>CAVLJG010000002.1:16883402-17326816 GCA_963669975.1 Acanthoscelides obtectus | reverse complement strand
TTTTTGTTTTGAACACGCTAAGTTTTGAACTCCAACCACGCACTAACATTGCTTCTGATGTTGCACACCTCTGACGACTCAAGCTATCAGGACATCTTGTTGTTGTTGTTGTGAACTCTTCTTACTAGAAAAATCTAACGAAATCAATAAAATATCTTTTTATAAATATTCATTTATTAAATCTAATTACATACATGTTTGAAAATATATATATATATATATATAAATGTTAGTACTACATACATGTTTGAAAAAAATATATATATATAAATGTTAGTACAATAGATAGAGAGAAACTGGAGGACGGATGAACGCTTTTTATATATTTTTTTGTAATTTGTTTGCTGTGATGTTTTTTTTTTAAAACTCAATATCGCTGTCTACATCAGATTCATCAAATCGGATTCGGATGTTATTTCTAGACCTATCATGTAAGGCATCTCTGCAAGATTCCTGGTCTTTTAGTTCAAACACTACGCTTTTAAAGCAGCTGTGACACCAATTATACTTTTTTTGGTATACGTTCAAAATAATGTCATGTGCATCGTGAACCTCGTGAGAATGGTCATAGCAGGCAAATAAACGTTTATTTAAAGTTTTATGTATTTCTTTAAATTTAGATAAACAATTTTTACATACGTGTAGGTAATATTGGTCCAGCCAATATCCACTTGTCCATAGACAGTAACTAGAATAATCTTCAAAAACATAACCCCAATCTGATTTTCCTAATATAGTGTGAATTAAATTTGGATCTATTTCTTTGTGACATCTAATAAAGTTAATTCCTGTATATGAAGAATCAAGATCATTTTTGGCTTCTTTAATCATAGCGTGCCATTTATATAAAGGAAATTGTTTCACAATTTCCGTAGTTAATTTCCATGGTAGTGGAGACTGCTCCATGAATTCTACTGCTGATGATGTTATTGATTCGCAAATTTTTCTAACAGCTAACTCTGATAATGTTGGGGCATTCATCTATAACAAAAAAAAAAACGCTATTATAAGATACTGTAATGCCCCCACGGAAGTGTGTCAAAACTGTTCGGAATTAAATAACGTTTGTCGTCATACGGACTTAAACTAATTTTTGACTGTTCAACAGAATATACGTTGTGTGCATACGACCTGATACAGCGTTGTGTAGCTGTTTTTTCCTTAAATTCTTTCAAACATTCAACATAATCCTCAAATGCAATTTTATTTTTAACAACATTGTACTTAACCCCTTTAGATTTTTTAACCACCTTCCCACCCTGCACCTTGTAACTATACATTTTGCTTCGAAGTCCAACAAAATGTGTCATAATTTTACCGTTATTTTCATCTTTCATTAGACCCGGCACCTTTTTGTTCTTACGCAGTATTTTATATATGTTATTTTCAGGATAATCCGAAGTATCAAATTTACTGGAATCAGCTTTAATGATCTCCTCATATGCATCCTCACATTGCAATTCGTAGATAAAACTGTCTGTGTCCATGTACATGAGCTTACACCTTTCTGCACCCATTTTTGGTAGCATATAGGTGTAATGAAAATCGTACATGACTAGTTTCGATAGGTCTAGAATTGCCTGCCCTACATACAGAGGTTTGTTAAACGTTATTTCAGCCTTGTTCAATTCGATAACCACCAGATTTTCCTCTAAAATTGTGCGACTGTGGAACCGAAAACTCGAAATCAAGTTTGCTGCCCCATAGCGACCACCCCAAGATTTAACGATTTTACATACGCGGTGCTTACGTATATTTTCCATGGTCTTACCGAATACTGCATTATTCATTAATTTAAAAAGATTTTTTTCGAAATCATTCCGGGCTGCAGCTCTACATCGAGTATTCAACTCGATGTAGGGTTTCAGCCAGGCTGCTTGTTTAAATTGTAAAATTTTATGGATTTTCGTTAACTTTAACCCATTAGCTAGCATTTGTTTTAAATTTTTATAGTGAACCGTGTACTCTTTTTTATCCGTAAGTGTTGCCATTAATTTCGGCAATTTTACCCCGCCGTCGCTGGGTGGTACGCTACGTTCTGCCGCAAACGGAAAATCTTTGTGTTTATCGTGCAGTTCTTGTGGGTACGATAGATCGACTTGTAGCACGTACCCTACGTCAGAGTCGTCGGGTATTGACATCACATCAAACGATGTTACATCATCTACCCATTTGAACCCTCCGTAGGGTAAGGGTTGCTGCATAGCCTTCCCATATAAGCTATTCACATCCAGGTACATAAGGTACTTGGACGGCTTTTCAGGATCATATTCGGGCATATATTTATTGTTGGCCTCCGAAAATCGGTTGCTACACACCGAAATTCCACCTCTTATAGCATTTTCGTAAAACATCACCATATCTAGATCCTTTAGTAGTTCTAACTTACACCCAGTGTATTTGAGCATACAGTCCCACGTATATCCGGGCATTGTATAGTACCACGCAGGATCCAGACCATAGGTGGAGAAACATTTTTTACGCAATTGCTCAAAAACGTCGGCAAGAAGCAGAATATCTGTTTTTAAATATATATCAGAATACTCTCCTAATGTTTTAATGTTAAACTGTTGCCAAACAGATTGCGCATGAGCATACTTCTCGTCACTTACACTTTCATCGTTTAATTTATTGTAAAATTTTTCAATTGGGGGCAAAGTCGTTTCATTTAATTTTTTCAACGAATCAATGTAATCGTAACAGAAAACTCCTTTCTGTGTTAATAATTTGAATTTATCTTCATCTAAATTTTGAAATTCCCTTTGTAAAATTTTCTTTTCTGATACTGCTAAAATTGAAGCTAATTCATCAAGAGACGCCCCCATAAATCGAAAAGAGTCTATAAACCGCAATTTAATGTTATTTTCATCTGAGTGCAGCGTAAAGGAGATGTATTTATCTTTGTTGATGGGAAGTAGACTTAAGCGACCTTTTTACATAAATTCGAAATCATAAAGTGACTATCGTACCCACTTAAATTATGGAATATAACCGGCACAACAAACAATTTTCTAAAGTTCAGATTGCATGCTTGGTGTGCGTAACCTCTGAACTCTCCACTGAAATGGTTGTGATCTCTAACGATTATGTCTTTTTTTGTTTTTGAAAATCTCTTACCGCAAATATGACATGATGTTGCCTTACATGTGTCTAATTTTTCAATCATAGGTACGCTTGTTTTTATTTTTGAGTTTACAAATTGCGCAACACCAGCCATACGATTTGCAAACCAATCCATACAATCTGCACCTCGAAAGCTCTCGAAATAAGAAAGGCTATCATCATAGCTGCATTTTACATAGAAACCAGCACTATACGGAACGTGTTTTTGATATTTTATGGTTTTAGTTAAATTTACGACGCTACTTTCTTTATGATTTTCTAATTGACATTCAAAATCTGCATAAACAACAAAAGGAGTATTTTGTTGGTATGTAAAGTTTTTAAATTCAACGCAGCTCTCTTTAGGAAGGTTAATTTTATATTTATTAAATTTAGAACACAGTTTTTCATGTTCAACTAATTTATTTTGCTGATGGAAATAGTTCAGACATCTATCGCATATAAATTTTTTCTCACGATGTTTATTTAACTGGCTACTAATAAGACGCGAAAGATTTTTAATCCAACAATAGTGATATTTAATTTCATCGATTGAATCATTATCTTCATTTGCTGGCGCTGGTGGAGGAGCATCATAATCATTTAAACGCGGATAATATTTATTTTGAGCTAAAAGTAAATTAACATGCGTATCCCGTTTATTTTCCGTTAATCTTGCTGGTACTACTATGTAAAATGATTTTTTTTCTGTTTCGATCAATTCTAAAGCGTAAACATTGACTGAAATGTTATTCATCTTTTCAAATTTTGAAATTTTTGTTAGCAGCATAGGACTATCTAAATTTTCTGTTTGTAAAACGTCAGTAAAGTGTGGATATGAGGAGGTTAGTTCTGCATGTCTTTTATTGCTAGGAGTCCGAAGAGCGCTTACAATGGCCCAGTAAAAGCAATTTTGATCTATATTTTTAATGTTTATACAAGCATTTTTCCTTATAATCGGTTCTGGTAGTCTAATATAAGATGAACCGTTTCCCAATTGATATTTACTGATATTAACAACTAAGGAAATAATTTTATTTAACGCAAATCCCGAATCTTTTTCAGCAAATTCCGATAATTCGTTTAAAAGTTTATCTTTAACATATATCTTAAACCACTCGTCTATTTGAGTTGATGTATCAATAATATGATTTTTAGTATTAATATATTTAATTCCCAAAATTTCATTATCCCCCGATTTCCTAATAAACTCCCCGCAAAATGTTGTATTTACTTTGAGCGCACAATGGGTGTTCAAAATATTCCTAATTTTCCTTTTAAAAACAACTACACAATCTGCTAAAAATTGATTCAAGTCCTTATGACGCAAATTAGCTATGGAACCGGTTTTTATTCTACTTTGAAAGCTCGATTCTACATTTTCCCATCTAACCCTCTGACCCAATGTTAAGTGAAGTCCTGCCCCAATATGTCTAGTTAAAATCAACTTTCTAAAATGTTTAAAATGCCCCAAATTTGTTTCTACTTTTCTACAGGTCCCTACAGATAATTTATTTTGCCTTCTACTACGAATTACCCGTTTACATAATCTAATTTGTTTTTCTATTCGTTTCAGCCACACTTCCGCGTCTCTGATTGTAAAATTATCAAATAAAATTTTCCGTAGACTAACAATTGATAGTAGAACACCGTCTGTTTGTTTGATGATCTTTTTAACCTTATTTGAAGACATTTGAAAAGACGACATTTTTTTTTTCAAGCAAACACATTACTCAAAAATATATAAAAATGCTCACCCTGTCCTCCTCCTCCTGTTCTCTGCTTTGTTAATTTTCCACTATTTTGAATGATGCTAGCGGTCGGCTTTTCCCTACGTCCACTTCCCCTTGGAAGATGATCGAGTATTTTCCGTGAAAAAGTTCGTCGATGACCGGCTGGTACGTTTCCGTCACCCGCTGTGGTAGAAATAGCACTTCCGGTCCTAAATCTAGTAGCACGGCTTCCCCAAATTTCGACTTGACCACTTTAGCTGCTTGGATTGCAAATGGTGTCCCGACTGGTAGGTCCTTTAATTTTCTGATAGGTTTGCGGTCTACAATCGAAGACGCAGCATTAATTTTTGATAAATCCATCTATAAAAAAAATTGAGTCGTCTAACTATTTTGAAGCATAACACGAAAAAACAGTTGCACTTAGAGACATAAAAAAGAAAAATATTAAATAAAATAGCACTTACTTTTTTTAAAATTTTCGCTATCTCGTCTCTCTCGAAGCACTATTGTACTGCGGCCGTTGTTCCAGCTTGCAGCGTTGTGCGTTAAGTGTGAAACAATGATGACTATTGCATGCGCTCGCTAAATATAAATACGTGGTTGAGATAACACACGCGTGCATGAGATAATTGTATCGTAAATATGCATATTATATGCATCATATTCTCAGTACCATTTTTATCGAGAAAACAACATTCATTGCGGTTGCAGTATTTTTTATATAATTTCTTAGTAATACATGAATGTATCGTTTGTCCGGCGGAAATTCCAATTACAAGTTGCACATGAGAGTAGAAATTTAGAAATATAGTAAATTCGTGTATGATTATTGTATATTTGCTGCCTAATTTTTTTTCAGTCAAGATTTTGATTGGGGGGTAAACGAATTTATATTTGCTATCTGAGATTTTTGACATCATTCTCTATCAGGTGTTGGTTCATGAAATTGGACATGCTCTCGGCATAGCACATAGTGCTTCTCCGAATGCTATTATGTTTGCCTTCTATCAGCATGAGATTCGTGGTCTAGATGTTGATGATATAAATGCAGTACAATATCTATATGGAAGAAAAAACAAATATGATTCACTCCCAACGTCTACCACCGCATCAGCAATACCAAAAACAACAACAACTATAAGATCTACAACTCGTAAGCAGCCGATCCTCAAAAATTTGTGTGATATTATTCCAGATTTTATGTTTTTAGCTATTGCTCCAGAGTTTTCAAATTACCGATTATATATTGCACATGATATGTTTATATGGAAACTAGACTTAAACGAAATGATTATCCCATCTCAGCCTGAACTTCTTGTCGATTATGTTCCTACAGAATTACGTCAATACACTTTACAACATATTTTCCAATCAACAAACGGTGACTTGATTACCATTGTGTCTCCAAACAACTATTTCTCAGCATCATTCCCTACCATTAAATTTCTTGATAATTTTTCAATTGATATACCCGATAGGGCTCGAATCAATGCTATTTTTCAATCAAACGCAGGACGGTCCTATACCTTTTATAATAATATGTCATATATAGAATTTTCTAACGATTTTACTGATGTGTTGAACAGAGGACGGATAAGAGACATATTTCCTGGGTTACCTGAAGTTTAGGGAAAAAATTAAAAAACAACCAGAACTGAACCGTGAAATACATAATTTGATTCTTGTCTGTCATGAACCAAATCAGTTGTCGAACAATGATTTGAGTCGATTAGTATCAACATCTAAAGTACTCCCTGATATGTAGTTTTATTGAAAATACCTCTGGTTTGCGAAATAATATTGTCGGAATTTCTTGTTGCAAGTTGTTCAAGCGCGGGTATTCAAAACATGGCACACACACACACACCAATCAACCTTATTGTTATATATACTATATGTTTCAATAAAATATCCATTATACTATTTTCATTTTGAACGGTATCATCCTGTATAATAATAACAGTACATCGTATACAGGTTATGAGACATTCTGACCGACCGACCGACCGACCAGAGGAGCCCACCACGCTATTTAGGTCACGCCTTGCTATATACGATTTAACGATATACCGTCGGTCCATCGATCCGCTATTTTTCGATGCACCCCTGTATACACGTTGCCCCCCGTAATCCACGCCAACACCAGACAGGTGCGACATCGGCGCCATCTATGCGCGAGATGCCCAACCCATCAATGGCAGCTGTCCAATGACGCATAGATTCCGTTAGGTTTGTACAGCGCCAAACAAATCGGCGCCATCTATGCGCGAGATGCCCAACCCATCAATGACAGGTGTCCAATGACGTATGACAGATGACGTTTTAACGCCATCTATGCGTGAGATGCCCAATGACGCATGACAGGTGTCCAATGACACACAGATTCCGTTTGGTTTGACAGCGCCATCTAGCGGCGGAATCCCCAACTCATGAATTTCGATTACAGATTCCGTCCAACAACCTGTCAATGGCGCGCGACGCCAGCGCCTCTGGTGGCGGATTTTGGAAGTTTTGAGACCGAATCCCCATAAGACATCTACTCATGCAGGTAGGTAAAAGTAAACTACACGAGCTGGAAAATTGAGGAGAGTAGGCTGACTCAGCGTTCATGCATTTATAGTCAAAATCACGGAAGGTGGCTATTATGTCATATTATACGTCGATGATAACATCACGATGTCATGAATTTATATTATGATTTTGCGAAGTTAGGTTATTTAAGTGATTATTTTTATTTTCATTTTATTTCATGGTTTTAAGTGGTACCTTAATAATAATTTTAGTGGGCAGTTTTTATATTGAAAGAACAGTTATGAGTAGAAAACACCTTAAGACATTAACACCAAAGACCAAAGTATTATTCGAAAACAACCTAACCAGCTTTAAGATAACCTAACTATTCATATTCATATCTTTGTCGGATACATGCAAATTAGCAATACAGTTTGTTTAGACAATAAAAATCTGTTTGTCTCTGTCTGACATATTGGAAACTTCATTAAAAATATTCACAAATCGCTATCGTTTGTCTTTACTACAGACCAAAATGATGACGTAATCGTCATCTTTCATGATTTCGACTGTACTTCCCAATCGCAACGCCTAAAGACAACTTAACCCACAGTTTTCATGCTGATAGAACTCCATGTCTCTCTTTTATTTGGTTTCAGTGCGAAAACCTTTATTAAAGCTTTATTAATGTGTGAAAAAAATGTACCAGACTGAGTCACCAAATGATAATAAGTTCGAAGAACTTTCCGAACAGAAAAGTATTATATTGGAGTTTGAAACATCGCGTTCTATACATTAAATTTTCTGTTCTTTTTGGTGTTAAAACCAAATTTGGATTAAAAAAAAAGTAATGGTGCTAAGGCGGAAGCAAAAATTTCAAACCAAAATTTGGGCGACTTCGCATTTTTTATTTTCAATTTTTTCCTTCAAAATATAGCCTGTGTTTTTGAAGTACATTATTATTATTATTATTAAACAACAAATTTGAGTTGAGTAAAAGTACTATAAACTCAAACACATAATAGATAATAGTGTACAGACAAAAGAAATATAACAATTTGACAATCTTAGCACTTCTGAAGTAGACATATACAGAATGAGAACAATATGTTAGGCACTGCATAATTGTTTTTGATTCTGTTGACGGATGCCGAGTCACTACATAAGATGGAAGACTGTTTCATGCATCGAAGACACGGTTTGAGATAAAGCGCTGACGAGTAGAGGTTCTAAAAGCTTCCTTCTGCAATTTGAAGTTATGGCCCTTATGGCTATGGAGATTGTTCGTTGCCAGACGAAACAGATGCGACATGTCCACACCAAACAAATTATGCAGTGCTCTGAAAGTGATGATGAGATCTCCTCGCATTCTTCTATCAGCAAAAGCAGGCAGGTTATATAACTCGAGGCGGTCTTCAGAACTCGGCTTACGTGTGCCATAAGGCATACGTGTAGCACGACGCTGAACGGCCTCTAATAAGCTGCTATGGCGAACAAGGTTTGAATACCATACCGGAGCAGCAAACTCCAGAAAGGGTCGTACGGAAGTTGTGTACAAGAAGGAGGAGGTACTAATAGTGCAACCGCTAAATGATCTTTCCATCATATATAGCAACCGCTTTGCCTTAGAGGTTATGTTCTGAATATGCTCCGACCAGGTGAGCTGGTCATTAACTGTCAGACCAAGATCTGTGTGAAGAAAAACAGTCTCTAAGGTATGTATAACAGTCTTATAGATTAAGTTAGGATTATTCTTTCCCAGAAGTTTTGAAATGAAATGCTTTAATGCGATATCTCGCAAAGCGCCTAAGGTCGTAGTCAGGGCGAGATGTATGTACAAAAAATATCTCTCATGAGTAAATGCGCATCTCAAATTAAAACTTCTGGTGTATTTTAAACACTTTAGGCTATATTTTGTAGAGTAAAAATTATCAGGATGAAGATGGTAGAAGTTTTCCAAATTATGGCTTGAAGCGGTTTTGTATCCTATTTTTTCAAATTTCATATCTAAGAATGTATTCTATACTTTTATGTCAAAATTTATTGAAAGCGAATATTAGAGCTAAAAAATAAACATAGTGTAATCTGTTAAAGCAATATCTAGTAAACCAGTCGACCTAAATAACAGCCTAACGTCATACCCAGGTCGACATTTATGTACATAAAAATACGTATCTCCTTAATTAACGCAGATATCATCCCAAAACTTCTGATATATTTCAAACACACTTTAAGCTATACTTTGAAGTAAAAAAATCAAAAATTAAGAAATGCGAAGTTAGCCAAATTGTGGTTTGAAATGTGTACTTCCGGTTTATCACCTTAAGTTTTTATTTTGTTTTTTTTTTTTAAAAGGTTTAACTGCTACAAATCTAGTTAGTTCGATCTAATAAATCATGATGTATGGCTTGGAAAGTTAATCAAATTTGGTTTTTCTAATGATGCTAGGGACCTTTTTGAATCTTATTTATCTTCTAGGTGGCAATTTGTTTCTTATAATAATTTTCGTTCTGATACTTAGTGAGGCTAAGTTCTTAGTTTATAAAATTGATGGAATTTACCCAGAAAGGGTCGTGTTGACCGTATATCTCTGGAGCAGCGTAGGACTTGCGCGACATTGATATTTTTGTTTAAGCTTTTAAATAATCTAATTGACAGTCCCTCACTTCTTGGAAAGATTAACATCATTGTACCGACTTTTGAGTCTCAACTCACTTTACGACCTACAAGGGCAAGAACAAAAAAAATACACTGAAGATAAGAAAATTTGAAGCAGAAAAAAAATTTTTTTTACAGAATCGTAGCATGGTATAATGACCAAAAGACCAAAAGAGAAACGTCCATCAACAGAGTACGTAGCAGAATCAAAAACCATGCTTAGAAGTAACTTTAAAAAAAGAAAATATTAGGCATATGGCGGAAGATATAAAAATTAAAAGTAAACAGTAACAAATTCGTAAACAAAACACAAACAAATAAAAAGTGACAAGTGAGAAAACAGACACAAATAAACAAATATAAAAATAAAATTGCATAAAAATACATGCTACATGTCATCAAAGACAAAGAGCCTAACTTTTCTTTTAAAGCTGGACACAGATAGAGTTTTCAAAGCTTGAGGTACTTTATTGTAGAAATCGGGCGCCACATATGAAAAGCTCTTTCTGAATTGGGTTGTTCGGTGCCGAGGCAAGTCAAGAGTATATCCTACAAAACGCAGGTTCGCTGAGTGATGATTACATCTCATGGTAAGCTTGTTCTTCAAATAAAGAGGCATTTTATTTATCAGAATACTGTGGACCAATGATAGTAGATGCAGTATCCACCTTTGTCGCATAGTAAGCCATTGAATATTTTTAATACAATCTACAGAAACTTTCGTGCTACTTTGTTTTCATATTCGAATATATTTTTCTGCTCAAAAAAATTCTTCGAAAAAATCACAATTTCAGGTACGGTCGTGTCTTTCACACATTCTAGATGTTCAAATAGGCCCAATATGAACGAATTTTTAAACCTCACTTTTGCTCCATGTATTAGGCATAGATAGGCAGGCACTATGTGTCAATTCAACCTGATAAAAACAAAAATACCTTCTTCTGCAATTGAATGACGTGAAATGCTTGAATAACCCAAGAATTACAATCATAATGATTGTGAAATACGCGAAAAAAGTTCGAATTCAAATTAATCTAGCACTTTCCTGCCTGCAAGGTTGCAGCATACGTATCAATTCCACTTGCATGAATAACATTGCTGGCGTAAAAATGAGATTGTGTTTAGGTCATTCATAACCGGTGTTCATTCTCAGCCGATTCTGTAGCATATTATGACGATGCATTACTTTGCAGAATTGTTCGTTACTTATCTTACTGCGGACATCAAATAAACAATCTGGGTAGGCTGGCATGCCAATCCGTGTCATGCACCGTAGATGCCTACAGTAATTTTTCGTCCACAAAAGAATCATGAGAGTTAATTGTCACTAGCTGTGAGAAAAAATTCATGTTCTACGTATTTTTGAACTGTGTGAATCCATGCGTAGGTCACATTGTGAGGCTCATGTCATTGCTCTTGATATCTCGAAAGCTATTGATCAGCTTCTATCCTATGGCATCCTAGAGAAACTCAGCAGATGAGTGGCTGTCTTCCTCTACGGCCGCAAGACGCGGGTGTTCCACAGGGATCGGCCTTGATCCCAAGTCTTTATTACATATATTACATATTGAAGGATCGATCCCATCCGGTGTGGCAAGCCGCACGGGTATCATGTAAAAAACCTATAAAACGTCAAAAAAAACCTATAAGATGTCAACTTGCAGACTAGGTAGTTTTTAGGGCGCAAACAGTCATTCCACGTTTGCTCACTAGGATCGTTGTGAACATCCATCTATGGAGGAATCACTCAACTAAACTATGCATTATTGGTTGCATAGTTTTGTGAGTCTGAGTGATCCGGGTCTGTAGCTTTTATCTCCGAGAAGAAAGTTGGTTGAATAGCAAGATCACATCTGGATGATTATGTGTATTGCTCTGCATGTGTATAAAATCAGTAGTATTTGCTGTGTGAGAAAATCATTACTGAATATGCCGAATATGACTGATTATTTATATGTTGTGCTTTCTGAAGAGAGGTTATGTTCAAAGTTATAAATTACTAAAAACTGAGGAGAATTACGAAAAATCATCACCGCGCCCGCGTTGTATGTAATCACTGTTAGCATGTGTATGGCTTGTAATTCGACAGTGTACAGTGAATATAATTATTTCTTATGAAATTCAGCAAAGTATATGTAATTTCCAGAATGAATAAGAAAAAGTGGATGCGCAACTAATTTCTAGCTTTGAATCTCAATTAGGTGTATTTGAGACAAGAACCCAATGTAATTATCATCAACACATACAACTTACAGATTAGACCTCCAGTAATGCCATCTCAGAAGCAGATTTTACATCACATCAGAGCCAAAGATTGATAACAAGCCTCATGACGTTTAGGCAACACGTACAACTAAGTGCTGAGTTAACATCTTGTAGAATAACCTACATAATGTCAAAAAAACAGCATAATGTCAAAAAAAATCGGCATAATGTCACTTTTCAAGATACGTGATACCCGTGCCGGTCTCTGCTGATGAGCTGCAGAGAAGACTAGTAGCGACCTCATCTCTAACAAGAGGTATAGAACTTTTCACCGATTGGGGAGGAAACAACCTGGTACATACAGCATAAGGCTTCCAGAGAACAGTACTGCATCTTGCCTAACAAGAGTGCTGCCAAAGATTCATTCATCTCGGCAGCTCGGAGTATAGATTACTGAGAACCTGGCACAAACACATTCGTCAATTACTTCTGGGAGAAAGTTAGGTTACTTGTTTAGGGCTAAAAAGTGCTTTTTTCCACATAGCCTGCTCCTTCTGTAGAAGACCCAGATAAGATATAGCATCCAGTACTACTCACATGTTCGAGGTGCAACCGCGCCGACCACATTGTCCATATTTGACGCTGTTCAGCTGGTCGATGACACTTTTCTAACCAACAGTCCCGGGATCCTTTCGCATCGATAGTCGGTCGACGATCTTGCTCTCTTTTAGCGGTATGTCAACGGGCTTTGCTCCGCCAGGCTTCTGCCTCGCATCCTAGCTCTGTTGAACTTCGTACATCCAGAATTAGCTGATACTACCGCTCCTTTGATTCTAGGGTGTCAGTATTGTACCAGTTATAACAGTCTGATGAGGTTTTCCCACGCAGTTGGAAAACTGTATTAAGAAGATGTCTGTAAGTTCCTTATAGAAGTCGCGGTGCCCCGGTATTGAGGCTTCTGCCTTTACTGCTGCTTCGGTATAAAAAAGTAGATATCATTTATGCATATTCCTTCAAAATGACATTGCAAAATGTATATCGCAGATTCGTCATTTCCGGGTTATTTGATTTTATCCAAATTGTACGAAATATTCCCAAAAATTGATACAAACACGCTGTTTGTTTCTCACTTCCACGCCAATAGGAAGTACAGTGGACCTCCGGTAATCCGACAAACATTATGCAGGACAGTGTCGGACTATCGAATTTGTCGTCCCCCTATAGTCCGGATGTTGAAATCGCCAGGGAGATGGGATTCATGGTATTGAGACTTCCACCGTATCATTGCGAGTTGAATCCATTAGAAATGATATGGGCTCAGATCAAAAATGAGGTGGCTCGTAAAAATACGACATTCAATATGTCTGACGTTCGTATTCTGTTGGAAGATGCAATCGGTGCTGTGACAGCTGATGCGTGGCAGAAATGTATCTCTCATGTGATTAAAGAAGAAGAGAAGTTTTGGGAACTAGATCACCATATAGAAAAAGCAATAGAGCCAGTAATCATCAACTTCGGTAGCAACGACGACTGTGACAGTGATGATTCCTACAATTCAAGCTCGAGTAGTGACGATACTTCTGCATCTCCTGACTGACCAGATTATTAACTTTTTGTATTTTAAGAATATTTATTATTACAACTAGAACACAGGTATAGCAAATCTTTGTTGATAATCAATACATTCCAACACAAATTGCTCATCATCATCAATTTCGAGTTATTTGAATTTTGTTCGAGAAGTTACTTCCCTATTTCACAATGTATTGTTTAAGATTCATATGTTTGACAATTATATGCTATCAAACATAAAGAAATTTCTCTTACCTCAAAAAGCATGGCAAATCAACGACTATCTGGGAAAACCACTAATCGTTTGACAATCGCATTTCGCCGATGCGAATTCAAGCTCGAACGGTTAAATCAGAACATGTGAGAAATGTCTTTAAACATGAAATTCTACTACCTATCTACTTTCAGTAAGATGTCAAACCCATTATGAAGCTCCGTTTTCACGATGCGTGGCACGCTAGCGTGAGTCTTGCTTGCGTGGAATTGCCTCTGCCTGAACGAGGAGTCGTGAACTTGCCTCTGACGTCATCGGGACAGTGACAGCTCCACGATTGCCCACGACAAAACACGTTTGATTTTCGGGCGTGGACATGACAATCGATAGACAGGCATACCCACGTTATGTTAGGAGAAACACGTTCTAAGAGAAAATCAACTCAGCTTCAGACATGCGTAGCAAATTTTTAAGATCCTCAGGGAACTTTTGTGATCCCCGAGTTTCTCCTTAAACCCATCTACTTTCTGACAAAATAACGCTTATTCTTCCAATTTTTCATCTGTTCACATAACTTTCTTATCTTTTTTGCTACCATCGCATTTAAAACCGAACTCAAAACCTCACAACTTTCAACCACATGTTCCGCAATAGGCAGCTCCAAGGAATTAACTGAAACTGAATTGTGAAAAATGTGAACAGTCCACGACTGCTGCTGGTTCACGTTTCATCCCCCACTCCAGCCAAGATCCACGACAGCAAAATCGCAAGTGTACCACGCTGTCTTCTTGCCCCGTGAGAACCTAGCTTAAAATATTTACTGTCGCGCCACTGCCGGTCTCCCGTCCATACCGACAACCGGTAGACGCGGCTTTCTTTCAAATTTGCTGCTGCCTTCAATTTTGATATCAGACTATAGTAACCAATCTTCTGTTGTGTTAGCAGTAATATAAATGTTGAATTTGGAAATGGTGGAACCTAGACCTTCTTATCACCAGTTTTATAGCGCCAAATAAGAAACATAACATTTGCAATTTCCTAGATCACATTACCAAGTACCACAGAACATAGGCGGAGTTAAAGAAACTTTGCTAGGAGGGACCCACTTATTACAAGTTTCCTAATATGAACAATTAGATTCACTCGGTGATGAAAAATCTAACTACTAATTTTATAAATGTGTTGAGGTAGCAAGCTGGAGTTCAGGGTGATGAACTTGATGCTTATTTATTATTTTATATCGTAAAAGTGACAGTTGGAAATTTCAAGATGCCGGCTGGACGCCATTTTCTAACATTTTATAATTAGAATGATCGGTCACGTGATAGTTCGTGTTGAAGCATCTTTGACCCATCATCACATTTCAGTAGAACACGTCCAGTCCTTTCAAAAACCAAAAGCATTGATTAAAAGTATGGTATTTTCCAAAATCCTCCTCTAACAAAGCACTCGTTCAATAATAAAAAACAACATATCTGCCTTTTAAATGTGCATTCATAGCAATAAATGCCACATTTTCAACATGTGTCTCATGTCATTCATTGTGTAGTACATCTCTGATTAAATAGAAGCATAGATTAGAAGAGAAATGATGTATATTACTAACAGTTACTAAAAGCTTACAAAACGATCCCGAGGAGCAGTGGACGGTTACATAGATGTAGTTAATTAAATCTCGAGCCTCCAACTTTTGTTCAGTCCTGACTGCATCCCATTTGATGTAGCCGTATTACTTTACCTTCGCTGTTAATTAGTTCTATGTGCTGGAGGATATTTTAGCCACCGTATTATGCAAGCTGGAGGTATAAAGGATGTTCTGTACTTAAGATCAAAAGAGGTGCTGTCATTCTACTTTGCTAAATAATTAGCACCATTCATTGGCTTTTTGATACATACTCAAACATTTCAATATTCAGCTTAAAAGGTGTTGGTGCTAAGATTCAACAAAATCTTTCTAGTAGTGCCTGGGGTAGGTAGGTCTTGAAAGTCGATTCAGTGGCTTTTGACTCTCATGGTTCACTTGACTCTCTAGTCTCTTGGGTTCTCTAGGGTCTCTTAACTCTCTTAGCTCTCTTGACTCTCTTGACCCTCTTGACTCTCTTGACTCTCTTGACCATCTTGACTCTCTTGAGTCCCTCGACTCTCCTGACTCTCTTGACTGCCTTGACACACTTGACACACTTGACTCTCTTGACGCTCTTCACCCTCTCGACTCTCCTGAATTTCTTCACTGTCTTGACTGTCTTGAACCTCTTGACTCTCCTGACCCTCTTGACCCTCTTGAGTCTCTCGACTCTCCTGACTCTCTTGACTTCCTTGACACACTTGACTCTCTTGACTCTTTTGACTCTCTTGACCCTCTTGACGCTCTTGACTCTCTCGACTCTCCTGACTCTCTTGACTGCCTTGACTCTCTTGACCCTCTTGACTCTCGACTCTCTTGACTGCCTTGGCTCTCTTGATACTCTTGACTCTCTTGACCCTCTTGACTCTCTCAACTCGCTTGAGCTAGGCCTGGTCTCAGATAAGACAATGAATTAAACGAGATCAACTATCCGCTACCCTCTTGACTCTCTCGACTCTCCTGACTCTCTTGACTACCGTGACTCTCTTGACCCTGTTGACTCTCCTGACTCTCTTGACTGCATTGGCTCTCTTGATACTCTTGACTCTCTTGACCCTCTTGACTCTCCTGACCCTCTTGACTCTCTCGACTCTCCTGAGTCTCCTGGCTCTCTTGACTGCCGTGACTCTCTTGACCCTCTTGACTCTCCTGACTCTCCTGATTCTCTTGACTGCCTTGGCTCTCTTGATACTCTTGACTCTATCGACACTCTCAACTCTCTCGATTATCTCGACTCTCTTGACTACCTTGACTCTCTTGACCCTCTTGACTCTCTTGACTCTCTCGACTTTCTCGACAGTCTTGGCTCTCCTGACTCTCTTGACTGCATTGACTCTCTTGATACTCTTGACTCTCTTGACGATCTTGACCCTTTCGACTCTCCTGACTCATGATTCTCATGACTCTACTGACTCTCTTGACTCTATTGACTCTCTCGACTATCTCGACTCGCTTGAGCTAGGCCTGGTCTCAGATAACACAATGAATTAAAGGAGATCAACTATCCGCTATCTGAGCGATCTGTAACCTCTTGAGTCTCTCGACTCTCCTGACTCTCTTGACTGCCTTGACACTCTTGAATCTTTTGACTCTCTTGACCCTCTTGACGCTCTTGACCCTCTTGACTCTCCTGACTCTCCTGACTGTCTTGACTCTCTTGACCCTCTTGACACTCTCGACTCTCCTGACTCTCTTGATTGCCTTGACTCTCTTGATCCTCTTAACTTTCCTGACTCTCTTGACTGCCTTGCCTCTCTTGATACCCTTGACTCTCTTGACACTCTTGACCTTCTCGACTCTCTCGACTCTCCTGACTCTCTTCACTACCGTGACTCTATTGACCCTCTTGACTCTCCTGACTCTCCTGAATCTCCTGACTGCCTCGGCTCTCTTGATACTCCTGACTCTATTGACCCTCTTGACTCTCTCGACTCTCCTGACTCTCTTGACTACCGTGACTCTCTTGACCCTCTTGACTCTCCTGACTCTCTTGACTGCCTTGGCTCTCTTGACTGCCTTGGCTCTCTTGATACTGTTGACTCTCTTGACCCTCTTGACTCTCCTGACTCTCCTGACTCTCCTGACCCTCTTGACTCTCTCGACTCTCCCGAGTCTCCTGACTCTCTTGACTGCCATGACTCTCTTGACCCTCTTGACTCTCTTGACCCTCTTGACTCTATCGACACTCTCGACTCGCTCGATTATCTCGATTCTCTTGACTGCCTTAACTCTCTTGGCTCTCCTGACTCTCTTGACTCTCTTGACTGCCTTGACTCTCTTGACCCTCATGACTCTCTCGACCCTCTCAACTCTCTCGATTATCTCGACTCTCTTGACTGCCTTGACTCTCTTGACCCTCTTGACTCTCTTGACTCTCTTGACTCTCTTGACTCTCTTGACTCTCTTGACTCTCTTGACTCTCTCGACTATCTCGACTCGCTTGACCTAGGCCTGGTCTCAGATAAGACAATGAATTAAAGGAGATCAACTATCCACTATCTGAGATACAAGGTCTCTCAAAGTAAGACAGCACAGCGTGCCAGAATCTTTGCGACAGTGAATAGCAGCGATCTGTGACCGCAGTAGATGGAACTTTGTGCTGACTTGATTCGATAAAAGATGTATATAACTTATCTCCCATACCCCTCATAGGGAGCCTCAAAATATGCTTAGGGCGCTGGAGATCGAAATTTCTATTCTCGTCTGTTGTTGTTACAAGTCAATGAAACTTGGTTCGTTTGGGTTACTAGGGCTGCCAAACTCTAATATGGCCGTTACAAATGTTGCATCAAATCGGCTTCGAATTTGAAATCCACGCACGCAGTTTGTGAAGAATATGAAATTTCATTCAGATGAGAGGTATCCCCTGCATATATTTAAACATATTATCATAGAAAACCTTCAATATTATTGGACTTTTCACAGCAAAATGTAATGAAACAAATACATAGTTAACTATATTCGATAGATAAGAAATATCCAATGCGCACAAGAGTAAACTCTTTTTCAGTAGGCTAAGTGAGGGACTCTTACGTGGGGTCTCACTGGCTTGTGTTTCACTGCTAAACCACATTGAACAACTAGTATATTAGAAACGTGATCTTAATGGAATAATGGCCCACCTATACATATGTACATACTGTTATGATACCAGGAACAGGAAAACTCTGCAAGGTATAACCTTCAGGCTGAAAAGCTATTTATACTTGTATACTCCTTTATATACAGCAAAGGCAGACATCACATGAAACGCTGTGTGTTTTGCCCACACAAATCGTGAGGAAGATAATTTGGATTGAAAGACTGTTTGTTTTGAAAGAGAAATTTTATAAACGAGCAACACTACAAATCATTTTTTGCTTTCACGCCTAAATATTAAAACTGATCAATTTGATCAAAGATTAATTCTCCTGTGTATTATTACAAGCTTATACTTGTAGCTAGGGCTATGTAATCCATTGACGTCCTCTACATAATCTTTCCACTATCACTAAGAATTTGCATGCATGTTCTGCTTTGGACACAAGACGCTATAAACAAGTTTGCAGGGATTTTCAATCGGCTTCAATTTTGAAGGAGAGATTAGTGAATATTTGCATTAAAAACAGCAGATATTGTAGAGTAAGATTGCATTTCACGCATGGTCAGGCACTCCAAAGTGTGCTTACATTTACATGATGGGTTATTTCATGTTCTGCTAGCTTCAAGAAAATCTATACCTTTCGTTTTTAGGGCAGACTAAATTGGAGCACAAACACAAATTGTTAATTTATCCGACTTCAATCGTCGTTATAACTAGCAATAAGTATAGCTATCAGAGAATGTGGTCTAGCAACATCAACAGTCTATTACTATTATTAAACCATCAAAAAGGTATTCTGTGTAATGGTATACAAAATGATAGACGAATAATAAGGTGCGCCGTATCAGATACCTACCTCTATTTAAATAAATGAAGTTTATCAGCGGTGACGGTCTGATGATCAAGTAGTACAGACTAATTATTCCTAACAAACAGATGTTTGTAAATACCTTCAAAATAACTTGTCTGTCTTTGACCGCTACAGATTACAATTTGGATTCAATTGACTTCAATACGTGTATCGATACCCAAGAAGTAGTAATGGTGGCCTGCCAGCTAGACCAGCTCTGGCCCTTTTACTTCCCATGCCAATTGATGAGGAAGTATTGTAAACGCAAAAACAGAATTTATCAATCCTGGCGGTCCTCATAAGGATAATCAAATTATTGCATTGTCAACGGTCCTTGATACGTGTGCGGAGTTTCATATTAATAAAACTTCTGGAGATTGGTGACAATTATGCTCAAAGATTCCGTTATATACATACATAAATACATACAGGCCAAGCTAATAAAAGCGTGTTAAAAACAAAAAAATTAACCATGACGTATTCTGTAAAGAAGCAATTACAGATTTCATAAAGCATTATAAAAATATTAATAGAAAGAGTGGTAGGAAAATCAAAATTGAGCCACGCAGTTTGGACTTCAATTCGCCTGCTACAAAAAATATGTCGCATATATCGGGGATTTTATTAGCAGTCACACACATCATATTTACAGGCGCTTTCGACGGTAAGTTCGTTTGAACTTTTTGGCATAAAACAGGAACATTACATCCAGATGTCAGTTGTGACACCAGATACTGTATTTGTGAATGTATTATGGGACAATCGATTAGAGGATGCAACAGTTTATACAGGGTGGCTAATATACAGGGTGACTTCGAAGTTGAGTCATTTATTTTAACAGTGAGTAGATCTGATCAAAAGAAATGTTTTTTTCCTTTAACATTTTTCTGGTTAAATTAAAGTAACAAAGTTATAGCCCTTTAGAAGTTTGAGTACCGCCCTGTCTCAATAATAATATTATGTGCTCGTGTTTGGCAACAACGGATATAATCCGCCTTATCCGTTCGTCGCATCGGAAACAAAAAAGCGAAAGAATTTGAAACGATGTTTTTACTACAATGTACAATTTTATTCAGTTGTATTCAGTCGATGTGTCAGTCGGTAACGCGTGAGTGAATAGTGGTGTTTGTTGCGTGGCTCAAACGAAATAAAAAATGGCACATGTTTACGAAAATGCTGAATGTAGTACAAAGGGCTCGTGAATCAGGTGACTTAAGACCTCACAGGGGAGGGCATGCCGGTGCTCCAAGACCGCACGATCAAATACAGGTCCGCACTGAAATACTTGTCGGGAGGATACTTTATAAAACAAGGTAACACTTTTTTTTTATTTTTTTTTTTTATTTTTACACACATATTTTGGTTTATCTTCCTTCTACAATCATTATCTGAAAATTAATGACTCAACTTCAAAGTCACCCTGTATAACTGACTGATTTAAATTGAGCGCCATTTTTGATACACGCATTTCAGTAGGTGGCGCCGTAGTAGTTGTTTCCAATTCGTCCAATTCGTCATTTTACTTAAATAATGATCGATTGTTGCAATGATTCGGATGCTAAGACAAGATTTCGGTCGAAATAGTGTGCCCAGTGTCAACACCATTCGTCATTTGGTGCGGAAATTTGAACAAATAGGTGAAGTTAAAGACTTGCCTTGGTCGAGCAGTGTTCGAACTGTTCGTACTCCGGAAAATATCGAGATAGTTCGTGGAAGTGTAGTGGAGCGCCTTGAGACGTCTACCAGACATCGCTTTCAAGAACTGGGTATTCGTCGCACGTCATTATGCACTATTTTAAAAAAAGAGTAGCATTTGCGGCCATACAAAATTCAGTTAACCCAACAACTACAGCCTAGTGACCATGAAAGTCGCCGACAACACATTGCAGCTTAATACCCAAAATAGCGATTTTTACCGACAACCTAGCAATTGTGTGATATTATTTTTCATGCATAATTTATAAGTTTCAATAAAATGTTAAGATGAAAAAAATGGACGTCTTTCATTTCATTTCACAAATATTCAAGTTGCAAGCCAGTCAGTTACATATCGGCCACCCTGTACAAAACTAGAGTTGCTGATTGATTTGACCCATCCCTTTTCTTTGAAACCTCCAACGAAGACATAGGAAGTATAGAGTCACTTTACTTGGAGATTTTTTTTTACTTTCTGCAATCTACGAGGGATGTCTTTTAAGTTTTGCATATGGAAATAAAACAACACGGTAGGTAGTTTTAAATAACTCTATTGTGTTTCGAAGTATTCTCCACGAAGATTAATACACATCTGCATGCGCTCGAACCAATTTTCGAAGCACTTATTCCGCTCGTTTGCTGACAGATCCAAAACGGCATTTTTGAATGCGTCAACTGCTTCTTCTGGTGACTGGAACCTTTGATCACGCAGTCTGTTTTTAATTTTCGGGAAAGTAAAGAAATCGTTAGGACTTAGATCGGGACTATATGGAGGATGGTCCAATAATTCCACGTTTTCTTCCGTTAAATACTGCCTTGTTTTGCCTTGTTTTTTGGGCTGTGTGCGAGCTTGCATTGCCTTGGTGGAGGATGATTCTTCTTTCGGGGTTGATTTTTCGAAGCTTGGTAATGACTTTTGGCAACCAAATGGTGGTATACCAATCCGCAGTAACAGTTCTTTGCTCATTAAGAGGAATTGTTGCAATATGACCCGCTTTTGACACAAATTTCGCGACCATATTTTTCGAAACACTTCGAGAACGGATGACTTTTGTTGGCTTTCTTCACCTTGGAACACCCAAACAGCCGACTGTCGTTTATTTTCTGGTTCATAACAGTAAATCCACGATTCATCACCACTAACAATGCTGTACACATTTTTTGAGTTTCCGGAATTGAAACGGTCAAGCGTTTTTTGACACCAATTAACCCTGGCTGCTTTCTGCTCTTCAGTCAACAGGTGGGCTTTCCAACGAGAAACTAATTTTTTTACTCCTAATTGTTTATGTAAATTTGTTTGAATTGAGGTCTTTGAGATCTTCAAGGACGTCTCAATCTCGCGATATGTCACATGTCTATCTTCGATGATGAGCTTGCGCACAGCATCGACGTTTTCCTGGGTGACTGCCGTTTTTGGTGCACCCACCCTGGGATCGTCGCTAAGACTCACCCGTCCACGTTTGAATTCTCCATACCAACGGGAAATTGTCGACAGATGTGGCGCTTCGTTGCCGAAAACAGACAGTAACTCAGCAAGGCATTCTTGTTGCGATAATTGTCGCTGAAGGTTGTAATAAATTATGGTGCAAAAATGTTCTCGGTCGAGTTCCATTTTTCTAATGACTTCGCGACACTTAAAAATTCACTGTAGTGAGAACACTGCACGTATTGTTGTGAAACTTTGAATTTAAGTTTAATAAAGAGTAAGGTTAAAATTCAGTAGTGACGTTCGATCCGCGCGGCCTACTATGTTTCTATATGCAAAACTTAAAGGACATCCCTCGTAATCTTCAAGAGCCAACAGGTCCAAACGACGCTTTAGTAACTGCCCGTTTAGCCTCTTAGCCTCCCCATCGCGAAGATTTTCGATCTCGAGATTTTATGTTCCCGTAATGCTTCGCACCAAAATTTTTACACAAAACAATTTCTGCTGGCATTTTTTATGTAAAAAAACTGGCGATAAATGATATTGATGCCTTCTTTAACCGTGAATGAAATATCCGCTCTGTGGAAATAAGATTAAATTTGTCTTGTTAAAGTTTTTGCTGAATACCGTAAATACCATTACAAAATACGTTTTAACAGTATTCGAGTAACATTCAACGGCTTTTACTTTTTAATAAGTTATTTCGTGAACCAGTGAAGCTTGTTACGAATTTTTCGTATTTGGAATTTTTCCACAAACATCTCAGTAGTTCAACAGTATTAATAAATGAACATAAAAATGGCTTCAATTAGGTTGGTTCTGCACATCCGTCTCAACGATAATTTAGCTTCTCTAGGGGCTGTATCGTCAGTCGTTCCCACAATTTTAGGACGCCTTAACGGCCTCCTTGATTTTCTTAGTATTTTCTAACCTCCAAAAAGGCTGGGATATTTCTAGATTTCTACTGTTCCCTGTCAGCTCCAGCGTCTCCCGTTGTGTAGCTATATTTTCTTTTTGATTTGTAGGAAATTTCAGGCTGATATAACATGATATAAATCAAAATCATGAACAATTTGATGCGAATAGATATTTGTAACATAACCTCAAAATAGAGCGCTGACAGTAGAAAACTATGAAAATCAAGGTGGCCACAAAGGCGTCCTACAATAATTGTAGGAACGACTGACGATACGGCCTTAGAAAGAAGTTAACTACGGATATGTATAGCAAAAGAGTTAAATGGATTAAGTCAGTCATAGACTTATATAATTGACCTCTAGTAATCGCGCAAAATTTCGAAAATAAAGCATTATGTTTTTTGAATCGATATGTCTGTCTAACGGTCCGCTAGTCGTTGGCCCATCAACACAATGGAAAGTACCGCTATGATAAGGTTACTATTATTGACGAAATTGATCACGAAGCTTTGTTAAAAAAATTAGTACACTTTGGATTCACAGTACGTACTATAAAGTTCTCTAGAACCTAATTATCTGGGTGGAAGCAATACGTAGCATATAACGAGTCCAAGTCCGAAGCCTACCCAGCTCCATCCGGTGTTCCCCAAGGGTCTAACTTGTGACCACTTTCATTTCTGTTGTTTATTAATGACCTCTGTGAAAATTTGAAATGTATGCAAGTATGTTTTGTGGACGACGTAAAAATATATTCATCTATAAGGGATATTCATTCATTCATATTTGGATTTGCAGAGTAGTTTTCGGACGTGGTGCGATGTCAACAATTTACATCTAAATACCAACAGGAGCAAGGTTTTTAGTTACAGTAGGAAAAAGCACTTCATACTTTCAACTATAATATTGATGGTGCGTTGTTGGATAGATCAATCACAGATTTTGGTGTTCTTTATAACCAAAGATTAACATTTGCTCCCCATACTTCTCAAAGACTTGTAGGCAATTTCACGACATATTTGTATGTGCGCGTAAGAAACTTGAATATGCGAGTATAAACGAAATTGAAATGGTTCAAAGGACATTCCTTCAATTTCTTTATATTAAGTCTGAGACTTTATGGATGTCCTAATCACTCGCCATGCGCTGCGCGGGTTCGAATCCCGTCCCAAGCGAATTGTTCTTTTGGCTATGGATGTTATAATTGTCCGTCGGTGACGATCTTTGACTGTCGATCGCAGAGGTACCACCCGGCGGATCTCTGAGACAGGGTCAGAATGTGTGCGTGTTGCATGTACACGTGTTTCCTCGCTAGAGTCCGTGTGGCGTCCCCCCTTTCCCCTGAATCGATTGTATAAAAAAAGAAAGGTTTCATCTGCAATTTTATTTTTCAAACTGTTACAGGGCATGATCAACTCCCCATAATTCCTGGCACATATTAATATTAATGAACCTCCGTTTTCATCGCGCAACTATGTCTCTTCTAAACCATACAGAGCAAGCACCAACGTTTTGGTCAAGCCACATGTGCATGTAAGTAAGTAAGTAAAGTTTATCTACCAAAAATAACGATAATATTGTAAACTGAATATAAAAGCGTACAGGGTTTAGGATGGTAAACAAACAGGAAACCCACAGAAGCAAGCTTGTGCGTGAGATTGTACAAATTGCAAAACATTAATTATGGTATGGACATTTTTTAAAATTCCCAGTCAATTGCTAATATTAGTAACATAAAATTCACTCAAGCATTGTACTATAAAATAGTTCACACACTCAAAAACAGTTCGACTGAAATCGGTTTACAATACTGGCCATCAAAACGGTAAGGTAATCCATAATCGGTAATAATTCGAAAATGTATGATTGAAACAAGCATATAAACTCGTTAAAATCGTCTACAGTCGGTTAATTTTACAAGTTTGAGAAAAACTGGAATATTCATCTGATGCCATACATGTAATGTTATTAGAAGTCGGTATGGATGAGAAATAGAGGAAGAGAGAAAAATTGATGAAAATACAAAGTAAGTATATAGACATCACCGCAACAGATTCAATACATTTATGAGACCTATACAATCATCACAGATATTATATTATGTATGTTTTGCCTAGGAGTATTTGAGATCCACAACTTGAGTTCTTTCTTAAACAGAAATGTTTGATTGATCCTTCTAATATGCTCGGGCAAGGCATTAAAAGCTTTGGAACATAAGTACCTGTGACTTCTTAGGCCAAATGTTTTGTAAATTTTTGGCAGTTTTAATTATACGTCCCGTTGTCTTGTATTATGGCAATGCTTAATGTAATCACTGTTAACTTTATGAAAGTGCTAAAATGAGGCTAGCTGTTGGAAAAATAATTATCTGATATCAAATACTCCCACTTCTTTGTAAAGCTCATCAGATGGATACCTACGTGGTTTGCCAAGCATTATTTTAAGTATCCACTTCTGCATTACTTCCAATTTATTGAGGTTTATACTTACTAGGCCACCCCATGCAAGAACACCATAAGTGAGATGAGATTGAACCAAAGCAAAGTACAAAGATTTCAGAATGTCTGGGTTGAATTTTGGGACTAAGCTCGGTATTCTTTTAACCACCTGGCTGACATGTTCTGACTACCTCAGATGGTTGTCTAGTACAACACCTAAATACTTGATGTAACGCCTTTTATACTGCGGCATGTGGGGCTTATAAGAAGTAAATGGTAAAAAATATGTTTTGTTCCAATTTACTGAGAGCTTCTTGCTATTAAAAAATTCAACAATTTTCGTAAAATCTGTTTACGCTAAAACTTTTAGACTGTGTCACGAATTATATTTATATAATATTGCCGTGTCATCCGTGAAGCTAATGATAGCTCCGGCAGTTTCCATCTCGAACAGATTATTAATATATAGCAAGAACAATAACGGTCCCAGCACCGAGCCCTGCGGCACGCCAGAGCTTGTTCCCAAATATCTACGTTTAGTGACACACTGCTTTCGGCCAGACAAATAACTAGAAATCATCTTGTAGGATATACCTCTGAAACCAAGACGTTCCAACGTGTCAAGCAAATTTTGATGACATAAGGTGTCGAAAGCCTTGGCGAAGTCTACAAATATACAAAGAGTTGGAGTTGATGTATCAACAGCCGCATTTATTTGTGATGGAAGATAAGAAATTGCATCCTGAGTTGATCTGCCCTTTAGAAACGTGTACTATTTTTCTGACAGAATACTATAATTATTTAGAAAAGAAGATATTCTTGAATATAGAATTTTTTCACGTACTTTAACTAAAACTGAGAGTAAAGAAACAGTCCTATAGTTATTAACCTCTTTTTTGCTACCGGATTTATGGAGTGGCCTAATTACAGAAACCTTCAAACATTTTGGAAAATGTTATGTGTAAAAATCTCAGTACAGTTAGCTGTGATTGCGATATATTTATATCCTCTCTTAATGTAGTTATTAGGATGGCTATTAAGTACTTAAATTGATTATTTTTTTCCAAACTCTGTCGTAGACTATACGTTTATTTTGTTCATTTGATTGTCCTGTCAATGGGTAACCGTCGGACAATAAATGCTATTATTATTATCATACCTAGGGCCAGGGAATAAACAATACTGTGTTTCACTGGCATTCGTATTCAAAGTCCATTTGTCCATAATGGGAGGTACATAGTTAATCTACTTCACACTATTTTTTTAATTCTGATAAAGTTATACGCTCATTGGCAACTTACAAAGGCCTATATTTTATCTAATATACAGGTAACCTTCTAAAACAGTAAAACCCAGTTTTCCAACCATGTCATGAGTTATCTAGATAAAACATTTTTAACATACTTCCATATTTACCCACTTGTACATGAAATTTAAGTTACGTAATCACTGTTCCTGTAATGGCGCATCAAATTATTAAACAATAAATTTATAGTAAATATGTTACTGTGACGTAAATATACTATGCTAATTTATTGCAACAACATTGTTATATTTGGATGATAAATTATACCTATGTAGCATGTATAAGTCATTTTCTGTATCAACACTAAATTGCTATTATGATTGCATTTTATTTTCGTTGTTTAAATCACATGCATGCTGAAGGCTAACTTAAGAAAAGTTGATAAATGATGAGATTGTGTAGACAGATTTTTCAATGGAAGTATATATTTGAGGGAAAGTCCTGAAATACAGGAAATTTACTCGAAACTTTCTTATTGGATGTGAAAGTTGGAAAATCACTTTTGCGAATACTCTAAAGGATATTAGTGCAAGAGGTCTTCAGGGCACTACATTTTTGCATTTGAATATTTTAGAACATAACGTTGAGGAGTTGCCAAAAAGTACGAAGCAACCGTGGTAGGACTAGTATATGTATTTTAAGCTTTCACCAACATTTTTCTTTTCATTTTACTACTTAATTGTTCTTTAAAAGTCCAATGGTCACAATTTCTGACATTTTTTCCAAAAATACTCCTAATTTGAGCGATTTTGTACTGTACCGATCCTAAAAACCAGCTCATTCATTCTTGGCATTGTAGCAACCTTGTGTGAAAATTTCATCAAAATCCGAGCGGGTCTGGAATTAGCGGACAGACTGACAGACAGACAAACCGACGGAAACGAGGGACATGATTTTTCGTAATGTTCTTCTCATCCAAAGAACACAATGTCTCACTTTCGAAAGTGTCTCTATTATAATACTTACTCGCCCAGTGACGAAAACTTACTAAAATCGTGAATTGATTTGTGTCAACTTTTGTTTTTAATATGAGCAGCAATATGTCTTTTTCACATATTGTTTTGTTATGTTATAGATGTGAACTTTAGGTTTCAAAAAACAATCTAACTGTTGATGAAAGTTACACATATGTATATATTCTAAAGTAATCAAATGCAAAAGTTGCTTAGAGGCCATCAACTTGCAATTTGAGCTATCTTAGGTTCAAAATCCCACTCATAAGCCCTGATCCTTCGCAGAAACTTTTTACTATGAAGGCTACTGTCCTAGACTTACTATTATACACTCTACGGTAAAAAATTGATTAAAGAATCAACGATATTTGTTGCTGCAGAAAATTGAAGATATCTTCATCACCTATAACTTTTCCGGACTACTTGTTTGTTTATCGACCTGTATACTTGTCTGTCAGTTTGTCAGTTGTTTGCGAGGAAATTAGCAGCTGCTTGTCTTACAAAGAATCGAGAATTTCCGAAATAGCTGTCAAATAAAACGGGAGTCTCGGATTTTCGGTGTTGAATACAACTGTAATAAACTGCTGTGAGGTTACTTTCAATTCCATACGAAATTTTTGCCTATTAAGTTTTTGTATGAGAAAAAATTTCATGTTACTTATCTATTATGAGAAATGATTTTCTTACCCATGAACCAGTCTTTAAGGCGGCTCCGACGCAGTGAGTTTCAAGCCATTTACAAGGGTTCAGCTGCTTCAAAACTGACACTTCATTTTTCAATATTTTTGAATGAAATTCATACAGTATGTTGGGAAGATAATTGCCCAGGGTGCAGAGCACTTTTTGAAATGTTGTGTTTGCACAAGTTTTATGATGGGTTGAAGTGCGCACTTTTTCTGTTCAACTTCGCGATTTTTTTAAAAAGAACCTAGTGAAAAAAATAAAAAATTGGCTCTATAGCACCCTGTGGGGTTTTGTTTTCAGCACTGTGAAAATTTCATCCGAAAATATTAAAAAATAAAGCGTCAATTTCGAAGCGCGCAAACCTCTACAAATCGTATTTTGGACGAATTTTGTCTACTGTTTCGTGCTGCCAACCCAAGCGTTGCGGCGCAATTTACTTACTAAGAAAGGACGTAATCAGATAATTTGGTGGCCCTATTTCATATAATATCGCGTAGATAAGTCGTTCTGCAAATATGTACTCATAATCGCGATCACTGATACTCCTCGATTTCAAAAGCCGTTTTACTTCCCACGCCACTGGCGAGGAAGTATTGTAATCGCGAAAAATTTCTAAAATGAGATGTTATGTTTTTTTAAGTCATATGACATCTACATCACGAAAACTGTATCACTCATCATCAACTTGGAAATTATCGCTCGGATTTTTATGAAATTTCCACACGGGGTTACTAGTGTGCCAAAGCTTTGTAGTTCTACACCAATGGCAACGGTGCTATAGGCAAAAAAGAAAATGTAACAATTGCTGAAACTCCGTTTTTGACGTTTCAGGGGTTCCTAATCATTGACATAAAAAAATTGTACTACTTAAAAAGGGGGGGTTGAAATCAGTGAAACACGTTCTATTATTAAGAAGCTTCTGATCCCAGTGATTACAGGAAATTTAAGTAACGAAAATCCGACGAATAATGTGCTCACGATTTGAAAATATCGGTATCTGCTCTATAGGTTTGACACCAAGAGCCAACAAATCTGCAACTACCGACAGTAGGGAAGAATAAATTCGGATATCACTCCAATCAAGTATAGGGGAATTTAGCGTGGAACTTTAAAATTATCGATATGTCAAGGAAATATGTTCTTGAGAATGATAATTTGGTAGATTTTATACCAGCATTTTCTTTTGAATTTCATGACCCCTGAAATGTACCCATTTCGCAGTTACCTTCAATTTGTGTTCTGCAGTTTGATGTTTTTCTGGATATAAGCACGACGTAATTGCCTAGGGTGCTATCAGAGCTTTTTATAAAATTTTGTATTTGCGCAAGGATTATGGTGGGTTGAAATGCTTACTATTTGTGCTCAACTTCTTGATATTTTAAAAAGATCCTAGTGGATAAAATCGAAAAAGTGGATCGCTGGCACCCTGTGGGATTTGTGTTCAGCACGCTGCAAGAGTTTCATTTGGAAATAATAAAAATGAAACGTAAGCTGTGAAGTGCAAATCGGTTTTTGGGCGAATTCATCTACTGTTTCTTCCTGCCAGTCCAAGAGTCGTGACGGTGCTTTCCGACTAAGAAAAAATGTATTCAAATAATTTTATATCTTTCCTAAAATAAATTCAAGAACTCAAATTCAAATTCGCTTATTCATGTCAATAAACACAATTATGTTTACAAGGGTCATGTGGTAGATGGTAACAATTGAACGAGGGTCATAAAAATATCTTATGCAGTCAAAATAAGAGGAAACAGTTAGGTAGTTTTTACTAAGTACTTAGTATCGGGAGTGATGGAAAACTCAATATAAGGTTTAGTGGTACCGACCCAAATCTGGATATCCCGGGACTTTTGGGACCAAGATTTCCTGGAAATATTCCCTAGTGTGCAGTGTATGTCTATCTCTGTCATTAATTGAATCTGTATTTTGAATTTCAGTGAAATTTTAGGAAATAAATCGGGTTACTGAGAGAGTATGTCACCATTATCTACTATGACCTCACTACGAATAAATATCAGTCTTTTGGTTGATATCATCTTGTTGTGTGAGCATGTATCTTTCACCGATAAAGTAGATAGTGGTTATGCTATGTACTGAGGTACTTGGAAGCAGACATTTCGAAAAAATAAACAGCTTTATCGTCTAGCTTCCAGCGCACACGATTTTAGTAACATTTGATAGGATTTATCATGCAAGTACATTGACCTTATTCGGTTTCCTTTAATTCCTCGCGACGTATGAAACACATGGAAAACGAATAATTTGTTACTGTCTCAGCGATAAGGATTTTTTGCATTATAAACGTTTTACATGACTATAGGTCATGGTTAAGTTATAGTTTTTTTTGCGATTATGTAGTCTGAAATTATATCTCATAATTAATATAAAACATGAAACATTGTAGATAGTAAGAAATTAATCACTTACTCATAAACGAAGGTGTGTAATCCTGAAAGTTTTTGATATTTATTAGATTTTAGATGTTTACGTCACGAAACTTCATGCCATCGATTTCTGTCATATTGGTCTATTTGTTAGAGTTCCTTCTATCCACGTAATTTCGGAAAATGCTGCACCGATTCTGACCAAATTTGGGTCAGGTTATACGAGCCCCTTCCCACTTCCGTTGGCCCAACTATTGAAATCTTAGTTTTTTTCTTATCAAACACAAATAATAAAAATGTAGCAGGGTGTTATAGGTTTAAAATATTAACAATGAATATTTTGATAATATATAGTAGAAAACACCGACTTTATCACTCCCTAATCAAATTTGCAGCATAAAAATAACACATGTTGTAATTACAGCACATCAACCTATTTTCATTTCAATGCAAAATAAGTCTATAACGCATAGGTGGCTGTGAAAAAGCCATGATAATTGTTTTTATTAATCACAGATGTCAGAATACGTTTAAAATAGTTTTGGGTAGTTAAGGTTTTCAAAATGGGTAGAGGAAATGTTAAAAACTCAGAAATTGCAACTTTGTTAGACTTATCGCGGTACAGTGTGAGAAATATTGTTAGAAGATATAACGTAACTGGCTCAGTTAATATTAAGCCACGATATGTGAAAAAAAGTAATACCACAAATGCGTGAAAAACAGGCGTGCCAATTATTTACAATTAAGTGCTCCGTGGAGTGACGCTGTTGGAAGGAGAATTTCGAGGTCCACAACTCATAAAGAGGCCCACAAACTGGGATTTAGCACGTGCAAGGTAAGTTTTTCTATAAAAAAAAGTGAAGTAAAAACCCTAAAGTTGCACAACTTGTTTATAGGCCAAAGAAAAGCCACTATTAACTCCACTGCAAAAGAAAAATCGGCTTAAATGGGCTAAAGAACATAGACAATGGACATCTCAAGAATGGTGTGCAATACAATGGAGTAATGAGGCTCGATTCGAAGTTTGTGTTGGTGACAGTCGCAGTAGAGTTATTCACAAAAAAAATGAAGCATTCCATGTTGACTGTCTGAAGAGAAAAGTGAAATGTCCAGCATCCATTAAGGTCTGGGGCAGTATGTCATCAAAAGGAGTAGGAAAACTTCATTTTATTGATGGAAATGTGGATACAAACAAATATTTGGCAATTTTAGAAGAATCGCCTTTAACAGTGATGAAAGAATGTTTGATATCCAGCCAAGATTTTGTGTTTCAGCAAGATGGTGCAGCGTGCCATACCTCAAAAAAGGCTATAAAATGGATGGAAGAAAATAATGTACCACTTTTGAAATGGGTTTCTAGCAGTCCAGATCTGTCACCTATTGACACTTTGTGGCACGAGATGAAAAAGGTTCTACGACAACATCCTGCTCGTACAGTCACCGAACTTAGACAAAAGCTTCAAGAAGTATGGGATTGTTTTACACCAAATTTTTGCCAAAACTTGGTTAACACTATGCCCCAAAGAATTTCAGCAGTAATAAAAAATAAAGGTGATGTTACCCAATGGTAATCTTTCAATTGTTGCTTTGTTAACTTCGCGCATTTATTCGCACATTATTTATTTGTTCAGATGTTCTATTAGTTATAGGTCTAAGTGATTTCAAATATGTATTTTTTACGACTAGAGTGTATCTAAAATGTTTTTGAGAAAATAAATTGTTTTAGAAGTAAATAGTTTCGTCATGTTTAGTTTATAAAGGCATATTTTGGTACAAATCTTGAAGTGGGCCAACTGAAGTGGGAAGGGGCTCGTACTTTGTGGATCATTTACCATTTTGGTTTCTGTATCTTTAACAAATTTCTGATAATTTTTGCAGTTTCTCAAGTGCTTGATAACTTTCTCGGGGATGCCCAAAATTTGAAATTTTGCGTGGTACATTTTGAGGATTTTTGTGGGCCATAATGTAGGAATTTGGCCAGCCAGAAAAGTTAAGGCATGTAAGGAGATTGTGTATTTTTAAACCACGATCACAAGTTCAGATGAAATGAGCAAGCAGATTGAGGTAATAGAAGTGCAGCTGCTCTAGATAAATTAATGGAAAATAAAAGTCTCTCTAGACAAAATACAAAACAAAACATAAAAGATTTCAATGTTACAGTAGTAGTCTAATCATATTAGATGAAAATAGCCCTGGTTTGAGAAATAATTTGTAAAGTTTGGTTTTATTGATGCAAGTTGTTCCAGGAGACGCATTAAATCGGTACTCCAATTTCTATGGGAAAACTTTTTATTCCACAACAAAGAATGACAAAACGTGTTTTTTGGGATTCAATCAAAAGTGTTGGCAGGAACGAATAAACTCTTCGAATAAGATTTTTAGGTATTTATGAGACCTACAAAATGATACCACACGTAAGAAGATCCGACTAATAGCAAAACAGATATGGCCGAAAACCGAGGAAAAATGCAGGTTTTGGCACTTGACGATAATTTCACGCAGCTACTTGAAATTCTTCAAATTCGTAGCCTTCATACTGCTAAATAACCACAACAAAATTGAAGTATATTGATCAACTAGTTTTTGAGAAATTTTAATTGTTTGTCCCAAAACACCAATTTTCCGGCCAGCACTACTAGTTTATTGAGCAATATACAGGGCTCGTTCAAAGGGCATTTTATAGCAAAATACACGAGTATATCTTGCTGATATGAATCTCAAACCATTCCGAAAGATAAATGGTATCTTTATGCGAAAAACGAAGGGTTACCTTCTTTCTTCTAAACAAATTCAAACGTTTCGTATTTGTGAGTAATTGAACAGATGCTATACGATTTTCGAAAAATATACGTGATTATACACATTTTAAAATAAAGTGGATGTGTCTATCCCCTATGGTTGCGAAGAAAAAAATGTTTCATACGATTTTTTCATACTTTTATATTTCGGGCTGAAATTTACACGGTCACAGGTGTGCCTTAAAGTTTATAAAAAATTATTTCATAATGAAATCCACTGAACTGTTTATAAAATTACCACGCAAACTGAAGGCGTTTATGTTTCAAACTGTCTTAGCCTAGTTAGTATGCTAAATACATAGCTACATTATCCATGACTGCATGACTTTGTCAGATAAGTAGATCACGAAATCCAGTTTATTTACGAAGGAATATAATTTTCTAAAAGTATTACTATAGTATTCGTTTGCTTTCAAAATCTCGTACGATTAAAACGAGTATCTACGAGTTCAAAATATTGGAAAATAAACTCGAGAAACGAAAAAACAGCAGACAAATATCAAACAATTGCAGCGAACTGACCGTCTAAAAAATTAAACAGAATGCTCAGTATTAATCCCTAATACATTATTTAAAGCTTCTGCATTGTATCTTGTGTAGTTTTTGCGATTAGTCTAATCTTTTATAACAGATTTTATGTACGGCCAACGTTAGCTTGACATTTGACACTAAACTCACGATCTCTGCCGCTGAGCTGTAAAAAAGAAGGCTAGCGACGACATCCTCTCTGACAGAGACCTGGAGGCTATCACTGCTTGGGGACGCAACAATCTTGTACAGTTCAATGCTTCCAAAACACAATAGTGTACTTTGACGAGCAAAAAGCGTCCTAGCACTCATTCGGTTTCGATGGATGACCGAGTTCTGTCAAAGAGCCATTAATTTCGGCTGGTCGGAGTCCAGATCACCAAGGACCTGATCTGACACATCTCGTCAATAGCTGCAGCTGCTGGGAAAAAGCTAGAATATTTGTTCAGGGCTAAGAAGTACTTTTCTCCGCATGACCTTCTCACTCTATACAAGGCCCAGATAACACTTAGCCTCGAGTATTCCTCACACGTTTGGGGTACTGCCGCCTCGACTTATCCACGCTCGATGCTGTCAAGAGGATGGCGCTCCGACAGATCGATGACTCTTCTCTAACAGACAGTCTTGGAACTCTTTCGCACCGGCGGGCCGTCGGCGATCTAGCTCTTTTCTACCGCTACACCAACGGGCTTTGCTCCTCGAAGCTCTCTTCCATGACGCCGCCGCGCGATGTGCCTGCCAGACAGACCCGCCTAACTTTGGCATCCCATCCTAACCGTGTCGAGCTTCGTACATCCAGAACTGAGCGAAACGACCGCACCTTTGTCCCGAGAGTGTCGAGACTGTGGAACAATCTACAAGAGGAAACTTTTCCCAGTTCTACTAACCTTAGGCAGTTCAAAAATCGTATTGACAAAATTTCTTTGGGATCATCATAGCAGCCGCGGTGTTCCGGCATTTAGGCTTCTGCCTGCGCGGCTGCTTCGATAGATGAAAAAAAGGAAAGACATATTTTTCTAAACACGCATTAATAATATCTAGAATATTGTCTCAGTGATACACCATCGTTCTCTAAGGCATTCGATGCGGATGTGACACAGCTCGGAAAGACAATAACTTCCGCAGTAAAGAGGCATTTTTATGGTACTCCTATCGGGAGAAGACCACCGGGAAAACCAAAACAAAGATGGTCAGGATGGAGAGAACTGAAGAGAATGACGAGGCATAATCGCGCAGTCCAAGACATTACTTGTATTGCTCGGCCACAGGAAGTAAGTAAATAGGTAGGTATATATGGCTGACGGTACTAATTTAAAAACACAACCTTTCTAATAGGAACTAATATCCTTTAACATAAAATCTATTCTATGAAATCATGGAGGACAACAAAGCTTCTGTAATTACAAGCAACCTTAATTTGAGATATAGATTTTCTTCTACTCTTGAGGAATTATCGCATAACAAGCTGACTTGAGCCAAGAAAATTATATATAATTTCTAAAGTATCGATTTTTTAATAAAATGTTTACACTATGTTGCTACTGCCACAAAGATAAGATGAGAGCTCAAGTTTTTGAATACTGGTTCATTAGCAAACTTCCCTGTTTTTAAGTGTTTGATTGTTGTCGGGGTGCAGAAAATTGCCAGAGCTCCGAAGCTTCCTACTACAATTATCGGGCTTTTAATCGTTTTAGTCTTAGTTATTAGGTGTCTTCTAAGTTGCTTTTGCTTCAGAAAGAATAAAAAAGTTTTGGACAATCCAATTATGTTACTTTCCACGCCACTGCAATGTAATCTCAAAAATTTCAAGAAGTATCGTTTTTTGGATGTTACAAATATGGCATCTACATCACGAAACACCATTTCCGTTAGTCTGTCTGTCTGTCTGTCCTCTAATCCTTGATCTGTCTATGACTTGGAAAGTACCGCTGGAATTTCGCACAAGGTTACTACTATGCCAAAAATGAAAATATTAATAGCTTATGGAAATCTGTCAAGTAGCGGTGAATATTGAGGCAGAAAAAACAAAGATCGCTGAAACTTTGTTTTTTGACTTTTCAGAGACACTAGCCTTATCAGACACATTCTTTTAGGGAGGTAGTGGGGAGTATATCTCAATTTTTTGACGTTAATTTATTCATACGCTTCTAGCCCCAATTTATTTTTTTTATACATGTTCTTTATAGGGGTGGACATAATCCTTGATGAACTAATGGCAACGTTGCAAAGTCAACCTACTTGACGCCATTTCCTTAGCGCGTCACAAACATTTTGGCACAACCGTACTTGGAATAAAATGATTCTAAATTTGGAAGAAATGTGTGAAGTCAAAGCTAAGGATGTGTGTTATTCAGGCTGACACTAGAATGGTTTTGAATATTAACCCGGAACAATAAGGATCAGTTCAGATGAACCTGTTTGACCGACTTTTTTCTCAGAGGGTATAGCATGAGCTAAATATACAGGGTTATCCAAATTAAGTGTCCACCATTGGTAACTTTGTTATTAGTAAAAATACAAAGTTGTTTAAATTAGCAAACTAGTAGCATTTTTAACGCTGGTAAAAATGAGAAATAAAAAAAAACAATTGAGAGTCGGTATTTTGATTTTTTTCAGTAAAATAACATTTTTTTGAATGGAAACCCCTGTATATTATATTTTTTTCTGTTAAAGCATCAAATTGTAAACAAAAAGTTCATAATGACTTTTCCGCTAAAGTCAAAAATAAAGTCAAAATAACGATAAATATTTTTAATTATTTGCAGTATTATAATATTAAGACGGCTATGAAAACAACATGGCGTTCGCGATTTGACAGCATTAAGATAAGCGACAAATTGTTAAACTGGACATACTCGCAACTAGAAGGCTTTGGAAAACAATGATAAAATCAAATAATGTCAAACATTAGTGTAAATACTTGTTTATAAGCTTTATTGTGTCATTAATTTAAAGAAAAATGTTCTCCCATGAAGAAAAGTGTGATATGTTAGAATGCTATTTAGTGTGCAGAAAATCCTCCTTGAGAGCAAGAGAATACTACAGTGAATTATATCCCGCTCGCATTCAACCGTATGAACGATATTTTCTGAGACTTTATCGAAAATTTAGGGGCAACGAAAATGTTTTTGCTAAAACAAGGGCAAAAAAAAGAATTCATAATAAGCGAGGCCACGGAAATTGCAGTTATTGGATATTTTGAAGCTTATCGTGAGAATTCAATAGCAGATATTCTCAAGGACTCTAATTTCAGTTATGGTACTGTTCAAAGGATTTTAAAAAAATACAAATTTATTCCGTATAAGTACCGACCAGTTCAAACGCTTTTGGCAGGGGATCCAGAGAGAAGACTTGTTTTTTGCCATTGGTATCTTAGCTTCTGTCGCCAAAATGTAAATAACTTTCGTTACCTTTTATGGACAGATGAATCAAATTTTTCAAATTCTGGAATGTTTAATAGAAAAAACCACCATTATTGGTCAAGAGAAAATCTTTTGTTAGTACATCCAAGAGGCCCACAAGTCCGTTTCAGTTTCAACGTTTGGTGCGGTATAATTGGTTCAAAAATTGTTGGCCCGTTCTTTTATGAGGGAACCCTAACTGGTGAAAGATATGTGGAATTTATGTCAGAAATTCTGACTAATTTCTTAGACGAATTGGATCTTATAAGTAGACATCATCTGCATTTTCAGCAAGATGGCGCACCTGCCCACAACTCCAGAGGTACTTATCATTTTCTAAGTACTACTTTTAATGATCAGTGGATAGGAACAAATGGCCCAATACAGTGGCCTCCCAGATCACCAGATCTAAACCCACTTGATTACTTCTTGTGGGGTTACTTAAAGAACCAAATTTACAAGCGAAGGTACGATAACCTTGACGCGTTAAAGACTGCAGTTAGGGAAAAGATAACCCAGATAGATGGTAGGACCATACTTAAGACAGTTCGAGCAGTTGGAAAACGTGCCCAAAAATGTATTGAAGAACAAGGTGGTGTTTTCGAGCATCTTCTTTAAAGAAAATTGTTATTGTATTTTGTAAGATTATAAGTTGATGTTGAAAATAAAGTTTGTCGATACAATTTAATTGTTTCAGATTGGAGGCCATAACTTCAACAATTTGTAACCTAGGAGAAAAGTTATTGTAAGCTTTTTTGTTTAAAATTTGATGCTTTAACAGAAAAAAATATAATATACAGGGGTTTCCATTTAAAAAAATGTTATTTTACTGAAAAAAATCAAAATAACGACTCTCAATTGTTTTTTTTTATTTCTCATTTTTACCAGCGTTAAAAATGCTACTAGTTTGCTAATTCAAACAACTTTGTATTTTCACTAATAACAAAGTTACTAATGGTGGACACTTAATTTGGATAACCCTGATACTGAGTGACAAAAAAAGTAAACACGATTTTGATATTTTTTGGCATATATGTTGAGTACTAGTAAAATGATTAAATTTCCAGGTTGATTCGTCAGCTGACTACGTAGGTGCTTACCTTTTTTGTCACTCTGTATATTCCTGTATGTACAGATAAGAACGTTGCGTGGGCAGTGAAGAGTCAACCTCCTTGACGCCATTTTCGTCTTTGTAAATGCATCGATCACAGACGGTGCTGCAAGTACCGTCATGGCTCGATAACGAGTGCCAAATACCAGTCAAAATGCATTATCGAAAGTTAAAATTTCAAACTGGTCCACATTGACAGGAGTAACAGTAGACGTTGATGGAAATAATTTTCAAAACTGAATCTCAAGTACCGAAATACTAAGACATTGAGGCTGCTATAAGGAGAGTAATAACGTTTGTTGATTCAAGTATTGAACTCTCCTCTGGCAGATTGTTACAACATCGACATCCTATAAACAAACCAGCGGAAGTACGAAGTTCGACAGAGTTAGGCTGAGAGACAAAATGTCTGGAAGGCTCAACACGCTGCGGCATCGTGGTCGAGAGCTGTGAGGAGCAGGGTCTGTTGTCATAGCAGTAGATTTTTTCAATCCAAAGTCACCTGAGTGTAATTATCAAATCGTAGTCGTAGTTATTTTTCATGTGAAAGAGTGTACAATTTCAGATATCAACATCTCATTAGTAAAACGTGCGTGCAATCCAGCGAAAACTTTCTGCACGTCAAAATTTGTCCTTAGTCGCGTGTTTTCATTATTTTTATACCACTTGATATGCAAATGAACTGTAGATATATACATAACATCGTAACGTTTATGTAATTTCTTGGAAACCATTGTTTTTCCTCAACAATAACTCGTTATAACTTTTTATTTTCATCAAGGTACTCACCACACCTTGGGATGAATATTTGTATTGAGTAAAATCTTGATCTTGGAGTATGTTCCCAGCCTAAACGAATGTGTAAACCGGAGAAGGGTGTGCCGGTGCATAGACCAAGCGCCGGGCTCTTGTGCGCCTCTAGACCCGTCTTTTTAAGACGCTTTTTATAAGCTAGGCCTGTATGGGACCGTTCAAGTTTTACGTGAGCACTATGGGGGGCGGGGGATCTTTGCTTTGCTTATTTTGGATGACATGGGGGGTAGGGGAGTCAAGATGATGATTACGTCATCGGTAGTTATTTACTTTTTTACACGAATGGCAACCCTCACATTGTCTTTGCTTGAAAACAAAACCCATTTTCGGGGATTCCCGCAAATAATGCACACGTTTAGTGAACAGCGCGCGGTAATTCCCCTACTCGCTTTAGAACCGAGTAGGGGAATTACCGCCCGGTGTACACTTGTCTAAATTTTCTCTATCAGTGAATTGTTTCGTTTGGATACTATAGCGAGTAGACGTATTGTAAGCATAGTAAAGCAAGTTAACATTTGTGTTACCATTGATTCCATTAGCCAAAGTTTAATGTTTAAATAAGATGTCGTTTCACATAGACAAATCCAAGTTATACCAAAAATTGTTTGAAAGTTTTAAAAAATCTCATACAAGTACGAAAGTACAAAATATACAAAAGTTAGTTAACGAAGTGTGGCGAAATTACAAATTACAAGCAAAATCCGACAAGGAACTAGATATTATTGTATCTAAGAGAATCGAAGAAGAATTGCAAGCGGCGACTAAGAATAAATCCAATCTACTAAATTTTTTTTCTAAGGTGAGTGACGAAATCATTTTAGGTACCTATGAGTACTAGAAATCGCCAAAAAGTTTCTCTTTACTGATTAGAAAATATTATGGCCTATCTCAAAGTAAAGAGGTAATATTCATTATATTATAGATTTATTTCTTATGATTGATTCCGTCAATTGGTCACAAAGTACAGAATGTTTGTTTTATACATATATACAGAAAACGAACACCCTGTATTTTGTGACCGGAACGAATTGCTCGTTTAAATATATTAGATTTAAAGCCATAGGGTTTTGTATTTACCATATATATTGCCATACTTTGTATTTATGTAGCTTAATAAGAGAATCTTTAGCAGAAGCCATAGAAAGTTTTTATTTTTAGGCAACCTGTAAACCTGCAGAAAAAACACAAATTCTACAGTCAGCTTCAAATATTAAAAAATACAGATAAACAGAGAGCAAAACCTTCTCAGGAAGCTATGAAAAATAAGATTGCTCTACTCGAAAAAAATCTGAATGCTTTGTATTCTGCCAGAGATACTATGCCAAGCTATGCTGAAGTTGATGAACAGATCATTAAGTTGCGCGAGGAACTAAAAACAGCAAAACAGTCTTTAAACAGGAAGGTTCAAAACGCAGTTGCCCAGAAGAAACACAGGGATGGTATGAAAAGAAAGTTAGAAGATATTTGTCAAGAAAATCCAGAAATAAAAAAAGACTACCTCTGAGAGATTCAGTGGTACGGCCTAATCTTGAAAGCAATCAACATTCACTATTGAAAACAATCGCGGATATAGCTTTATTTGGGAGTGCAGCAGATGATAGAAGACGAACGGAATCAATTCGCAGCGTAAAAACTCTTGATGAACTCGCACAGAAATTACGTAAAATAGGATTGGACATTAGTCGTCATCGTTTTATTCCCAGAAAATCTAATTCTGCAGAGGGACGAAGACATGTATCGACAGTGCCTGTTAAGCTCATTCGGGCTCAAACTGATCACCACAAGAGCCACTTAGATAGCAAGTTCGCTGAAACATCAATCCATTATTTAGAGAACATAGCATCCATACTTGGACCAGATCAAGTATTTTTCATATCTCAAGATGATAAAGCTTGAGTCCCTATTGGCGTAACTGCGGCAAATAAGCAAGCACCTCTTCTAATGCACATGGAATATAGAATCAAATTGGATATTCTGGACCAACATACATCGCTATTCGAAGTGGGAAGCATAGTTCATCTACTGCTAATACCCATGCTCAGGATTTCGAGACGCTTCTCGAACTTGAAGAGTTTCGACCATTAGCTAAAACTGACCATGGACTAGTAAAACCAGTGGTAATCATGACGGTTGATGGAGGGCCAGATGAAAATCCACGTTATCAAAAAGTCATAGGGTTTGCTATAGAACACTTTAAGCGACATGATCTCGATGCATTGTTTTTAGCTACCAATGCTCCAGGAAGAAGTGCGTATAACAGACTAGAGCGCAGAATGACTCCTCTTAGTCGGGAACTGGCTGGTTTAATATTGCCTCATGACCATTTTGGGTCTCATTTGGATGAACGTGGCGTTACAATTGATGAACATTTAGAAAGATCTAATTTCGAATTTGCAGGAAATGTATTAGCTGAAGTATGGAGTTCAATGGAAATTGATGGCTATAATGTCAATGCAAAATATGTTGGGGCAGGTGAGCAAGATCTTCCTGATTTTCCAGACATTAACTGGTATTCAGAACATGTGCATGAGAGCCAATTCTTGCTTCAAATTGTAAAATGTAGAAATACAGAATGCTGTCGTCCAAGAAGTGGGCTGTTTAGATTACTAGACAATAGGTTTCTTCCACCACCTGTAAAAGTAAAACAAACAGTTGATGACTTGGTTTTGGATGAAGGAGGGCAATTTCTTAATCTTCCAGTCAATTTAGCTCTATGCTTAAGTGCTTCACTGAAAGATTTCCTGCAAATGCCCTACGATTATTTTTGTCCGACGGTAAAATTGAGGCTATCAAGTCGAACATGCAAAACGTGTGGTATTTATCATGTTTCCGTCAAGTCACTAAATCGTCACATCGAAAATATCCATAAAAAAGTAAACACGCACACTGATGGGAAAGTTAGACCTGTAAGAGTCGCTGCTCGTCGTGCTAATGAACTGATGTGCATTATTCAAAATTTAGAGCACCATGATGTTGAATGGCTCGATGAAAATGGCGTAGACATTCCAAAATCCGATGAAAGCGAGCAAACTCACAACACTGAGCAGCTATCGAAGCAATCCAATGTCATCGAAAACTTAGAATCATGGATTCGGGTTTCACGGACTGAAGACTGTTAATTTGAATTTAATATATGTACCAAAACATTGAAATAAGTTTGTTATGTTAGTAAGATATAATATTTTTGTCCTTTACTCTATGTTGAATACCGTATCAGTAAAATATAATCTCTATCCTAAATCTATTTTCTTATTTTTCAAATTATAATTATAACGTTGTAATTATAATATTTAAAAAAAAACAATACATTAATTGACAAATGTTTACGTAAGCATGCGGGGAGGGGGTAAGAGCTTTGCTTAATTTTGCTGACAAGGGGGATGGGGGGGGGGTAAACAATTGTAATAAATCTGCTTACGTAATACTTGAACGGCCCCTATGTAGTTGTTTCATCAGGTCCCAGAAATAAGAGTTTTACAAAAAATGATTACAACATAAATTTATAATACCTGATCCTATTCACAGAAAGAAAACCAGCTCAAACCTCAAACGACTATGGTACTGATGTTTAATCGATTGTTACAGCTTTGTCGTTATGTCACTTGGTCAAGTTATGCATAACGCCCTCCAATTACCAAAACGCTACATTATGTATCAATTCTTCTTTTACAAGGGTCTATCTGAATGTGCAATAAATAATGGGACATTCGGTTTAAAAAAAGAGATTTTGACATTTTTGTATTTTGGAATAGCCCATATTTTATGACATATTCAGATAGACCCTTCCAAGAAAAGAAGATTGATATAACATACCTATTGGTTGTCGAGTTATAAGTGAACAATGTACAAAAATTCTGCCTGCCGATCGTCATTTTGAAAGGTACTAATTTCATGTTCTCGGGTTATAAACTACTGATAAGGAACTTCAAAATGAGCAACACCTCATTCCATTGAAAAAAGTATTCCAAAATAGCGCCCGACCGCCATTTTAAATTTTTCCGCTGCCACTTCTACGCTAAAACATAGTATTTATGCGTCAATTGCATTATCCCGAAATTCAGCTTCCTGAATCGACCCGTTCAAAACATAGGTAGGGGGCTTGAAAAGCAGTGGATTCAAAGCCATGCACGATACGTATTTTTATATTCAACATTTGAGAGCTGTTAGTGACAGTATGCATCGCACCAGGAAAGAAAATACAACAGGATGTAACGACCTCTGAATAATTAATAGTGCCGTATAAAAAAATTTAGAATACCGAGAAACTAAACAAATATAAATACAGGCGTAACTGTATAGCTCATTGATTTTTAAATTTATTTTTTGCTGCTGACCGTATTACTCTGTCCAGTTAATTGACTGTACTAGTTGAGGCCATTTTTTATCGGTACCAGCTACTAGTCCTCTTCAAAAGATTGGACACTTTTATCAGTCAGTGACGTAGTGGATATCGGACGGTAGAGGTCGTACGCACTCAGACATTCTATTTTTAAACACTGGTTTGAAGAGGTTATACTCGTATTCTGAAAGCTCACCAAATGATGGTGCTATCATGATATACAGTGCTCTTCAGAAAGCCCCCATATTTATTTTTTGAACAGGTCAAATTACCAAAATTTAATTCGGGTTGACGAAATTGACGCACAAATACTATACAGGGTGTTTTCAAAATTGAGTCATTTATTTCAACAGCTCGTTAAAAGAAGTTGTTATACCAAAAATCACCTATACAGGGTGTTCCTTAATGATATGCGAATATTTAAGAGTGTGAATCTATATGAAAAATTAATGTCAGTTTGCTTGATAAACTATGGTCCAAAAATGTTCCTTACCAAATTTCGGGGTGTTGAAGTTTTAGGAAATAAATGGAGCTTAATTAATATTTTCAAAACCGCTTCAGATATTTCACTAATATTCAGTACGTAGTGAAAGTTAATAAACTTGCATATTTTTCAATGCAAAAATAATTTTTAGCTTTAACAGTGGCGTGCGTACGAGTATTGACTTCGATATTTTTTAAGAAAAAAATGGTACGCCAATGGTTTTTTGCAAAATACAACTTATTTCAATTTAAAACAAATGATCTCTCTTGAATTGTTTTCCTTCGACGCGCCAGTTTTGAGTAAAAAAAAAAATAAAAACCGTTCTATTGTCCGAGAAAATTAATGTAATAATTGAAGAATGCAATTTAGCAATAAATATCTAGTTGCTCTGGAATATGTCACTAGCTTTTTCATTATTTAGTTTTTACAATCTTGTTAATAATGGTGAATTATTCACATGCAGAAATGGCGGAAATACATTACGTATTTGCCGACGGTAATGGTGAGCGAACCAGACGGATCTATCACCAGAGATATCCCGATCGTGCTTTGCCAGATAGTCGAACCTTTTCTAATATTCATCGTCGTCTTGTTGAAACTGGTTCTGTCCGAGAAGGGACATCTGAAGGTAGACCTCTAAGTGGGAGAACAAGTCAAGAGAGATCATTTGTTTTAAATTGAACGGGGAATTCCAAAACAAGTTTTATTTGTCAAAAAACATTGGCGTACCATTTTTTTCTTAAAAAATATCGAAGTCAGTACCCGTAGGCATGCCACTATTAAAGCTAAAAATTATTTTTGCCTTGAAAAATATTTTGAAAATGTCTGAAATCGTACAATTTCAGAAAATCTATAGCCTACCGTGCAATGCAAATCTTGAATCTTCTCTTAAACGTTTCTCAAGGAAGCATTATTGTTTGTATTCCTCAAGAAACGCCTATTAATATGGCCCTGGGTGATACAAATTGTTGTTCCCTCGTATAAGGAAATGCGTCTGTGTCAAAGGCCTAATAAGCCGCGAATAATAATAACGTCTGAAGTAGAACGGTGATTTGAAACCAAACAATGAAATGGTAGTTTTTTCACAGACTTCTTGGTAGCAGTCTGAAAAGCTTTCGATTATAACACACTGCCTAGCCTGTGCAACACTGCAGCGCACTAGCGCAGTTGTCCTTTAACCTTTCCACTTGGTGGATGCACAAAGCAGCCACGAATGAGGTTAACCCTTTGTTGGGCTTTTCAATCCAACTTTCGTTATTCAAACGATCATTACGGAACTATGAACACCGGCTGGGTTGCTCTGTATACATTCCATGATTTTATACCGTAGAAGTTCTGGGACATACTAAAAGGTTACCCATTAATGTCGAGGATATTGGAATGGGATCAGCAAGAGCTGGTCTCAGTGGCTATGCATTCTCTGAAACTGCATCAGTGCCAAGTTTAAATAGTAGCTTAGATATCTACCACTCCCTAATCCTTGCAGCTATTTTAACACGCTTTTATTTGCTTGGCATGTATGTATGTAACAAAACCTTTTAGAACAATTTTCACCAATATTCAGAAGTTTGATTAATTTGAAACTTGGCACACGTATCAAGGACCGATGACAAAGCAACAGTTTTCCCTTATCCTTATAAACAAAATTCTGTAAAAAGCAGATATGTTAATAAACAGCCACGGACTTCAAATGCCGCTTTACGAATTCTGAAGCTATAAGCCTCTTTAGCTCAGTGGCAGAGCACTGGTCTTGTAAACCAGGGGTCGTGAGTTCAATCCTCACAGGAGGCAGAGATTGTGGCATACCTTTTTTTTATTTTTTAACCCGCTTTTATTAGCTTGCCCTGTATATGTATGTACTTATGTATATATGTATGTATGTATTTAACGGAATCTTTGAGCATAATTTTCACGCACACGTATCAAGGACCGATGGCAATATAATAATTTGATAACAGTTTTCCATGTCTGATTGACGTGTTATTCTTGGGAACCAACTTAACGTGAGAAATACAGAGTCATTCTACTTGATTCCATTTTTACCTTCAGTTCAAAGACTAACAAAAAGGCTGTAAATATAGGTTCAAGAACGTGCTAGAGTTGTTTATATTTCTATTTGGAACGCGACATAGGATTATATTATACTTAGGGCTGTTACCCGTAACATGTTCTACATTTTGTTTGTTTTCTAGTAGCGTATGGTATACAATCCAACTGCAGAAATGTGCATCCGTATCGGTTATTTGTTTTGATTCCATGCAAAATAACAAACAAAGCGTAAGTCAATGAAGATCTTTGATGGAATGAAATTAATTCTGTGTCGTGATAAACCGTTCTAGAAGACAATTGAACAATGTATTTTTCGAAAAAGAGATAGTTTCGCCGTATTTATAAATAAATTGACCCATTTTTATTTGTTCTCAAGTTTGAACGAATGTTTTATGTCTGCTTATCATTAATGCTCCCAAATAGCCTTAAATTGACCCTCTCCTAACTTTTTTGAATGCAATTTTAGAAATATATATACAGGGTGACTTTGAAGTTGAGTTTCAGATAATGACTGTAGAAGGAAGATAAACCAAAATATGTGTGTAAAAACAAAAAAAAAATGTTACCTTGTTTTATAAAGTATCCTCCCGACAAGTATTTCAGTGCGGACCTGTATTCGATCGTGCGGTCTTGGAGCACCGGCATGCCCTCCCCTGTGAGGTCTTAAGTCACCTGATTCACGAGCCCTTTGTACTACATTAACAAAGGCACGAGGGGTATACTTCGAAGTTGAGTCATTTATTTTAACAGTGAGTAGATCTGATCAAAAGAAATGTTTTTTCCATTAACATTTTTCTGGTAAAGTTAAAGTAACAAAGTCTCAATAATAATATTATGTGCTCGTGTTTGGCAACAACGGATATAATCCGTCTTGTCGGTTCATCGCATCGGAAACAAAAAAGCGAAAGAATTTGAAACGCTTATCACGATGTTTTTACTACAATTTTATTCAGTTGTATTCAGTCAATGTGTCAGTCGGTAACGCGTGAGTGAATAGTGGTGTTTGTTGCGTGGCTTAAACGAAATAAAAAATGGCACATGTTTACGAAAATGCTGAACTTGTGGACATGATTCTTATTTACCGGGGGGGGAGTCTTTACAAAATGCTGCCGCGGCATCACGGATTTATGCGGATCGGTTTCCCAATCGAATGCAACCAACCCCTCGTGCCTTTGTTAATGTAGTACAAAGGGCTCGTGAATCAGGTGACTTAAGACCTCACAGGGGAGGGCATGCCGGTGCTCCAAGACCGCACGATCAAATACAGGTCCGCACTGAAATACTTGTCGATACTTTATAAAACAAGGTAACATTTTTTTTTTATTTTTTTTTATTTTTACATACATATTTTGGTTTATCTTCCTTCTACAACCATTATCTGAAAATTAATTACTCAACTTCAAAGTCACCCTGTATCTACAGCAGTTGTAGCGTCGAATATAAAGTGTTCTAGCCAATGTCTTTTTTGTTTACAGCATGTTCCAAAAAGTTTCAATCGAATAAAGTTGTAATATTTTGAATGGATCTTCTGTACAGGGCCCAGAAAAGACCTAGCCTTGAGTACTGCTCGCATGATTGGGGTGCTGCCGCCCCGACTACATTATCCATGCTCGATGCTGTTAAGAGGAAGGCTAATCGATGACTCTTCTCTAACTGACAGTCTCGGAATTCTTTCGCACCAACAGGCCGTCGGCCATTTAAGAGCTATTTTCCATGATGTCGCGCGCGATGTCCCTGCCAGACAGTTTTTTAAGCTCCTCATACCAGCCGAGGTACCTTGGAATTTAGGCTTCTGCCTTCGCGGCTGCTTCAAAGTAAAAAAATCCTGTATACGAATATATTTAGTGACAATGATAGTTGATTGTCAGTATGTGTGGTTTGTCATAGTTATTCCCATTACTTTAGTCAAAAACGTTTATGTGTTTAATCATAATTATGTATCTGGTTAGAACTCAGATAGACACAAAATTTAAGTTTAGAACCAAGCTGATGAAAATAAGTTTGATGAAACAACTATAATTCGAAGAGAAAAGGCGGCTATAATTCACATTGGAAATATGCAGGTGATTCAATTTGAAAAATAAACTTTAATCGCCACTTTTCGGTGACACCCTGTATACAAACAAGACATTGCATGAATCACTTCATATTAGACGTTACTCCTTTTATATACAGGGTGGCCAAACACGTGACGTCATAAATAAAAAATTAGATTCCCCACATCGAGAGGAACCCAAATCACCCCCATATATATGGTCCGATTTTGTTTAGTTTAGGAGTTATGATTTTTTTTCGGATTTTTCGAGAATTTTTGAGTTCTGTGTTTATTTTTACCATAACTTCGTTAATAATTGTGATAAATGCCTGCTTTTTTCACGATTATGTAGCTAAGACCTAAGGCTTAACTATCATATAATCATTCAAGTCATGTAACTAATACTACTTTTTAATTTTTTTCAAAATCTTCGAACATAACAAAAAAGTAAAAAAGTGCAACAACTTTGAACGTTTATAAAAAAATTAAAAAACACGTTCTTACTATTCGTAAGTATCTTAAAAACTTCCTTACGGTATCAGCTATTTACCGTAAAAATTTCATCAACCTAGCTTTACTACATGCTACCGTAATTGTGGCTCAAATAGAACCGAACCCAAAATTGGATAACCCTCTGCTCAATAGAAATTGTTAGTTTCGGAAAAAAAATTTGCAAAAACCACAAAAACACGTTTGATTTTTACTGAACAGCAGATTATTATTCATTTATGTTATTTACAAGAGGTTTTCAAAATGTCTGCCTCTAACAGAAATGCACAGTGTACACCTACGTATGAAATTTTGTTTTAAATCTCTAAATGCTTGTGTGTTGTTTTTCAACACATGTGTCGCTTCTTGAATTTTGTTCCTCAATGAATTTTCATTTGCACATTCTTGGGCGAATGTTATGTCTTTAAAATATCCCCAAACAAAAAAATCAATGGGGTTGAGGTCAGGGGAGCGTGGAGGCCATCGTATCGGTCCGTTTCGTCCGATCCATCTGTCTGGGAACCTTTCGTTTAAGTAGTTTCGCACGATCGTTGCGTTGTGGCATGGTGCACCATCATTCCAGGACGAGGAAGCAATGAAGGATATCCTACAGCTGATCCGGATCGCAGAGAAGTAGTACTTGAAGAAATTAGCCGGAATCCCTCAACGAGTACGAGATCTATGGCACAAAACCTTAGAATACCACGAACATCGATACAAAATATTCTTCATGAAGAAGGTTATCATGCCTATCATGCTCAAAGAGTTCAAGCGTTGATGCCTTCAGATTACCAGTTAAGAGTGGATTTCTGCGAGACAATGCTGCGAAGACAACGAGAGGATCCCGATTTTTTTGATAAAATTTTATGGACTGACGAGTCACGTTTTGAAAGAACAGGGATATTCAATATCCATAATTTACATACTTGGGCTGTTGAAAACCCCCACCAGTCAAGGCCGTCGACATTTCAACACCGTTTTAGTGTGAACATGTGGTCAGGAATATTCAATATGGAATTTATCGGTCCATTTCAACTGCCGTCAAGGTTGTATTCGGTAGCCTACAAAAGCTTCCTTGAAAATAGCCTACCATTATTGCTGGAAGATTCAAGCCTGGAAGCCAGACGGAACATGGTGTTCCAGAATGATGGTGCACCATGCCACAACGCAACGATCGTGCGAAACTACTTAAACGAAAGGTTCCCAGACAGATGGATCGGACGAAACGGACCGATACGATGGCCTCCACGCTCCCCTGACCTTAACCCCATTGATTTTTTTGTTTGGGGATATTTTAAAGACATAACATTCGCGCAAGAATGTGCAAATGAAAATTCATTGAGGAACAAAATTCAAGAAGCGACACATGTGTTGAAAAACAACACACAAGCATTTAGAGATTTAAAACAAAATTTCATCCGTAGGTGTACACTGTGCATTTCTGTTAGAGGCAGACATTTTGAAAACCTCTTGTAAATAACATAAATGAATAATAATCTGCTGTTCAGTAAAAATCAAACGTGTTTTTGTGGTTTTTGCAAATTTTTTTTCCGAAACTAACAATTTCTATTGAGCAGAGGGGTATCCAATTTTGGGTTCGGTTCTATTTGAGCCACAATTACGGTAGCATGTAGTAAAGCTAGGTTGATGAAATTTTTACGGTAAATAGCTGATACCGTAAGGAAGTTTTTAAGATACTTACGAATAGTAAGAACATGTTTTTTCAATTTTTTATAAACGTTCAAAGTTGTTGCACTTTTTTACTTTTTTGTTATGTTCGAAGATTTTGAAAAAAATTAAAAAGTAGTATTAGTTACATGACTTGAATGATTATATGATAGTTAAGCCTTAGGTCATAGCTACATAATCGTGAAAAAAGCAGGCATTTATCACAATTATTAACGAAGTTATGGTAAAAATAAATACAGAACTCAAAAATTCTCGAAAAATCCGAAAAAAAATCATAACTCCTAAACTAAACAAAATCGGACCATATATATGGGGATGATTTGGGTTCCTCTCGATGTGGAGAATCTAATTTTTTTTTTATGACGTCACGTGTTTGGCCACCCTGTATAAACGGTCATACAAAAACGTTCAAGTGGGGTCATAGTAACGATAACATAAATGTACATCTATAGGTGTTAATTTTTTATTTATTATATAAATACGAGGTTTTTCAAAAGACTTCATTTGGAAAAAACATGTCTTATCCGAAATTTTACACATTTCTCGTATAACTTCCAGTGAAGGCGTTAATAGTAGTGTATATTTGGAACAAACATACTTTTCTGTACAACTATGGCACAAATCAAGCGTTGATATGCATATCTGCAGTACCCTTATGGTTGAGAGTGCACTTGGAATCATACCATTCATCGTTAATTAGATTAATAGAATCCACAGATTGATTTAACTATTTCCAACATCCTCCAATTAACACGAGTTGGTTCAGTCTAACTAGCTAAAAGTGAACTGTGCGGTATAAAAAAATTATATAGGTAGTTTTTTTACAAACGGAGTTATTCCTGGTGAAAATGAAAATACCACTCAATAGAAATCAGCTCGCCAAATATGAAAATTTTTCCCAACAAAAAATAAAAAAATGGAATAACTGTTTTTTGACGTAACATTACAATTTTACGAAAATAGATTCGCAGGTAGAATATTTTTTATTTTTTGGAGTAACAAATTAACGCTACCTGTGTTTTTTTCAACTTTGACGTTCAATAAAAAAGTTACGTAGCAGACTTTTCTGTCTCTAGATGAAGCACCATTCACCGCCAATTAAATATGGAAAATATGTCATGGTTTGCTCTCTAAAAACGTAAGGTATTGTACATTGCAGATGTTAAATTAAATGCCAGCAAAAGACCAAATGCCTTTAGCGGAAAAAGGGTCGAAAATTAAATATTAAATTAACTCAGCTCTAAGATAGTAAACAAGTCCCTCGTGCATTTGAAGCAGCTTTGGATTTCACCGCGTAGGAAAATATAATTTTCACAAAGCAAACAAACGAATTTTGTACTTTTTTCGCTCTGCTGCAAACCTCGAGGCTGAAACGGCAACTTCCGTGAGAGTAGAATTTAATTTACAAAAGCCTTATTAAATCTTAAGATGCAAGCTGTGCAATATAATTAACATATTTTTTGAGGTGCGCCATTGCTCTTCTCTCATCACATAAATTGAAACAGTTGGCGTAAACTAAAAATTAAAATACGCCAAATGATTACTCATAATCATCATGATCTTTTGGAATTGAATTTCTTAAATACTTGCCATTTTTTCCATTTGTGAACCTAATTATAAGTCATTACGGGTCCAAAGCTCTGTGGGTCAATCATCAGGCTCCTTAAAATCTTGAATGGTTGAACCGGTTGTTTTTTATACTCCAACTAACACGGAGGAATAGGGCCTAAACACCCATGGGTACCATTGGGCTATAGGGGGATACACGGGAAAGGGGGAATGCCACATGGACTCTGGCGGGGGAACACAACACCCATAGCTAAGAGAAAAAAATTTCTTGGGATGGAATTCGAACCAGCGCAACGCACGGTGACTGATCAGGAGACCGAAGAGTCTACCGCTGCGGCAACCGCTACTGCCTATTAAAATATATTAGGACTTCTATGAGGCAACTTTGACTATGAAGTATGGTACTGTCTTCAGAGACTGAAAATTTTTAAACACTAATATTGCTTTCCGCTATGGATAGATTACAAAAAAGATCAGAAAAAAATAGTGGCAAGTAGGTTGACTTGTTGCTTTCTAAGAATTCACCTATGTCTATTTTTGAATTTTACATAATTATTCGTAATTATTCTTTAAAAAAAATAACTACGAACACAAAAGTTAAATGGATGCAGTGAGCCAAACACCCACTAATTTGATAACGATATATAGTATGATACTATCAAAAATAAATTGAGATATACTGTCCCCCACCCCCTATAACCTCCAATTTTTAGCCCCTACAAACTTGTCTTGAAAAGAATAAAGAGCCTCTGATACGACAAAAATAAGAAGTTTGAGCAATTTTTTTCTTTCCTTTTTTGCCCGTAGTTTCGCAAGCACTGGACCAATTTTAAAAATCTACAAAGATTTCTCGTCCTTGGCACAGTAGTAACCTTGTGTGCAATTGGCTATAGGCGATTAGGTTTTAGTTTGGTTAGGTTTTGGTTTGGTAAAGGTAAAGGAAGGCTGGCTAAAAACCTACTATACACATATGCGTGGATTGAGTTTTTTAGTTAGAGAAGGTGATATCCTACCTTTTTCTCGAGTTTTACAGATAATACATCATTATTTTGACAACAGAACTGAAAAGAATGCAAAAGAGAACATATATACAATGCCAAATATTTCTTTTCTGACAAAAAACGGCAAACATTGAAGAACATCGTCGACAATGCGGTTTTTTCTATTTTCGCAATTGTCCTAACCAAAAATTCCAACCAAAAAAAAACGTCATTACTGTTTTTTGTCGAACCTATAAGTTCTACAAATCTATGAAAAATCAAGGTCATGTAGGATATAACAATATAGTATAGGCGTTTTTTCAAAAATTTTGTGTAAAGTTGCGCCTGTAAAAAATTATTATCGAAAAAAGACGTTTTGAGATTAGAGGCTCCTAGGCGCGACCTATCGATCTGAAAATTCAGATAAGGTGATTTGAACTAATATATATTGTTTTGGATTAGTGCAGATTTGGATGCCTCTAGGGGAAGTTATCATATAAAGTTTCGCCATAGTCTTTCATTAACATTTTTTAGATGGCTGTCGAAAAGCAACACTAGCTTTAGGTCTTATCGAACTTTGATATACCTATCTTGAGGTAGCTGTTCTGATCCTCTTATGATTAGAGGATCAGAACAGCCAGGTCTTCCGTTTTGAGCCTATAACTGCCCTTCTACCATATGTTTTACCATTTACTATGCACAAAGTTTGACCATATTGTAATGGCCTCGTATAACTGGAGCTCCGGGTATCATCCAGAGCAGCAGAAGTATCAGCAACGCTTAGGCAAACAGAATTATGCGACCATATATGGAGCGTTCTGGACAGTTCGCGATTATTCGGTAAAACGCTGGAACGTCTCACGACTCGTCGATGGGGGATAAATACCCTACCAGATAGCAGAAGCCGTAGTCTAGTCAATATCGTTGTAAATATGTCATAAATTAGTACAAGTGTTATAAATTAGTGTAGAAGTAATAAATTAGACTTTGGACAGTAAAACCGATATTTATGTCACAATATCATCCCTAAACGTCCAGCCGTACCATTTTTTTCAATCTAATGAGAGATTGTTGTTTCTTGGGAACTCGCATATCTATTACTATGACTGTTAACACCTACCGTCTATTTTTTGGATCTACCGTTCTCAGCATGGAACTTTGGACCCATAAGGCCATGAAGTTCGGCACAGGGTAATGTAGCAGCGCAATGGCAGTCGGTCTTTCTGGACTCTGGCCAAGCAGATTGAAAAGAACTTCTCACACAGTAGGCTTTCCACCACTTACGTGTCAGGATGGAACTATTGTATTCGACTCAAAGGCCAAGGCGGAAGTGCTAACCAAGATCTTTGCTGCCAACTCCACCATGGACGTCCCCCCCGCAACGCCCAAGTGCCGTCAATTCAAAGGGCTCCCTACACTATGCGGGAGGTAGCATCCAGACATAAGACTGTAAGACGAGTGCTCTTGTCGCTCGACATCTACAAAGCTTCTGGTCCGGACTTGATTCCTGCCATTGTACTGAAAAGGTGTGAAGCGGAGCTTGCTCCAGTTCTTTCGCGTCTCTTTCAGATATCTTATGAATCCGGCACCTTCCCAGAAAAGCTGGAAATTTGCTCATGTCCAACCCATCCATTTTGTGGAACAATCTACAAGAGAAAGCTTTTCCCAGTTCTACTAACCTTACAGTATATTCAGATAAGAGATAGACCGGATGTAAACAAAAGGTTCGGGTGATTTTCACGCTAACGCCGCCGTCTCGACGTAAAACAGGAGCCCTCATTGGTCAATTCGCAATTAAATGCCTATGCCGAGCGGCAGAGCAGTCGTATCAAGGCAGAGTCACATTCAGGTTCAGATGTGTTACGTATGTCGTGTGCATCATTGCAATTTGATATTTCTTTGGACGTTTTCGTTTGTTATCTTATTAAGTTGTTGAGTTTGTCGTTGTTATTGTTATACCTTGTTATTGTTATCAACTGCTTGCGCAAAATGCCCAGTAGTACAGATACTGCCGATAAAGTTGTAAACTCCTGTAGTCCACCTAGGAAACGCTCTAAAAAAAGGCACCTGAGTGCAGAAATGATAGAGGTCATTTTGAATATATATAAGATCGAGCGCGAGGAGAACGAGGCATCAACCATCAAAGAAATTGTTGTGAAGATTTCTCACAAAGTTGGGGTGTGTCGCGCATCAGTTTTTAATGTGTTAAGACAATACAAAAAAAATCACACCTTTTCTGAGCCAATGACCAGTAAACATCGCAAAAGTATTGTTAAATCATTGGATGAAGCTGATAAGCATGCAATTAGGAGGAAAGTGCATGAATTCTTCTTTAGGAATGAAATACCTACTATAGATAAAGTACTGCAGGAGGTAAATGGAGATACAACGTTGCCAAATTTCAAACGATCAACTTTCCATGCGTTACTGAAGCATTTAAATTTCAAATGGAAAAAACGGGGTCGTAATAGTTTACTACTGGATAGAGAAGAAATTGTGCTCTGGAGGAGGGATTATTTAACAAAAATTGGGAAATATAGAAATCAAAACAGGAAGATTTATTACCTTGATGAAACGTGGGTAAACGCAGGACACACTACAAGTAAAGTATGGGTTGATGATTCTGTAACTTCATCCAGGAGGGCCTTTCTAGATGGACTGTCCACCGGATTAAAAAATCCAGCAGGTAAATACGAGTAATAGACAACAATCGGATGTTTTTCAAACCTTGGGAACAAGGTTCTAAACATAACTTCCAGGGGGCAGATAAAACATATTACAAGTAACAAAACTTTTATAACTTTCGATAAAATGCGTGGATGTTTTATTGTCATTTTCATTTGTTAGAACTTTTTTAAGCCATGTTTTTATGTGTTTTCGATATTTCAATAGTTTTTTAATATAATCTTAAAATATGTCGAATATTATAAACTTAAAAAAGTTACTAAGTTTTATATTGTGTACCGTTCCTAATATTTCTAATCATTTTAATTCATACTTTAAGCTTTATAAAGTTATAATTTGTTAATATTAATATTTGCGCGTATTTCAGGTTCCTGATCATTCATTTTTTAAAGGTTTATAACTTTAAATTAAATTGTGAAGCGCTGAGTAATCATACGACGTTCAATATTCTTTCTTTCAATATGACTAAATAATCCCAATTATAGCAATCTGATACTCATGTCTCAATGTTTTTTCGCTGAATGTGATGAAAAGATTTGAAAAAGGTGCGCTTATTGAAATAAATCTACACCAGTTAGTACTTCGATTTCCAGGTAAAGGGAAAAGGCTCATTATCTGCCATATTGGCAGTGAGGATGGATTTGTTGTTGACGGTCTGTGGTGCTTTGAGTCTAAGAAAACTGGAGATTACCACGAGGAAATGAATGGCGAATCGTTTGAACAGTTTTCAAAAATTTTACCGAACTTAGAGGAAAACGCAGTAATTGTGTTGGATAATGCGCCTTATCATTCTCGAAGAATGGAGAAGGTGGAGAAGGTTGATGTTCAAAATTGGCTCCGCTCGAAAAATATCAACTTTGAAGAAGCAATGCTGAAAGTACAATTATTAAGAATTGTCAAGGATCACAAGGCGGAATATCAAAAATACGCCATTGACGAAATGGCAGCAAGTCAAAATAAAACTGTGCTCCGTTTACCTCCATACCAATGGGATTGAGCTCATATGGGCAGAGGTTAAAAATTATATAGCTAAGCACAATACAACTTTTAAATTTTGTGACCTCAAAGGACTTTTCAAAGAAGCACTAGAATTAATAACAGCGCAAAAATGGGAAAACTGTATTAAGCACGTGAAAGACAAAGTTGAAAAGAGAATGTGGGAACTGGACAATATTTTAGAGGAACAAGTCGAGCCATTCATTATTGACGTTGGTGCTTCAGGCAGTAGCGATGATGAAAGCTCATCAAGCTCATCTTTCCAATAAAAGATGTCGTTCATCAAATTCGGTAAGTTATAAGTAATTATAAAGCTACTGTATTTTTTAATTAATTATTGACATTTTTGAACCCATTTTGGCAAAACCTATTCAAGAATCTACTTTCTGACAATGTTCAACCATGCACATTTTTTTACGTTTTGAACGTTTTAATTTGGTTACATATTTACCTAGAAATCAAAAAATATACTAATCAATATTCTAAAAGCAATTTTAAGAGATATACGATTATTTTTAATTTAGGCTAATTTAAACGCCATTTTGAGATTGTATTCGACTGTATTTCATCAAACATCAGGCGGCATCCGAAGCTGGAAATCGAAGCGAAAATTTTGAAACATATATATTTACATCATTATATATTTCTTACCCCACCCCCACATGATCCTATATCCATCACCAATCGTATACACATCGAATTGTGCTAATTTACTACAAAGTTACGCAAAGCAGCATCTACTATCTAAAATATGTACTGCGTGACTCTTAATACGTCCCTGCCGAATGTTACAGCGTTCGATGATCACGTGGTCTTGTTTATGTCCGGTCTATCTCTTATCTGAATATACTGTAGGCAGTTCAAAAATCGTATTAACAAAATTTCTTTGGGATCATCATAGCAGAGGGATTGAAAAAGGACAAGACTGCAAATTCCAGTGAATGTTAATTTTAATTGAATCACGTAACTTTAATGGCACAAAAAATTGTAGCTCCCCGACACTGGTTAAACAGTTTTAAAATTGGTCATGTTCGTGATGTATTGCGGAGCGGTGGATCATCGAAGGAAGTGTTATGTGTATATTGAACGTATCCACACCATGAATTCACAAATTAATGTAGATGAACTTGATAAAATTATGATGGATAGATTGCGAAATAAATTCGTCGTCGATGACATTATACACTAATAGAAAAGATTGAGTGATCAAATAAAGGTTGTAAATGTAATATAAAATTAAAGGTTAATATGCAGGCTATTGAGAACATGCAATGGCTTAGCGGAAAAACATTTTTCGGGAAACTAAATAAAAAAATAACAAAACCACCATTCTCTTTCGATTCCTAGGATTGCGCGAAAAAAAATCCAAGGTCCAAAAAGTAGGCATTCAAAGCTTTAAAATGCTTCTCAGATAATATCAATATGACCATTTTTCAACTGAGAGAAAGAATAGTTGAAAATGTACGGACAACGTGGTTTCCTTTAGATGTCGAAGTAATATTTCTCGCGCATAATAATTAACCGGTGTGTTACGACAATAGTTCTGGGTGGATTTTACATTTTTTGGAGGGCTTATGGCGTACTTGGGACGATGGACGAGGGTGACATACCTAGCACATTAAAAAACGACAGATAACCTCATGCTCGCTTGTCGTTTTAGGGGCTGGACGTCCTTATTTCGAACGGGAATGCTCACCCCAGGCGGTCCTGGGTATTGCTTGTTTCTTTCATTCTTCATTTAGATGATGACTTTGCACAATCTCACCAAGTTACGGGACTTTTAGTCGATTGTAGTAGCTCACTGTATAGGAATGCAATAAAAAAAAAGAAGAAACAGACGAACTGTCGCCTGGAAGACAGATAAATAAAATACGAGTACATTGTCATTGTACTGAAGGCGCCTTTGGGATTGAAACGTTTACAGTAAATAAGATTCTGTCAATACATGTGGTCTTATTGGCCAGACAAGCATGGGGTATTATCGACTTGTAAACTAAGGAAAAGTTTCATCTGCTACAAATCTGTGTTCTTCAAGGTCAAAGACATATTCAGGTCCCCACCCCCCCTTCCCCTGTGCGAACTGAGATAAACCACTAATGTTCTTATGCGAGTGCCTGAAATTCAATAAAAGTGGAAGATAAACACTGACGCCTTGAGAGATAAATGTGAATAGACGCATATGTTAGAAATAGATAGCGAAGCTCATCATCGCAGTGCCTGGCCTAGCCTATTGTAAAAGCCTGTGCGAACATTTTCTGGGGTAACATATTGACAACGCGGCAGATTGCACGACCTTCTGAGCAACATGGTGATGATTTTCGCTCTCCAGCCGGCTTCTATTTCTTTCTAGCATGTGTTGATACACACTTCTCGCACTTGTCTCGTACACATTGAACTCAAACAGTCAGAGAAATTTGGTTTTCCCTGTATGCTTAAGCAGCACTTCTGTAAACCAATGGCTTATCCAGCTCCCACAATACACTAAATATCGATCTAGGGGGCTCACAGCGGTTGTGAAACATCCCAAAACAATGAGAAAAATTTCAGGCAAAAATTTAGCAAAAAAGAATGTGTGAGGTGATTTTTTTTCTGGATACGCCAGTGCTTAAAACATTATCATGGGAAAACATTGAAAAGCTTATATTGTTTTGTGGGTCCATCTAATGTTTAGCTTAATGTCCATAGTCGAAGGATGCTCTAAAAATAGATTGATTGAAAAAGTAAGTACTAATTGACGTTGTGATAATAAATTGACCGACTTCATGATCGTATCGTATACCAAATCGTTGAAAGTATAAACTTTACTTTAAAAGTTGTATAGCAGGGAAATATTATGATTCCCAAATCAAAAAGTTTAATAATAGGTATTTTAGTAGGAGCATGAAAAAATTTGCGTCAAGTAGGTTGACTCTATACTTCCTAAGCCTCTGGAACGTCAAAAATGAAGTTTGAGCAATTCTTATTTTTTTCACCTCCCCCTCTTCGCCGCCACTGGACCGATTCTCAAAAACAAAGCTTTTTCATCCTTGGCATAGTAGTAATTTTGTGTGGAAATGTCATCAAAATCCGAGTGGTACTTGTAAAGTTATAGACGTCAGACAGACAGACAGACCGACCGACAGACTGTCTGGCAGGCAGACCGGCAGACAGACCGACAGACAGAGCGACAGACAGACCGACAGACAGACGGAGCGACGGAAATGAGTGACATGATTTTTCGTGATGTACATATACGAGGGATATCTTTTAAGTTTTGCATATAGAAACATAGTAGGCCGCGCGGATCGAACGTCAGTACTGAATCTTAACCTAACTCTTTAGTGAACTTAAATTCAAAGTTTCACAACAATACGTGCAGGGTTCTCACTACAGTGAATTTTTAAGTGTCACCAAGTCATTAGAAAAATGGAACTCAACCGAGAACATTTTCGCGCCACAATTTATTACAACTTTCAGAGACAATTATCGCAACAAGAATGCCTTGCTGAGTTACTGTCTGTTTTCAGAAACAAAGCGTCACATCAATCGACAATTTCCCGTTGATATGGAGAATTCAAATGTGGACTGGTGAGTCGGCAGTCACCCAGGAAAACGTCGATGCTGTGCGCAAACTGATCATTGAAGAAAGACATGTGACATATCGCGAGATTGAGGCGTCCTTGAAGGTCTCATAGACCTCAATTAAAAAAATTTTACATGAAGAATTAGGAGTAAGAAAATTAGTTCCTCGTTGGATACCCCACCTGTTGATTGAAGAGCAGAAAGCAGCCAGGGTTAATTGGTGTCAAAAAACGCTTAACCGCTTCAATTCCGGAAACTCAAAAAATGTGTAGAGCATTGTTAGTGGTGATGAATCGTGGATTTACTGTTATAAACCAGAAAATAAATGACAGTTGGCTGTTTGGGTGTTCCAAGGTGAAGAAAAGCCAACAAAAGTCATCCGTTCTCGAAGTGTTTCGAAAAATATGGTCGCGACACCAAGATAATGCAAGCTCGCACACAGCCCAAAAAGCAAGGCAGTATTTAACGGAAGAAAACGTGAAATTATTGGACCATCCTCCATATAGTCCCGATCTAAGTCCTAACGATTTCTTTACTTTCCCGAAAATTAAAAACAGACTGCGTGATCAAAGATTCCAGTCACCAGAAGAAGCAGTTGGCGCATTCAAAAATGCCGTTTTGGATCTGCCAGCAAACGAGTGCAATAAGTGCTTCGAAAATTGGTTCGAGCGCATGCAGATGTGTATTAATAAAGTGCAGAATACTTCGAAAAACAATAAAGTCATTTAAAACTACCTACCGTGTTGTTTTATTTCCATATGCAAAACTTAAAAGACATCTCTTGTATTTCTGAAACACTGTATGAAATGCGAAAAGCTTTCGCGGCCATCATACAATGTTATTTGAGCTACTTGAGTAGCTCACAGGACTACAAATTGTGAACTCCTGAAGATGCCAAAAACCGACCAAATCACACACTCCTGTATATTGGTAAATGAAGTCACGTCTTTGGGATTTTTCATTCAAACCAATTTGAAAAAACCTGCAATTAAAAAAAGCTAGAACATTTACTTTTTTTATACAACTGACCCATTCTTTGTGCATATAGGTGACTGGTTCCTTAAAACTAAATTTAATCAATAACGATTTGCTTGAATTATTTCTGAACGGCTCATAAAATGTCTTTATGGATTAATAGTATCTTGCCAAAAACATTTGTTTCCAAAGCACCAATAACGTCCCACAAGCTTTTTCGTTCAGACACCTGTTAGGTAATTACCAAACAGCATATTTATTGCTTTTTTATAATCGTACAGAGAGAAATTTTTGCCCACGCTGGATTATTTCCTAATCTTTGTTAAGGTTGAACAAGTTAAAAATCCAAATTTGGAAGTTGTTACTTGTGATTTGCATTGCTATTACGTAAGTTCGCTTAAAAATGTTGCGATCACGCAAAAGTAGTTGGTAAAAATAGAAATGATGTACAGGGCGTTTGGTGGATCGGTGGCAACTGGAAGATGGTAGATAGTTGGAACTTTGCACTAGATTCTGACCGCTAAAATTTTCAAATTTTATTTATTTACTAAATTTATGGGTGATCCCATTTTTACAAAATAAAATTACATAGAATATACGCGAATATCATTTAAAACATACGAGCTTACAAGGAACATAAAATCGCAATTTAAAAGATACTGAGTGTACAGGTAAATACAGGGTGTTTCTCAATGATATGCGAATATTTAAGGGTATGAATCTACATGAAAAATTAATGTTAGTTTGCTTCATAAACTATGGTCCAAACATGTTTCCTTACAAAAACTCGGGATGTTGAAGTTTTAGGAAAAAAATGGAAATTAATGAATATTTTCAGAACCGCTTCAGATATTTCATTGATATTTAGTACATAGTGAAAGTTAATAAAGTTGCATATTTTTCAATGCAAAAATAATTTTTATCTTCAACAGTGGCGTGCGTACGGGTATTGACTTCGATATCTAAAAAAAAATAGTACGCCAATGGTTTTTTGCCAAATAAAAATTATTTTTGAATTCCCCGTTCAATTTAAGACAAATGACCTGTCTAGAATGGTTTTCCTTCGATGCGCCATTTTTGAGAAAAAAAAAATAAAAGCCGTTCTATTGTCCGAGAAAATTAATGTAGGATAAATGAAAAATGGAATTTAGCAATAAATATCTAGCTGCTCTGGAATATGTCACTGGCTTTTGACATCTGACAAGTCTCTGTTATTCAAATCTGTTCGCTGTGACATCTTTTTCATTATTTAGTTTTTACAATCTTGTTAATAATGGTGAATTTTTCAAATGCAGAAATGGTGGAAATGCATTACGTATATGGCCTTGCTGACGGTAATGGTGAGCAAGCCAGACGGATTTATCACCAGAGATATCCCGATCGTGCTTTGCCACATAGTCGAACCTTTTCTAATATTCATCGTCGTCTTGTTGAAACTGGTTCTGTCCGAAAAGGAACACGAAGTCGAAGAAAATCCTGAAACAAGTACGAGGAAGATCGCTGGACACTTAAATATTTGCCATCAAATTGTTTGGAGAATTTTAGTGTACAGGCATTACTTCCCATTGATTTCGCAATACGTGTGATCTTTTGTCAGTGGTATCTTCAAAAAATTACACAAAATCCGCAATTTGAATCAATGATTCTGTTCACGGACGGAGCTAATTTTTCTCGTAATGCCATTCAGAATTTCCACAATAATCATTTGTGGGCAGAAGAATATCCCTATGCCGTAACCCATTTCCAACACCACTTTTTGGTTAACGTATGGACAGGAATTCAGATTTCTTTTTGTGGGGCTATCTTACGACACTAGTATACACAAGTCCCATTAACACTGTAGAGGAATTAAGAGAAAGAATAGTTGCAGCTTGTGATAAGAATAAAAAACACTCCAGGGATATTTCAACGAGTGCGCAATTCCATGAGAAGGAGGGCGGAAGCATGTGTACTAAGTTTAGGGGGCCATTTTCAACAATTTTTGTAATCATTTCGTTGGTTTTAATGTTATGTTTATGTTGTCAGTTGTTGTCGTTCATTACTCCTAATGTGTTTAATTTTTCCAATTAAAAAAATTATAATTTTGCAAGTTAGACAATAGAACGGTTTTTATTTTTTACTCAAAAATGGAGCATCAAAGGAAAACAATTAAAGAGAGATCATTTGTTTTGAATTGAACGGGGAATCCAAAAATATTTTTTATTTGGAAAAAACCACTGGCGTACCATTTTTTTCTTAAAAAATATCATTACCCATACGCACGCCACTGTTAAAGCTAAAAATTATTTTTGCATTGAAAAATATGCAACTTTATTAAATTTCACTACGTACTAAATATCAGTGAAATATCTGAAGCGGTTCTGAAAATATTAATTAATTTCCATTTTTTTTCTAAAACTTCAACACCCCGAGTTCTTGTAAGGAAACATTTTTGAACCATAGTTTATAAAGCAAACTAACATTAATTTTTCATGTAGATTCACACCCTCAAATATTTGCACATCATTAAGGAATACCCTGCATAACTTTTTCGTGGAGTCTGATGATAGGCCTAGGGAGTTTTGGCCCTAAAATACTAAAGACATTCAATCAAACATAACGATTTGATATCCTTAAAAGTAAATTTTTTCAACAGCTAAAGATTGTTACAATTAGATTCTACAGCAGCCTATGTATAAGTCATACAGATTGATCTGTAATAAGATTTGCTTGAATTAACATTCCGATAAAAAATTCCAATTATCATCAGCAAGGTAATCAAATAAATGAAAAATTAAATAGCTTCCCTAGATTTTTATTATGAACATACTTTTGTATGATCTAAGACAAAGTAAATGGAATCGTTGATATCACAGTATTTTACAGTATTTCAGAATGAGTTTGTCTGATAACCATGAGGAGTGTTATTAAGGACCTGACTTGTTTAGCTAAATCTTTTTAAATAATTAGGGAAGAAATTGCCAACCAACACCATAAACGAGTAGCTGGCAAGGCCTCCATACATCCAGCATTCTTTACAAGTTCTCTGGTAGACAACGAAATAGGTAATTTTGATAAACGTGTTTGATCGAAAATCTCGGAAACCATCAATCTTACAGGGTTTGTCCGGAAAGTAATAGGACTGAATCGATATAAAAAAATTTATTGAGCCAATCGTTACAATTCTTTAAAAACTATCAAAATATGTTCCTTCTGCGTCGTTACAGCGCTGCCAGCGCGATTACCAAGCATTGAAGGCGTCACGGAAGGCATTCTCCGGAATAGCCTTGAGAGCCGCGGTGCATGTTGCTTGGATCCCCTCTGTCGTCTCAAAATGCTTGCCTTTCATCGGTCTTTTCAGGCGAGGAAACAACAGAAAGTCCGGAGGGGCCACATCTGGGCTGTAGGGCGGCTGCGGAAGCGTTGGGATGCCGGCCTTGGTCAGGTAGCTGTTAACAAGAAAGGCGATGTGAACCGGGGCGTTGTAGTGGTGCAACTTCCAGTCGGCTGCGATGTCTTGTCGGACCCGACTGACCCTTCGTTTGAGTCTCCTGAGCACTTCCACGTAAAACTTGGCGTTGACGGTTTGTCCAGGAGGAACAAATTCATGGTGAACGATGCCTTTGATGTCAAAAAAGACAATGAGCATCGTTTTCACTTTGAATTTGCTCATTCTTTCCTTTTTTGGGCGAGGAGACGCCGTCGTGTGCCACTCGGAAGATTGCCTCTTTGTCTCCGGATCATACTCAAAGATCCACGATTCGTCACCTGTGATTACGTTATTCAAAAATTGGGGGTCACTTTAACACATGTTCAAATTTTCTTGGAACACTTCCACTCGCCGCAATTTCTGGTCGTCAGTGAGGAATTTTGGGACCATCTTCGCGCACACCTTGCGCATGTTCAAATGCTGTGTCACAATGTCATGACCCACAGATTTTGGTAAATTTAACATCTGGGCAATTAAACGAATACTTAGTCGACGGTCTGAGTTCAAAACTTTGTGCACACGAGTCACATTATCGGTGTTTGTCGAAGTCGAATGTCTTCCAGCACGGTCTTCATCAGCGACCTCTTCCCGGCACTCCAAAAAGGCCTGGTGCCATCGAAACACACCACTTCTTGCTAAAGCAACACCTGGGTAAGCCTGCTTGATCATATCAAACGTCTCTGTCGTTGATTTACCGCGTTTCACACAGAATTTAATCGCGTACCTCTGCTCTAACGAACGTTTTCGGCTTGCACCACTCACCGAAACACGTCGCGCGAAAGTGCCTGTCCTGACTCTTCAAGTGCTCGGAGACAACAGACCAGCCGCTCATCCGTTAGCTAGGAACGCCCTCTACCGAATACAGTCATGGCGGAAGAAAATGAGTCCTATTACTTTCCGGTCAAACCCTGTATGTAAAAAAGTAACTTTGTAGGGAATTCAATTCATTATCATCTTGCTTCTATAATAATTTGTTAAATGTATAGTCAACAGGTTACGAGAAAATTAAGATTAGAGGTAGGTACATGTAATGACATTTTAATCCTTTGCAGATAATAAAACAATCTTGACCTCCAAATGGATTCACTTTAAAATTGATCATAGATAATGATTATAAAGTTATGTGATTCGCATTTCTTATCGGTACTTGAGGCGACTATAGAGAGCTAATTACTGCTAAGAACAGTTTTGCTGACGTTCCGGACATGGTCGCAAAAGCAATTCTTTCCCATAGGTTTATTTAGTGATTCCACTTATGCCAAGCTACTAGGATAGGGGAGTCGTCAGAACAAAAAACTGATGATGAAACAGGAGAATCCCAGTCGCTCTGCTCTGCTGTAATGAATTGTGAATTAAAAGAACATCAATCCATGTCATGAATGTCAATCACAATCAGCACTCTTGAGTTAGAGAGGGTGAATCAGACTCAACGTGATGCAAAGGTAAATACCAATCAGCAATGAATTTATATTCCAAATTAGAAGTCTAATGAAGGGGATAAAAGGGATCGGGTTTCAATTGCCTTTTATCCTGTTTTCGTTCTCAATTAGCAGTATTTATGAACTCACCTGTCAGTGGAGTAGGTATAACATTCTTTTGGGGCTCAAAAAACATCTCAAAAATGGAGAGGAGAGGCAATACTTAGGATCCTAGATATGATGTCCAGTCAACAAAAAGTTTAGGGGGTCAAACTAAAGATCGACCGATACAGGGATTTATGCAGATACCGATATAACAGAGGCCGATATATCGGCCTTCGTTTCTTTCCATACAAAATCTGGTGTATATTTGTGCGTGCCAACAAAGCTACACACACGACATATATAGTAAAATACCAAAATTGATGACAGTAGCGAAACTCATCGTACGCCACTGCTATTACGCGGAGGCCTTCGAAAATGCGGCGCTTCTTTGTGAAATGACGGTAAACGTCGCTGTAATCAAAAGGTACAGCGTCAAAGCAGTGGCGCACGATGACTTCTGCTACTGTCATCAATTCTGGTATTTGACTTTTTTTTATAGTTGACAAGTGGTGTATACGCTTGTGCAATTGCACATGAAGAACATACAGGATTTGTCCGGAAAGTGATAGGAATGAGTCTATTTAAAAAAAATTATTGAGCCAATCGTTACAATTCCTTAAAAACTTTCAAAATAGTCTCCTTCTGCATCGATGCAGCGCTGCCAGCGCCAAATTTTACATCTGGGCAATTAAATGAATACCTAGTCGATGGTCTGAGTTCAAAACCTTGCGCACATGAGTCACATTATCGGTGTTTGTCGAAGTCGAAGGTCTTCCAGCACGGTCTTCATCAGCGACCTCTTCCCGGCCCTCCAAAAAGGCCTGGTGCCACCGAAACACACCACTTCTTGCTAAAGCAACACCTGGGTACGCCTGCTTGATCATATCAAACGTCTCGGTCGCAGATTTACCGAGTTTCACACAGAATTTAATCGCGTACCTCTGTTCTAACGAACGCTGCATTTTCGGCTTGCACCACTCACAGAAACATGCGAAAATGCCTGTCCTGACTCTCCAAGTGCTCGGAGACAACTGACCAGGCGCTCATTCGTTAGCTAGGAACGCCCTCTACCGAATCCAGTCGGTGCGCGCACGCTCCGAAGTACAGTCATGGCGGAAGAAAATGAGTCATATTACTTTCCGGACAAACCCTGTACATATACTTGACAAGTCATACTTGTTGACATTTTTTGTGCATGTAATCCGCGGTAGAAATGGACTTCAACAGTAACATTTTAGAGAGTACAAAGAATGACAATTGACAACCATGCACTTGTTTTGACTGCTTCCATTTTTATTATCGTAAATGTAGGTTTAAATTTCAAAAATATTTTTCCAAAAGTATAACGAAACCATATGCACATACATGTGGCCTTACCTAAGCCCGCATGGGTATCCTGTAAAAAACCTATAAAATGTCAAAAAAACCTATAAGACGTCATCTTGCAAACTAGGTAGTTTTTAGGGCGCAAACAGTCATTCCACGTTTGCTCACTAGGATCGTTGTGAACGTCCATCTACGGAGGAATCATTCAACTAAACTAAACGCATTATTGGTTGCATATGTTTTGTGAGGCCAAATGGTCCTTGCCTGTACAGTATATTCAGATAAGAGATAGACCGGACATAAACAAGACCACGTGATCATCGAACGCTGTAACATTCGGCAGGGACGTATTAAGAGTCACGCAGTACATATTTTAGATAGTAGTTGCTGCTTTGCGTAACTTTGTAGTAAATTAGCACAATTCGATGTGTATACGATTGGTGATGGATATAGGATCATGTGGGGGTGGGGTAAGAAATATATAATGATGTAAATATACATAAGGGTTTCAAAATTTTCGCTTCGATTTCCAGCTTCGGATGCCGCCTGATGTTTGGTGAAATACAGTCGAATATAATCTCAAAATGGCGTTTAAATTAGCCTAAATTAAAAATAATCGTATATCTCTTAAAATTGCTTTTAGAATATTGATTAGTATATTTTTTTATTTCTAGGTAAATATGTAACCAAATTAAAACGTTCAAAACGTAAAAAAATGTGCATGGTTGAACATTGTCAGAAAGTAGATTCTTGAATAGGTTTTGCCAAAATGGGTTCAAAAATGTCAATAATTAATTAAAAAATACAGTAGCTTTATAATTACTTATAACTTACCGAATTTGATGGACGACATCTTTTATTGGAAAGATGAGCTTGATGAGCTTTCATCATCGCTACTGCCTGAAGCACCAACGTCAATAATGAATGGCTCGACTTGTTCCTCTAAAATATTGTCCAGTTCCCACATTCTCTTTTCAACTTTGTCTTTCACGTGCTTAATACAGTTTTCCCATTTTTGCGCTGTTATTAATTCTAGTGCTTCTTTGAAAAGTCATTGAGGTCACAAAATTTAAAAGTTGTATTGTGCTTAGCTATATAATTTTTAACCTCTGCCCATATGAGCTCAATGGGATTGAGCTCGCAATGGTATGGAGGTAAACGGAGCACAGTTTTATTTTGACTTGCTGCCATTTCGTCAATGGCGTATTTTTGATATTCCGCCTTGTGATCCTTGACAATTCTTAATAATTGTACTTTCAGCATTGCTTCTTCAAAGTTGATATTTTTCAAGCGGAGCCAATTTTGAACATCAACTTTCCTTGAAGCCGTTGTTGGGACCTTCTCCATTCTTCGAGAATGATAAGGCGCATTATCCAACACAATTACTGCGTTTTCCTCTAAGTTCGGTAAAATTTTTGAAAACCACTGTTCAAACGATTCGCCATTCATTTCCTCGTGGTAATCTCCAGTTTTCTTAGACTCAAAGCACCACAGACCGTCAACAACAAATCCATCCTCACTGCCAATATGGCAGATAATGAGCCTTTTCCCTTTACCTGGAAATCGAAGTACTAACTGGTGTAGATTTATTTCAATAAGCGAACCTTTTTCAAATGTTTTCATCACATTCAGCGAAAAAACATTGAGACATGAGTATCAGATTGCTATAATTGGGATTATTTAGTCATATTGAAAGAAAGAATATTGAACGTCGTATGATTACTCAGCGCTTCACAATTTAATTTAAAGTTATAAACCTTTAAAAAATGAATGATCGGGAACCTGAAATACGCGCAAATATTAATATTAACAAATTATAACTTTATAAAGCTTAAAGTATGAATTAAAATGATTAGAAATATTAGGAACGGTACACAATATAAAACTTAGTAACTTTTTTTAAGTTTATAATATTCGACATATTTTAAGATTATATTAAAAAATTATTGAAATATCGAAAACACATAAAAACATGGCTTAAAAAAGTTCTAACAAATGAAAATGACAATAAAACATCCACGCATTTTATCGAAAGTTATAAAAGTTTTGTTACTTGTAATATGTTTTATCTGGAATTAATGTTTAGAACCTTGTTCCCAAGGTTTGAAAAACATCCGATTGTTGTCTATTACTCGTATTTACCTGCTGGATTTTTTAATCCGGTGGACAGTCCATCTAGAAAGGCCCTCCTGGATGAAGTTACAGAATCATGAACCCATACTTTACTTGTAGTGTGTCCTGCGTTTACCCACGTTTCATCAAGGTAATAAATCTTCCTGTTTTGATTTCTATATTTCCCAATTTTTGTTAAATAATCCCTCCTCCATAGCACAATTTCTTCTCTATCCAGTAGTAAACTATTACGACCCCGTTTTTTCCATTTGAAATTTAAATGCTTCAGTAACGCATGGAAAGTTGATCGTTTGAAATTTGGCAACGTTGTATCTCCATTTACCTCCTGCAGTACTTTATCTATAGTAGGTATTTCATTCCTAAAGAAGAATTCATGCACTTTCCTCCTAATCGCATGCTTATCAGCTTCATCCAATGATTTAACAATACTTTTGCGATATTTACTGGTCATTGGCTCAGAAAAGGTGTGATTTTTTTTTGTATTGTCTTAACACATTAAACACTGATGCGCGACACACCCCAACTTTGTGAGAAACCTTCACAACAATTTCTTTGATGGTTGATGCCTCGTTCTCCTCGCGCTCGATCTTATATATATTCAAAATGACCTCTTTCATTTCTGCACTCAGGTGTCTTTTTTTAGAGCGTTTCCTAGGTGGACTACAGGAGTTTACAACTTCATCGCCAGTATCTGTACTACTGGGCATTTTGCGCAAGCTGTTGATATCAATAACAATCAATAACAAGGTATAACAATAACAACGACAAACTCAACAACTTAATAAGATAACAAACGAAAACGTCCAAAGAAATATCAAATTGCAATGATGCACACGACATACGTAACACGTCTGAACCTGAATGTGACTCTGCCTTGATACGACTGCTCTGCCGCTCGGCATAGGCATTTAATTGCGAATTGACCAATGAGGGCTCCTGTTTTACGTCGAGACGGCGGCGTTAGCGTGAAAATCACCCGAACCTTTTGTTTACATTCGGTCTATCTCTTATCTGAATATACTGTAGTTTTTATCTCTGAGAAGAAAGTTGGTTGAATAGCAAGATCGCATCTGGATGATTATGTGTATTGGTCTGCATGTGTATCAAATCAGTGATATTTGCTGTGTGAGAAAATCATTACTGGATATGCTCCTAATCAAGTATATCTATTGGCTGTGCCCGACGGGTTATTTTTATCTTGTGCTTTCTGAAGAGAGGTTATGTTCAAAATTATGAATTACGAAAAACTGAGGAGAATTACGGGAAATCATCACCGCGCCCGCGTTGTGTGTAATTACTGTTAGCATGTATATGGCTTGTATTTCGACAGTGTACAGTGAATATAATTATTTCTTATCTCTCTCATTTTTGAAATTCAGCAAATTTGTATAAATTTCCAGAGTGGATAAGAAAAAGTGGATGCGCAACTAATTTCTAGCTTTGAATCTCAATTAAGAGTATTTGAGACAAGCACCCAATATAATTATAATCAACACATACAACTTACAGCTTAGACCTCCAGTAATGCCATCTCAGAAGCAGATTTTACATCACATCCGAGCCAGAGATTGATAACAAGCCTCATGACGGCATAAGGTACAACTAAGTGCTAAGTTAATATCTTGTAGAAAAACCTAGATAATGTCAAAAAAAACCAGCATAATGTCAAAAAAATCGGCATAATGTCACTTTTCAAAATACGTGATACCCGTGCCGACTCCTAGAAGCGTGACAAAATGGATATTCACATATTTCTACAAGTAATTTTTTCATACGGATGTTCATTTACAAAAGCCCTAGGGTCTACTTGATCTGTTTCGGTTACCTGAAGTTATTATTGTACGGAAGTGCAGAAAATAAGAAAAACTAGTGCTATCTGGGAATGATTCGACAAAGTTACGGATTAAAGGACCAACGGAATCAACAACACCCTATGCAAAAATAGGAAAATCGGGAATACATCAAATTGTATCACTTTTCCTAAACAGGTATCACAGAGACAGACTGGTATACCAAAATGAAATCATTACAAATTTAAGTAAGAAAGTATGGATGTCCAAATTCGTCTTATTACACATGCAAAAGGTAAACGTTATAGAAGCCTGAATGCCGGGACACCGCGGCTGCTATGAAGATCCCGAAGAAATTTTGTTAATCCGATTTTTGAACTGCCTAAGGTTAGTAGAACTGGGAAAAGCTTCCTCTTAGCGGTCGTATCGGCCAGTTCTGGGTGTACGAAGTTCGACACGGTTAAGATGGGAGGCCATAGTCAGGCAGGTCTGTCTGGCAGGCACATCGCGCGGCGGCATCATGTAAAGAAGCTCTGAGGAGCAAAGCCCGTTGGTGTAGCGTTAGAAGAGAGCTAGATCGCCGACGACGCCTCGGTGCGAAAGGGTGCCGAGACTGTCTGTTAGAGAAGAGTCGTCGATCAGTTGAACAGCCCTCCTCTGGACAGCATCGAGCATAAACAATGTAGTCGGGGCGGCAGAACACCAAACGTCTGAGCAATACTCGAGGCCAGGCCTTATCTGGGCCTTGTATAGAGTGAGAAGGTCATGTGGAGAAAAGTACTTCTTAACCCTAAACAAATAGCCTAGCTTTTTCCCAGCAGCTTCCGCTATTGACGAGATGTGTTCGTGTCAGATCAGGTCCTCGGTAATCTTGACTCCGACCAGCCGAAGTGGACGGCTCTTTGGCCGAACTCGGCCATCCATCGAAACGGGATGAGCGCTAGGACGCTTTTTGTTCGTCAAGGAGCAGTACTGTGTTTTGGAAGCTTTAAACTGTACAAGATTGTTGCGTCCCCAAGAAGTGATCACCTCCACGTCTCTCGTCAGAGAGGAAGTCGTCGCTACTCTTTTTTTCCAGCTCAGCGGCGGAGATCGGCTTGTCACTCTGAATTCCTGCATGTAGAGTGCTGTCATCAGCAAAGCTGTGGATTGAGTTGATCGTACAGGAAAGGGGGTCTACTTTCAAATATCAGATTTCAATAATGTCATTTATTAGAATTTTTGTATACTTTGAATTAAAGAAATCATGGTTTACTAACGTTCTTCGAATCCATCAATTATTTTAGTTACTTGAGATATTCGAAAGCTGTACAGGGTGTCCGCAAAGTTGGGGTTTTCCTTTACACGACGTGTAGACCTTGAGAAAATAAGGGGATTTTCTCAGACACACAGGGCGACAAACCATCAAACTGTGACTTTCTTGTTCGCTGGATCGAAGAAAAAAAAACAGTAAAAAGATGATTAGAATGTTTAATATTTAAACTATTATTGAACCTCAAAGACCGTGCAATCAATCTACTGGTCTCCATGTTGGTCTTTTTTGGAATTTTTATATCATCGTACTTACTATATTGATAAAATATTTCATACCATAACATTACGTTAAACTTAGTTACTTAGTTTTCCCTGTGGTTAATATTCTCAACGTTGCTTATAGATTTTCGGCGAGAGGAGGAAAAATTCAATATCCATTATTCCCATGACTCTGGATCCGCTCCTGTCTTCTAGAGAATAAATAGATATCCTTCAAAATTTGGTCTACTACATTACTCCCAATATTCATTAACTTTTCAGAAGAAAATAATAATGAAGTGTATGCGTGCAAAAGAATGCAAATATCATTGTTTAGGCCTTTCAAATGTCATTGCCTTCTACTTAATGATTCAAAGAACTTTGTTAAGCTTTATATTTAAATTTGTCTGACTGGGTCTGCCATCTATGTGTGGGCAACTAGCATTATTGATTTACAAGGACTCATTTTAATTTGGCGTACAGGTTACTTTTATCTCACTTTGATATTATAGAGTTCTTCTTTTACTTTTAAGTAGAACAAGTACGAGGGTGATATGATATTTTCGATATAGCAAAATATTGCTCTACATCTACTCATGGACCAAATGTAAAAAAATGGCCTCAAACATTTTCTACTCCATAAATTCTTTAAATTAAGAATATGTCATTTTTCAAGAAATGCTCAAACAAAAAATTCATTAATGTGTTAAATAACAAGAATCATGCACACAATGTCCTATTTTTCAAAAAGCTTAGTTCTGATAAACTCTATTTTACGAGTATCCGTCACCTTTTGACGTCTGCTGAGGTAAACAGCTGATCAACAAGTGACTTCTTTGTATTAGTTTGTGACAATAATGAATCGGATGCAAAACTGTTTAAGCTTGCTTGTATTCAAATGAACTTTTACAAAAGAAAGAGTTGTTTAGCAAGTACAAAATGAATCTGTTTCGTACAGAAAAACAAAACAATATATAGCTCTATGTACCTGGCTTTGACGGATCCTTCAAAATTATGTGCCATTTGTCGAAATGGGGAATTTTTAAATACGAGTATTACTAAATAATCAGCTGTTATTCTACCTTAGTGGATACTCGTGAGAAAGTCTTTTTCTATAAGTCCTTTATTTGTTTTTTTGACACGCTTTTATAAGCTTGGCCTGTATATCTGTATGTAACGCAATCTTTGTGCATAATTTTCACCAATTTCCAGAAGAACTAATTGATAAATCGAACTAAAAAATGAATAATAGTTAAAAAAACACGCTTTTATAGCTGATCGAACTAAAAAGTACAAGATAATTTTTAATTGCAAAGAGTTTATATTACGGTATTAGATGGTCGAACAATCAATCATAATTAATGACCTCAAAATAAAATTATAATAAAATTTAAGTTATTACAAGAATAATTCATTTCAGAGTAAAAAGCGTGGGGTGCATTTTACTACATTTTCATAACTCTCCTCTCATAGATAGTTGAAAATAGAATGATTGTAACATTTGATATATCAAGTACCCCACGTTATTTACTCTGAATTGAATTATTCGGATAGTAACTTAAATTTTATTATGAGGCCATTAAATATGATTGATTTTTTGACCAATTTGCATAATTTTTACCAGGTACATTTGTTTTTAACAGCTCAACCCAATATAAGGAGAATGAGGAGGTTGAACAATGAATAAGAAAGCAAAATTGAGTTTATTATATTACCAAAAAAACTGTAAGTGTATAATATGTATAAATATAAATAATTAGTAACAATAACAAATAGATAGTAACAATAGTCTGAATGAATATATTAACGATAGATAAATGTTGAAAATATTTTCCATGAAGAGAAGAATAAGGTATTCAACTAACATTGCTTCAGCATTTCCTTACAAAATAACATCTAAATATATGTATATGTATGAATAAAATCTTTGAAACTTACTCTAAACATATGATTGTAAAGTGATGATAATACAAATAATCTAAATGAATAGCATAAAAATATGCTATCTGCTCTCAAGATGCATTTGGTGATAAAACAAAATTCGAAATATTTGTACACATTTATCATAATTTTATGTTTTTTTTTGAACTGGCACGTAAATTTTGCAAATTATGCTATCATTCTGTGGACATATAACTTATAATTATGCTAACTATAGTATAAATAAAAACGACCTTTCAAGGAGTTCCAAAAATATATACATATACATTCCTTGATTTTATTGTATCTTGACATGGAACTGCTTTAAACAGTGGAAATGATGTTATGCATATTATATACTAGTCCTAGTATATTTAAATCTTAAAATTATATCCTTCATATTATCCAAATATTACAAATATTACACCACTACAATACTATTTGTTACACAAAAATTACATGTATGACATTTTTTTACATTCTATCAGCAAATGATTCAGAAGAAGTTAGAATAAATGACCCAATATGGTTTTATTCCTTCAAAAAAGATGTTAAAATGCTATGATATTCAGGTTGACCTTGAAAAGCGTTTCATGAAGCTCAAGAAAAGCAGAGCTTTAAGCTCCCAAATCAACTCATCACATACAGGATGCTCCGTAAATTGACGCCAACAATCTATCAATATCTGGTAATGACTATTATCAGAAAAATTGCTACAAAAACCTAAGTTAAGTATTTCTGAAAACATTGTTTAGTTGCAACTATTTTTTTTGCTTTTATTAATCTTTAAATGATAATAACAATGGTCTGAATGAAAATATTAACGATTGAAAAATGCTGAAAGTATTCAACTCACATTGCTTCAGCATTTCCTTACGAAATAACCTCTAAATATATGTATATGTATTTTATATTTTATTAACTCTAAACATATAATTGTAAAGTGATAATATACATAATCATAAAAATATACTATCTGCTCTCAAGATGCTTATGGTGATATAGCAAAACTCGAAATTTTTGTACACATTTATCATAATATGATTTTATACGTTTCTCGTTTTTGAACTAACACGTAAATTTTGCAAATTATGTTATCATTCTGCGGAAATAGAACTTATAATTATGCTACCTATAGTATAAATAAAAACGACCTTTCAAGGAGTTCCAAAAATATATACATATACATTCCTTGATTTTATTGTATCTTGACATGGAACTGCTTTAAACAGTGGTAATGATGTTATACATATTATGTACTAGTCCTAGCATATTTAAATCTTAAAATTATATCCTTCATATTATACAAATATTACACCACTACAATACGATTTGTTACACAAAAATTACAAGTATGACTGCTTGCATTTTCTAACATTCTATCAGCAAATGATTAAGAAGAGGTTAGAATAAATGACTCAGTATGGTTTTATTCCTTCAAAAAAGATTGCTTCAAAAATCTAAATCAAATATTTCTGAAAAAATTAGTTAGTTGCAACTATGTTTTTGCTTTTATTAATTTTCTGCTGATCTAACGTCAAATAATACTTTCCCAAGCTGCATATCATTACACATGCTGTCAGCATACTCTTGATACTATATTTAAAGACTACAAGTCTAGATTAGTTTTTCTGAACTGTCATCACTTTGTGTCTCAACTTGAGTTATGGAGCACCTTGTATAGGTTTATTTATATTAAATACAGTGTTTACCTTGATATGACCTTAAATCTAATCTAGCTTCGACTGTTTTTGTTGATGCTGTATGCTATGTTCAAACTGTATTTCCTCATTAAGCTTCTTGGCCAGGAAATACAACTCTGCTAAAGCTATAGTTAAAGCACATATGATGCCAAGCAGCAGTCTAAAGCCAAAGTCTAGACTGCCTGTTATCAGTTCTACACCTATGAAACCAAACGCAAATCCCGCAGCTACGGACAGTATAAATTGGAAGATCGCCAGGAGGTTCCTGTTCATCTGTTTCACTGAAAATCATTAAAATTACATAACATCATTGATAAACGTATTCTACTTGAAGGTAACCAACCATATACTAAACTCCGGCACCCAAAAGGGGATATGAAAAATCTTAACGCCATCTATGAAATAGTAGCAGAACACAAAAAATGAATCTAGAAATATACTTAGAAAAGTGTTAGCATTTGATTGTGCTACTATCTCATAGGTCTTCAATCATTTTTTGACACCTCTCTATTTTAATTGGACATCTTCAGACATTGATTGACCTATTCTACCTGAAGATAACCAATTAAAATAGACATGACAGAGGCGCCAAAAAGAGTTTAAGATCCTGGCGCTATCTATCAGACAGTAGCAAAATCAAAAACGAAGTATTTTCAAAGTAGATTTCTAAATTAATGTTTGTGTTCTGCTACTGTATCAAAGATGGCGCTAGAATATTTCCGATTCGTTTCTAGTCGCCGAAATACAGTATATGGTTGGTTATTTTAAGGTAGAATACGTTAAGCAACGATAACATAAAATACCGCCTAGTACCATTGATTAACATACAAGGTCTGTCGCAAAGTAAACAGGACAAAGAAAAAATGAACAAGCATTTTTTGTTCCGGAAAATCGAATTTAGTTTAGTCAAAATAGTCTACTTCAGAGTTAATACAGCGATATGCTTACACCAAAATATTTTCGAATTATGATTTTAATGGTCATCGATGCCTTTTGGATGGCCTTTACGTCGGCATGCCGCTGTCCCTCCATTGCCAAATGCAGTTTACCGAATAGGAAATAGTCACACGGTGCCATATCAGGAGAATATGGAGAGTGGTTGATGGTTAAAATGCTATTTTTTGTCAAAAAATCGGTCGATGAGATCGTGCAACAAGCGCCAGCTTCCTTCTTCGCGATATTCTGGCCGAAATTACCATGTTGATGCCGGATGATTCTGATGGGATATCTCATCGCAAGCTAGCTAGACTTGATTCCGAAAAGTTGCTAACGTTGGTGGATGATGAGGTAGAAGTCGCTCTTCTTCCCATAATATCCTACACATGTTCAATGGTTCTCGAGATCTAGGGGGCCAAGGAAAGAGACTGACTTGAGCGTTATTGAGCTAGTCTATTATGGCTCTAGCAAGGTAAGAACAGACATTATCTTGTTAGATAGTAGGAACTGCAAGCGTTTTGAGGAATGGCTAAAAATAAGGTTCCAGTATTTCCTGGGTATACCATTGCGCAGTCATACCTCATCTAATGGAAACTGGAAGAGACTTAGGACCATGCCCTAAACTCTAATTTCTACAGTACCGTGCTCGTGATGTTCAACAGAAAATTTACATTACTTCTGTCTCCGCATCGCCTGCTGACTGGTGTCCACCCATCATATATTCCTAAACAGAACACAAACTCATCACTAAAAGCAATATTAGACCGTTCATCATCCGAATCTCCTAGCACCACTAGCTCTTCAGAACCAAGTACAGCTAGCTTAGGATGGAATATCTTAAGAAGATATTAAAACACCTCCTCAGAAACACGCTTCAGTTACTGGGCGAATATATATTGCGGTGGCCCAACATCAGGTAAATTAAACTATTGCTTATGTCCAATTGTAAACCATCATTTTTACTTTGTGTTATACTCTTTGTCACCGAGTATATTTGTCGCACCGGCCGCGAAACGTGAAATACCTATTAACGCGACATTTTTCGCCGTGTTTGAGTTGGAAGTCAAGTTGCAGAGTATTTCATCAAACATATTTCGTTACGTTTAGTTTATTAGGCGAGCAATATCACCCAATCATCCTCGTGATATTAGCTACCGAAATAGCGCTGGGTAAACTATAAATACATAACACATATTGTGAGCAACTGAAATAGTTCCATGTGAACCAGCGCAAGAAATGAAGCTAGGGAAGGATATCGAAATTTGGACTTTTAGAATGTCTTTCGAGACCATTAGAAAATACAAATGTCTGACAGATTTCAAAATCAGTCAAGTTTTTTTTCTTTGATGGCATGTAAAGATAACAGTTAATGTTTCCTTTACAATTGTACAAATGGTACAATATTAGCTCACTAACACAGTACAACTGTAGTCTATTTTATCGAGTATGTGCTAGGTAAATAATATCGGCTCTAATATGAACATGACATATTTAGTTCGGCAGTAGAATCTGTATTATAGCTAATAGTAGTAATGGTCTTCTCAAACAAGGTGTGTATGAAATTTTCTCAGTACTAGCAATATATATCACAAAATATTCGATTTTATATCACCATCATGACGTTTCTAACTTTTTTTACAGATACTCTAAAATATCTAGTTGCCTGGTGTCAAACTGACAAGCCGATTTGGTTTGGTCCGGTTCATCGAAGGGGAGCAAAGTACATTCTTTTTCTTTTTGTTAACATTAAAAGCCGTTTTCAAACATTATGACAATTGTTGACATGAGAAGCTTACTTGAAATTACTATTTCTCAATTTCTCTAAGATATTTTGAAACTGAGTTTGGTTGACCTTATTATTCACCTACGTGTTTTTTGTTCATTGTTTACTTAGGGAGTGAAATGATACTTTTCAGTAAAGCACTGTGGTCAGTAATGGTGATTTCTCGGGTTAGTAGTGAAAAAAAATATTTATCAAATAGCATTGTGATCACATTGCCAAGTGAAATTTTCGAGTCGATAACTTCGAATAGACATCAAAAATTGAATGATATCAGTGTCGGGTGTACTATCATGTGATGAAATGTACAGCACTACATACCTTCCTATTGTAAGTTGTTTCAAAAAACAGTTTATTTTAGTTTTACCAAGTTGAAGTAGAATATTTGCGGTAATTCAGCTAGGCTTTGTAGGTTATCAAAACTACTCTAGTCCTATTTTTAGATAGTCTGATGTCTGATACATTACAAGAATCATAAAATGAAGGCATGATTCCAAGAATATAAAGAACTAAGAAATCTACTTGTCCAAAAAATCAGAAAAGAAAGGTTATTTACACTATAAATCTCGCTTATTACCTATACAGTTCTTCCATGTTCAATATTGATGAATTTTATTTTTTTCATTAACTTCCTGTGTACTCGATCGTGTTACTTAGCTTGATGAGAGTAGCAGACTTAATGCAGATTTTCACTTTAAATCCGTCAGTTTAGAAGACGTTAAGTGGGCTTGACTGAGCATTAAATCGAATTCTGATGGACAATATCAACTTAAAAATACGCCTGTTAGTTTTTTCTTATGTTCATTGTGTATTAATTATTAATTACTGACAAGTTAATAGTCTCTTTCTAATTCAGTGGAAGACTGCTAAATTAATTCCAGTTCCTGTTAATTACAGTTAGGTATTTGATACTATTAGCCAACCACTGCTTAGTGTAAAATTAAAACATGTTGGTCCTAGTGTTTCTTCTGTCATGCTTGATAAAAATTATTTGTGCGAGAGATTTCATAAAATTTACAGATGGTAAGAAGTTCAATATGCCCATGATAGAGGTGTGAAACAAGGTAGTGGTAGTTCTTGGGGCCTTGTTGTTTAGCATATACATATATTTAATTTTTGCAACAATAATTTTGTAATATCCATCAATATGCTGATGACACGCTCTGATTTGAATTGATTTAGTACTAAATGCTCACAAACCTAAAATGACTATTCTAGGTTATAAATCTTTTGAAATTGTTCAAATTTCAGCATAAAAATAAATAAATCACATATGTAAACCAGATAATACCTGCAAGACTTGGGTTTAAACTTGGGTAGTGAGCTAAAATGTGTGCAAAACCACAGACTACATTCTCGCTGAAGATTGTTTTGTTTTTACTACCTTATTCAAAAGATCTTTGTCATATACTAGGTTCCTGCTTCGCAGTTATACCTGCTGAACATGTATGTGGCTCCACAAATTTTCAAAATATGCAAGTTGACTGTCAATTTGCTAATGCCATCAAAGATATACAAAACGTGATCTGAAGCATTACTTAAAAGCAATGTTTTCTGTTACAATGTTGTGGGTAATAGCTAGTGCCAAATAAAATATCTCACTTGAGTAGGACAATGGTAGGTTTTTGGTACTTGCTGCGACAGTAAAATATTCCCAAAATAAATTTTGTGGATAAATCCATCAATTAATAACTATACAAAATTTTGCATCTCTCAGTATTGTGGTTCAGATGTAATGCTGACAAATTGTACAGACATTCATTTTTATGTATAGAGATGCTGGGGATAAAGGCATTATTAAATTTAACCAATTGATATTGTAATAAAATAAAGGTAGATACTTACATTGATATCCTATGGTGTCTTCTGGGTAGGTTTTCTTCACATTATCTACATGTTTGGTCATTTCATGGTACAATCTGTTATCTTGTTCAGCTTTCAGCTTTTGACAACGTTTCTCTAGCTCCTCGCTCCGTGGTATCAATGCATTCTTAGGTAATATAATTTGAGAACCTTCCATCAGTTCATGCAAGTAAATCTTTTCATCTTGCACTTTGTTTTTCTCTTGCAAATGTTCATACAACCAATAGATATCTTGCAGAGATAGTAACTTTTCTGTATCACCTATCTCTGCAGTATTATTAGTTAAATTGCTGAAATAATCACTATGGCTTTTTGAAATGAACTTTTTAATAAAGTATTTGTCATCCTCTGTTAAAATAAATGGAATATTTACAGACTTAAAATTTGTTTTGACTTTATTTTTATATAAAATATTACTTATTCCTTGTGGTAAGTTATCAGAAATTGTGAGGCTATGTATGTACTGTTTCAATTTATAAGAAGGTGATATCAGTATTGAAGGGCTAGATATTTGAGCTATATTCATTTTGTCAAATAAGGAACTTTTTTTCAATGTCTTCATAATACTTTTTCTGTTCTTCCTCTTTTGCTTCAAAATAGTTGTTGATTTCAGAATATTTTGATGTTATTCTATCCATAAAATCATTCCAAGCAGTCTTGTGCTGATTTCTGAAATTCTCTAATGTAGTATCCTGAAAAAAATTTTGTAGTATTTCACACAAATGCAGATCACTGCTTGTTACCATCATAGTGGTAATTAACTAACAATACAGCTTTACATTATAAAAAAAAACTAGAAAACCTCTGGACTTTGTTTCCAAGCTGAGTACACAGGTTATTAAACAGACTATCAGCAGCAATGCTGATGAAGCACACCAAATTCATCATTTAATCAACATGTCTAAGACAATGAATTGGTAATATATGAAAGCCTGACAAAAACATCTCACTCTGCAATATGAAACTATTATTCATAGAGTATGACTCATTTATTTGATAAACTAGATAAACTGTTATACTCAGCAAAAAAGTGGGTAGGGTTACAGAGGTTCAACATTTTTTTTTTAACTAAAATAAAAATTGTACCTGCTTAAATTTTTCTTCCAAACTACGAATGTTATCACAAGTTTTCAGTGCCTCCAATAGCTCTAAATTTGCTTTTTCTGCTATTACCTCAACTTCTTTACAACGTGGGACTTCTGTGTCTTTAATTTCTGTTAGAGCTTCTATAATGCCAAATAGACGGTCCACTTCTTTGTCATTCCTTTTTCTCTAAATTCATTAGAAATAAGGGTATTAATAGAAGTGAACCCAAAGAATGACATATCAAAGTACCTCAAATTCTTCTAGAGTCAGCTGAATTTCACCACCCAAGAATCCTCTATGGTCGAAAAGTCTGTCCCATAATTTTCCTATATCTGTGGAGCCAAAGAAATTAAACTGTATACAAAAAATATATGTATTTCAGTTACCTTTCACAATATCGGACATTATTTATCTACGTTTTTCAGTGCTTCAAAAGTTTTGCCATCTTTTTAAGAGAAATGTCTGATATCACGTGTGTATGAAGTTTGTGTCAAATCACGGTACACTGTTTTCGAGAGCACAGGCATAGAATTAGAAAATTTTCGGGAAAGGAGCATCTATTACATGATGCAAAGTGAATTATTGGACGCCATTTTTATTAGGATTCATCAATCACAAAGAACGATCTTCGACGGGGAGGGTCATTGTTAATTATTAGTAGATCCACGCCCCACATCCTAGTCATCACAGTACATAAATATGACAAGTTGCAGTGGTATAGGTAGAAATATGGGAACACGCCCTTTTAAAACTTTAAAAATATTTAGGTATCTAGTGGGCCACATTATGCTAAGAATAATTAGCCAAAATTATGTTTATCTATTTATTCATCGCGTAAGATATCTGGTTAAATGATCAATAAATAAATTTTCATGATGAATGTGTATTACTTGTTGTCTGTCATTCACGCCGTACAGATAAGATGATCAGTATTGGAGGCCATCCACACAAATAAAAGAGAGGTAAACTAACAATGATAGCAATAAACCGTCATACTCGTCAATCCCGCCATTTTTTTCTGGATGCCACAGTGCTGTCAGGGTGTGTTGCGGCAACACCCCACTGCTTCCTATTCTTCCACATGGGGAGGCATTCATATGACAAGTATGATGGTTAATTGCTGTCTTTTTTGGTTAACCTTTTTTATTTGTGTATGGATGGTAGGTTGGCCCGAGTAAAGATAACATGGCTACGCAAGACAACTATTGAAATATACTATACTAGATAATCCGTAGCTAAATTTTTCTCGAAATCGTTGCACAATACTTAAAAATATGCAAATGAAGATTGGAAAACTACCGTATTAACGTTCTAAATGGCTCCGTCGTTACCCCGGGATAGATATACGTTTTGAAAGTTGATCTTGTCACCTGGATTGCGACATTGCCAGCTCATCGGACGATTTTGCTACCTCCGCTATCACCAATTCCTTGGCTTGGACCTGTTCCAGGCCTTGCTAATAGTTTTGAGATTTTTCAGAAATGAATGTAAGTACATAAGAATACTTTTTTAAAAATACCATCATGTAGTTCCTAAATAGCGAAATTAGTTTTTTGACATTTTTTAAAGTCAGACAAAAATAAAAACGATTTGGGCAAATTTTAGTTTTTCCCAAATACCTCAGTATATGACTAACTTCTCAGTGTATGCATTGTGCGCAATTTATTTAAAAAGAAAACATAAGAGGTCAACCCTAACACACAAGTAGATGAGTATGCAAGCCTCACCTATAGTTTCCTGCATAGATGACCTGTTTCCCTCAGACAAGTTGGAAGTAGACCTACTTTCCACTTTGTAGACACTTGATACCCACGTCACAACACCAAGGCACCACTGAGAGACAATCGAGAACCCTATAGTGAACACCACTACTGAAAAAAGTAGCTAAACCGAATAGAGCTCTGTACGGAGCTGTGAACGCGTGGACATTCCCCTACGCCGATGGCTGCCGAGAGACTTAAGCGCGCAAGTGCTGTACCTCGCTGTGGCGATACGGTACGGGTAGTACAGCCATGCCCCTTTCCAGCTCCCACTCCGAGCGTCTGCTCCTGAAGCGACTCGATGATTACGTTTTTTTTTGGCTTTAGGACTAGGCCATGCAGCCAGAAACTAGGTTGGATATTTTATATATTTCTATAATGACAAACACACGACGTCACAACATCCATGGCGAAGGCGAGATTCGAACTCGCGGCCCGGCCGACCGGCTGATCAGTAGCACGACACTCTGACCAACGCGGCCAACCGCGGCCCCGATGATTACGTTGAACGGTAGCAGACTGGGCATTTATAAAAGTGTTCAGAGACATTAACGTTCCGCCGCATAGACGCAAAATGTAAATAACAGCTTTTTTTAGTTTGTTAGCAAACATTGCTACGCCTCAAATTTTATATATCTCCATTGGTATCCCTCAATGTTTTATTCGAAGCTTCTTTTTTATATAACATTCTAGCAGATATAACAAAATTGTCCGATGAGCTGGCAACGCAGCAACCCAGGTGACAAGAATGGCAAAGTCAAATGCCAAAACGTATGTCTATCCCGGGGTAACGACAGAGAGTTACAGCACGTCAAAGCGTCAGTTTTCCAATCTTCATTAGCATTTTTTAAGCGGTGTGCAACGATTTCGAGAACAATTTCGCTACGGATAGTCTTCTAGAGTCTAGTAGAGTATATTTCAATACTTGTCTTGCGTAGCCATGTTATCTTTACTCGGGCCGGTAGATTTTCGTAACTACAAATTTTATTAAAGTGGTTGTTATTTCAACTACATTTTTGTGAGTTGATGAACTTTAGAATCATATTTTCCGTAAAACTTTTACATTCTGATTATCACTGTTATGGAAATGTGATTAGATAGCCCTGTGTTATAATTCTTATGAAAAATCCGCTAACTCTAGTAACCTTACAGTTGTTATTGATAACTATCATTTCTTTTTGAAATAATTTGTTTTTATTACTAATTCTAACAATTTTTCTATACAGGTGCTGCAGAAGACCAGAAATGAAAATATTTGGACCATAAATATTATTGATGTGTTCATACAATATGAAATTTAGATAAAAATATATTCTCAAGTATAAATTCTTTTACTGTTCTCAAATGTTCAAATAGCTATAGAGAGATATATGGATGATTTTATAATGGCATGTGTTATTGACGCTGCTGCTTAAACAGATAAGTGATTATTTATTTGTCAAAACAGCAAAAATATGTTAATAACACATGTCGTTATAAAATCTTCAATATATCATTAGTAAATGCCCAATACAAGATTCTCAGATTTATGCAAAGAGCCGGCAACGTCGCATTCGGCGTTCATGCCCAATCAGACAACCATATGGTATCCAGAAAAAATGGCGTTTGACACTCACATATATCGGACCGTGTTGCCTTATGGATAGCACGTGACTAAACCTTCTTCCTAGTGTATAATTTGTATATGTTTTGTGTTCTTCCATAGGAGTTCATCCCCAGCTGTCACCAGTGTCATCTTTTAAACATCAGTGATCAGTGTGACCAATATAGCGTATCGGAAATCGCCATACCAGTAACAAAAAGAAAAACCCTACCGCTTCTGCATTCTTTTGTGAATTTTGTCCAGATTGTTGGCATTAGTGAGAATGTGTGAAGTGATCAACAATCTCATATTTGCAGAAACAATGCATACTATCAATAATGTTTATTTTTGTTGATATGGTGTAATACAAAGTGTATAACTATTTGATGACAGTTGTGAAGTGATGGTTAACGTCTTTCATCTATTATTCAAAGCTCACCCGAGCTTTTTTCTTTAAACTGATGACAATTTGATACTTTTTTGTGGATACATCATGCCTACATTAATTGGAGTTACGGAGTTTGTTCAGGAAACAAGGGACGACTACAATTCTCCAATTACATCAACTTTCGTATCTCGTATGCAGCAATGTAGGAATACCATTACAAATTTGGAAGAGGTAGGGTCACTGCATTTATTTAAACATTACTCAATTCAAGGTACTTTCCCTTTTTACCACTTGCATTTATTGTAAATACATTATTTTTTATTGCCAGTCACGATTTATAATATATCCTGTGTTATTTTTGGATAGTAGTCATACTGCTTACACATATCTTGTATTTTTAGATGCAGCAACTGTTTTTTCTTATCACAGGATATTCTAGTTTGTTTGAGATATTGATAACATCTTAGGAGCCCTGTACATAATTTGACCCAGATTTTTAATTATTACACCAACTCATTAACAACCTACTCATTCATATCATCATCATACTGACAAAGGATGTATGCAATTTTTCCAATTATTTATACTCCTATTAAAAAACTACACATTTGTGTGGGTTTGAACCTTCTTATCTACCTACTCGTTTTTCTATTGATAAAAATATGACATTTAATATTCGAGCAATGATAAATGCTTGCAAAATAATAATTATGGTCTAGTTAAAATTCATATCATATCAGCAAACTCATGTGCATGTATGTGACAATATTTACAATAAAGCGTAGTTGTTTCCTATTACTTTTTGAAGATGAATAATGATAAATTGTGCCTTAAAATTTTTGAACATGGATAAAGTGAGTAATTATTCCCCCCAAACAATTTGAGCTGTCTTTGTATAACTTAAATGTATACATCAAAAATAAATATCTATATTTTTAAGAAGGGATATTGGAAACACTCTGTGTATGTGTGTGACTACCCTTTCACCATCTATGTTTCTTTGCCTGAGAAACAAATTCCACATTCATCATTGATCATGATCATTGCTCATTCTCTTGCCATTTAGTTTCTGTAGTAATTAGCTCATGGTGCTGTTCAGTTTCTGTCAAAATTCATAATCAAGCAACACCAAGTGTCTAAAGTTTCATTAGCAGCATGAGAAAAGTATTGTAGTATTCACACTGTTTATTGAATTTTAGATTTTTTTAAATATCTTGTTATGTCTGAATGACAAAAATCCCTGATGTCGGCACACATCAGCATTTGCAATAGCTCTGGGTAAACTCACACACTTATTATGTGTTGGGGAGGGTTATTCTAGGAGGTTATAAGAGATAGTGCTGCTATATTTTTGGAAAGATTTTATGCCAAGGTTTAAAGTGAAAATGGAATCTAAAAAATGGCACATTTCCTGAAATTATCCTTTTTCTCATTATTTTATTAGATCTTCAGGTCCATAAAGTGTTATAATAAATTGAACAATGAATATTTGGTGTATGTGGGAACTGGAACTGCTGCTTAGGCACCTCTTCCTGTTCTTCGCTATACATTCGATAGTATTAGATTTCAGAAGCGCTGCTCAAGCACACCCCTTCTGGTTTCTATCTGTTCAATTTTGAATTACCAACAACATAGCATTCGAGCATTTTCATTCACCACCAGAGAAAAGCTTGCTGAATACTCATTTTTCTCGGGGGCTCTGTGGGCACTCTGAAAGTGGTTTTTTGAAATCTTGCATTTTGGACTGAAAATGTACTAAAATCATACCCATTGACTTGTATTTTTGTCATCTACGGTACGAAAGTACTTGTATTTTTTAATTTGCAAGATGACAGACTTGTTTCAACATATCTTTCAGTTTTATTGTAACACATTAATGCTACTTTTTCATCGAGTTTTATATGGTCATTTTAATTCCTACGCCACAGGGCGAGGAGGTATTGCAATTGCACAAAATTTCGAAAATGAATGTTGGATTTTGATGAAATTTTCACACAGGTTTACTACTATGCCAAGGACAAAAAAGCTTTGTTGTTTTTGAAAATTGGTTCAGTGCTTGCGGAGTAGGGGGTGAAAACGGAAAAAATAAAAATCGCTCATACTTTTGACGTTTCAGAGGCTCGTGATCATTTTCTAAAAAAAATTTGTAGGGGTTGAAAATTTGAAGTTGGGGGCTGTAGGGGGTAGGGGGTCGTAAATTAGTATCACTCCAAGACGTTCTATCATTGAGAGGCTTCTGATCCCGGTAACAATGGGAAAATGAAATGATAAAAGTTAAATGACTTTGTGTGGTGAACTGCGGGTTGCGACGGTGTCCAAACGGGGAATATTTATACATTTTAGGGATATTTGGGTATTAGGAGTACATACCACTTTATCGTTCTGCGATGCTTTGGTAAATTATGGCTTAATTGTTATTATATCTACACATCTTTTTCTGAATTTTATGATCCTTAAATGTACCGACCCATTTCACCTGACCTTTCGTTTGTGTTACCCAGTATACAACAGACACCGACTGACAAACCGACATAAATGAGAAACATGGATTTGCGTGATGCAGATATCTTTAAGCAACAGAAGACTTGTGAACTGAAGGTCGAGTATTATTGCGAGTTCAATACTTCCATCGTTCAGGTAGTCGTAGATTTTGAAAATTGATTCAGTGGCGGCGGAACTACAGATAAAAATAAAAATCGCTAGCACATAGTATTACAATGTCCCAGAGATCCGTTCTTATTTCCAGGCATTGTTGAAAATGAGATATGTTTTTTGGATGTTGTATGACATGTAATAATAATCGCCTACACATATAACTCGAGAAGTAGCGCTCGGATTTCGATTAAATTTTTACAGATTAACTACTGTGCCAAGGACGCAAAAGCTTTTCATTTTTTGAAATCTGTCGAGTGGTGGCGGAGCTAGGAGCAAAAACACGGAGGGGGATAAAAACCGCTCAATGTTCGTTTTTTGATGTTTAAGAGCCTCATTTTCAGAAACAAATTTTTAGGAGTTGAAAATCGGGGTTTGGGGGTTGTAGCAGCTTTTTGGCAGCATCCAATTTATACACCTTGAACCCTATTAATTTTACGCACTTATCAATACATATTTCACACATCATAGATTTCCCCGAGCATTTCCCCTTGAAACATCTAATCTGATTGACTATGACTGCATAGCCAGTTCTCTCGAGTTACTATACTCGTGTGGTTCAGCACCGTTGCCAGATGGTCGATACTTAGAGCAGGGAAGAAACAAGCGTCAGCGTTATCAAATGGGTGGGGACTATGGAGTATGGACTAATTGCATGGGCCTGTTCGACTGACTTGATCCATTTAACTTTTTTCTTATACACGTATATAGGGATTAACTTGTTCCGAAGTGTTTTGAACTGATGACAACGTTGCGTAGCGAACTTTCTTGACTCCATTTCTTTAGACGTTTCTGTAACTTGAGACAGATATAGCAATACTGTGCGTCTACAAAAATATGAACAGGAAAAAATTCCAGGCAGAGTATCCGAACGCAAGTACCTACTACCAATCGCAACATTTATTTTCTTACTACAACGCAGAAAAAACATCCCAAATAACCAATCCTGTGACCACAAAGAAATAACGAACACTGATCCGTAGGTTTCAACTGCCGATTATGGTATTGGTTGTCTCGTTGGCCAATCAATGCGAAGCACTTTTTGTATGGCTAGTTCTACATTTGGGTACCGGCAAAAAGAATAAGAAAAAAACATTAGATGAAACGAGTCTTATATTTCATTATTTGCCTGAATATAATTCTGAAAATTAATTCCTTTATTTCGTATTGCTATTGGTCCACCAATGAGGATAGGAAATCTGACCGTACATACCGGTTATACAGGGTGGCGCATCGAAAACGAAACAGACGCATTTACTGGCAGCTCAGTTTTTTTTTGGAAAAACGCTCAGACCCGTCGATTTTGTTTTCGAGGGGGACACAAGTTTGGCAAAAAATCACGTTAACACGTGCAGCCCCCTGGGCGGAGGTGACACCAACCCTAAAATCTTAAATGGACGGGGGTCGAGTGATACCTTATTTTAAAGGTCTTTCAATTCGCTTTATAATGATGTAAAATACATGAGCTTCAGTTCAGTAGTTTTGAAGATTTATTGATTTAAAGCTTAAAGTAGACTTTAATAGGTACATCAGATTAGTTTGTACTACTTTCAGAAGAAACTTGACTAAAAGAATTTACTTAATAAGTAAATGCTTTTCTTCACTACGCTCATGGTTTGTTTATCATTTTGTTGTTGAAAATAGCTATTGGAGCGTTTTTTTGTGACAAAAAAGTTATTTCTTGAAGAAAGATAAGGAAATATCTCGTACTTATTTTAAATAGGAATTTAGTACATAGTTTGCGATTGATTTGACCAAACTTGGTTGCTAAAATAACTTGTAACGCTTTATTACATAAATTAACCATGGTATATTCCACAGCAGAAAGAGTTGAAATTATCGAAATATTTTTCGGAAATAATCAGTGCGCTAATAGAACAGAAGAAATATTTAATGAGCGACATGAGAACAGTAACGTGCATCGAAAATATGTTCTAGAACTTGCAGCTAAATTTCGGAAAACTGGGTCAGTCGCCAATCAAAAACACAACATTGAAAATCCCATAAGGAACGAAGCAATAGAAGTGGGGGTTTTAGGGCAAGTTTATGTAGATCCTACGCTAAGTACCCGCAAATTGGAGAATGTGTGTGGTGTTAATCGACGTACTGTCCAACGGATTTTAAAGGTCCATAGTTTTCATCCGTATAAAATTCACCTGGTACAAGAACTTGATGAAGATGATTTTGATCGGCAATTACAATTTTGTGAAGATATGAGTAAACGAATTATAAACGATGAACATTTTCTATTCAACACTTGCTTTTCCGACGAATGTTCCTTTTTCCTTTTTCTAATCCCAGAATTTATCATGAGGTTCATACACAGCAGCCACAAAAATTAAATGTTTGGGCTGGTATTTTCGGCGATCATTTAGTTGGTCCTTTTTTCTTACCTGGAAATTTGACCGGTGAAATGTATTTGGAATTATTGGAAGACGCCATAGATCCTGCATTAACAGCCATAATTGATAATCAGAATGATCGGCGGTACATTGCGAATAGGTTGATGTTCCAACAGGATGGTGCCCCACCACATTACGCATTACGTGTTCGACAATATTTAGATCAGACATTTCCAGATCGATGGATTGGTAGAAGAGGTGCCATTGAATGGCCCCCAAGATCGCCAGATTTATCACATCTGGATTTCTTTATGTGGGGTCATTTAAAAAGCAAAATCTATGCTACTCAGCCAACATCATTAGAAGACCTGCGACAAAGAATTGTGAATGAGTGCCTTCAAATTACGCTTCAAATATTGCAAAATGTGCGGCAACGTTTTGAGCAAAATCTTTATTATTGCATGGAGAGTCATGGTGGCCATTTTCAACATTTACTAGCCTAACGGGTCAGTTCAATCTTCATTTTTAAATTACTTTGATGCCAAATGTATTGATCTCTACTTATGATGATGTATTAGTTTTATTTAAGCTTTAAATCAATAAATCTTCAAATCTACTGAACTGAAGTACATTAATTTTATATCATTATAAAGGGAATAGAAATACCTTTAAAATAAGGTATCACTCGACCCCCCTTTCCATTTAAGGTTTTGGAGGTGGTGTCACCCCCGCTTGAGCGTTTTTCAAAAAAAACTGAGCTGCCAGTAAATGCGTCTGTTTCGTTTTCGATGCGCCACCCTGTATAAACATGGACCAAGAATTTGTTAATGTAGTGATTGGTACTCATATTAATATGATTTTGAAACAAGTTAGAAAATTTTGTAAACAAAAACGGTATGAGCGTTTTTACGAAAATCAAAACAATATTTCAAAAAAAGCAGCCTGTACTCCAGGTAGATATTCAGATATATCCACCCTCCTATCATAATTTCTATATTTACTCCATTATCATAACTAAAGCCTTCTAGCAGAGATAGTGAACTAATCTTATACTTATCATAAAATTCATTTTTATTAACATTATCATTAGTTCAGATGTCGAGCATTTTTTAATGCATTATGAATCTTATCGTCTTATTGAATATCAAATTTTAGATTACTGTCTTATCCATATTGCGTATCGCTTTTGGGAAACGCAAAATGCCAAAATCCGAGCGATAATTCTGCTAAACATGAGGTTAGTAATCATAGGTAGAAAAATTCAGTTCATGAAACTGTCATAAAATTTAAGGTACACGGAACATTTTTGACCCCTTAGACTTGTTTTATCGACTGCGCTCTAAAGCGATTCAAATGTTGATTAGTCATGTTGACGTTTTGTTTAATAATCTTGACTCATCCAAAAAACGATTTTTTTTTTGGGGGGGGGGAGGCATCGGTAACACGCAAAAACAATGACAATCCGTAGTTCTACCCAATTGAAAACCTGCAGTGCAGAGAAAAAATATGAATGTCACAGCCGTTGCATGAAAAAAAGATGAAGTCTACTGATCGTCACCGAAACTAGTAGCTAGTACAATTTACCATTCACCAATCTGCAACGAAAAAAATAAACGTTAAGTAATCATTTTCAAGCAGTTACCATTAATTTTGTTTTGTTTGTTTTATATTCTTTTGAATAAATATTTTTTTGGTTCATTGCTTGTTCCTGTCCCAATTAAAAACACAGATCGTAAAACCTAAGATAGGCATTTTGCTGGTTAATCAACCCTTAGATTTTAGAGGGTGTCGTATATGACGAAAGACTCATTCCTAACCTCAATATCTCAATAAAAGTTTAATTCAAGCATGGACGCTAACATATAAAACATGTTTAAAACTATAAGGAGAATCTGGAAATACAAAAATAAACAGGATTTTCCATTAAAAAATTTGTTGGTAGGAGTATGCTTTCACTTTTGGTCTACCCTGTATATCAAAAAATATTTTTTTATCTGATTTAATTTTTTTAAATTTTTTATAATAAAGAATCTACGGTACTCCGTCCGCCCATCCTGTACAACGAGTCTAGGAGTCTTCAAACTTTCAAAGTCACTTTTCTCGAAAACTGTTTTTTGTGACATTCATCCTTTTTCCCCTATAACCTACAATTCTTTTCATGTACTTGTTGCATTTAATATGACTGCACTATACGGACAAGAGTTTATATAATCATATATACCAAGAAAGCGTACATTTTTTTCACAAGATGACTCACCTGCGAAATTCAGTCTCCCACTTCAACCTGTAAGTTTACAGAGTCGGATTTACGTTGTTAATTGTATGGGGTCGCTATAGGCATTAACTGGCAAGGTCTATTCGCGGGGTCTTGGGCACTGAAAATAACTCACATGTCAAGTTGATCACATCATTGAAATGTTTGCATTAAATTATTTCAGTACATGTGTATTTCAAAGTCTAAACATTTTTCTTTTTGTTTTAGTACTTGATTCTTTTTAAAAGCCCAAAGTTTGCAATTTCTATGTTTTTGTACAAAATTCGCCCGCATCTGTTTGTTTAACTTTTTTCGCTCGCAGTATTCTAGCACTTCCTACTTCAAATCTATAATAAAACACTGACAGAAAACATATAAAAATAAAATAATTTTTATTTTTTGTGTTTTGGTATAGATTTGCTCTCATATAAACTACTAGGTTGAATATTCGTAGATGAATTTTGTGAAAAATGCTAAAATAGCGAACTTTGGGCTTTTAAAAGACAATCACGTACTAAAATAAAAATTATGTTAAAAGCTTAAAATGAATGTTCTAAAAAATAGTTAGGTGCAAAAATTTCATAGATATGACCAATTTGAAATTTGAGTTATTGTCAGCGACGAAAACGCAGTTTACGAGAGATGTCTTTTAAGTTTTGCATTTGGGAATAAAACAACACGGTAGGTAGTTTTAAATGACTTTATTGTTTTTCGAAGTATTCTCCACGAAGATTAATACACATCTGCATGCGCTCGAACCAATTTTCGAAGCACATATTCCACTCGTTTGCTAGCAGATCCAAAACAGCATTTTTGGACTGGAACCTTTGACCACGCAGTCTGTTTTTAATTTTCGGGAAAGTAAAGAAATCGTTAGGACTTGGATCGGGACTATATGGAGGATTGTCCAATAATTCCACCTTTTCTTCCGTTAAATACTGCCTTGTTTTTTGGGATGTGTGCGAGCTTGCATTGTCTTGGTGGAGGACGATTCTTCTTTCGGGGTTGATTTTTCGAAGCTCGGTGATGACTTTTGGCAAACAAATGGTGGTATACCTATCCGCAGTAACAATTCTTTGCTCATTAAGAGGAATTGTTGCAATATGACCCTCTTTTGACACAAATGTTGCGACCATCTTTTTCGAAACACTTCGAGATCGGATGACTTTTGTTGGCTTTTCTTCATCTTGGAACACCCAAACAGCCAACTGTCGTTTATTTTCTGGTTTATATTTTTTGAATTTCCGGAATTGAAACGGTCAAGCGTTTTTTGACACCAATTAACCCTGGCTGCTTTCTGCTCTTCAGTCCACAGGTGGGCTTTCCACCGAGAAACTAATTTTCTTACTCCTAATTATTCATGTAAAATTTTTGAATTGAGGTCCCTGAGATCTTCAAGGACGTCTCAATCTCGCGATATGTCACATGTCTATCTTCAATGATGAGTTTGCGCACAGCATCGACGTTTTCCTGGGTGACTGCCGTTTTTTGTGCACCCAGCCTGGGATCGACGCTAAGACTAACCCGTCCACGTTTGATTTCTCCATACCAACGGGAAATTGTCGTTTAATGTGGCGCTTCGTTGCCGAAAACAGACAGTAACTCAGCAAGGCATTCTTGTTGCGATAATTGTCTCTGATAGTTGTAATAAATTATGGCGCGAAAATTTTGTCGGTTGAGTTCCATTTTTCTAATGACTTGGTGAGACTTAAAAATCCACTGCACGTATTGTTGTGTAAGTTTACTAAATATTGAGGTTAAGATTCAGTACTGACGTTCGATTCGCACGGCCTACTACGTTTCTATATGCAAAACTTAAAAGACATCCCTCGTATAGACCCTGATCCTTCTGGAAAATCGTATAAGGCATTGAGATGAGTGTTTTTAGTAGTATTAGCAAATAACACATAAACACGTGAGGAAGCACTTACGTAAACGACGTTCTTTTTTATGTTCGTTAAGTTTTAAGGGCAATTGTACGAGAAAATGTGTGATGTGTATTGTATTGGAATTCAAAAGTTTTTTAACTTGAAGTTGCTTATTCAACCAATCGTCTGTCTATATGACATGGTCACGAGTTATCTTGACAGTCAGGCGTTAAGACGACATGTTTATTACGTCTGACTTTTTGACTTATGCAAAAACCGTGGAAAGAGCTCAACTCCATTTTGCTTGGTATAAATGTAGAGATTTATGAATACTTTATGGCAGCTTGGCAACACCGCATCGGAGCCAAGCACATCCATCCCTGTTTTTATTAGGTAATAGGTGCAACAGCCGACCACACAGTTTTGGTTACATCGCGTACTGATATGGAATGTTGAAGTTGTCAAATCGTACGTATTTAAAATTTACGATCGGCTTCTCTACTATAATGCAGATGACTCACAAGGTCAATGGGGCCGATCGGCGGATTACAAAGGCATTCCACGAAATTTTTTCTCTTCATATAACAACTCTTTGTTATTACTTCATAACTTTGGCTCGAAATTTTACATTGGTACTTTGGATGACAAGTTTTGCTAATTTTTTTTTCGTACAAAAAAAGTGAACGCAAAATATTGATATTTTATCGAAATAAAAATGATAAATAAATATGATAAAACGAGTTTCTGCCTAATACTCCTGAACTATATGCATATCTAGCGTCTAAGTGCCTGAGGGCGAATCCTGCCCCCTTCCCCTCTTCAAGAAAGCCGGTCCTGCCTACATCAGTGTAGATGGTTAATCATAGTTTATCGGATTCGCGTTTCTCATTGTCTTCACTCTGCTAAAATGTGCTAAGTTTTTGATAGTAACCCTGTTGTTATTATTATGTGCACGATTTGTTTCTCGATCTCCTGCATGATAACTGCTACAAAGGTAATTGCGACAAGTTTTTACAATTGTTGTTAGTGTTCTGTCAAAGTTCTGTGGTTTGTGAGCGAGTAAGTAATAAGATTGGGCTTATTTTCAACAGTCTCGAACGGTCAGTCACAGTGAGCCAAATCAGATCAGTATATATCATTAATTTGTTTACATGACTGTATTTGACACTACCGAAATATCAGAAAATTCCTGTTGGTACTAACTCTAATAATATAACCATTTAAGTCATTACCGCCCGGCAGACACGCAACAAGCTTAGCGGCAAAGGATTCGCAATATTAGAACTTACTTTTACTCACATAGTATATATAATATTATTAAAATTGCCCGAAATGCTATTAGCGCTCAAGGTAGTACCTGCTACTTGCATTTGTCCAAAATCTATAGAAATCAAATTTCAAGTTGATCGCATCTCTCAAATTTTTGTATTTCAAACTTTCGTCAACAATAAATTTTCTTTATTTTAGTACTTGATTGTTTTTTAAAAGCTCAAAGTTTGCAATACTGGCATTTTCTGTCCAATTTATTATGCACATGATCGATCATTCAACTCAAGTATTTTTATTCGAGAGCTACTCTCACATTATGATGGTTTATTGAAGTGTTTCAATATTTCCTCTAATTGCTTTATTACTGAATCTATCAACTCCACCTTAAGCTCAAAAATAAATGATGCCAAAGCTGTCACCTAATAAATCTTTACTTACTGAATGCTTATTTATTTATTTACACACATAAACGCTTTCTGAACCTATCTATAATGGAGACGATTGACGTCCTTAGCATTAAATGGTCATCACCACTCAGTGATAGCCTTGTTGTATTTTTATGTTTATAATAATCACCTGAACAAAATACCAGAATAATAAGTAATAATCATCCAAACTAATGCATCCTACAGATAAGTTACTTACATGCCTTGCATGTTCGTAAGTATACGTCAGTCCCAGGATAGCATGCTAGTCTCTTCTATATACGAGCCTTGTCTCAGTGAAGATTGCCCAACTATACTATAACTATCTAAAACTGTAATGACTCATCGATGTTCACGTGAACATCACTTAACTACCAGTAGTCGGCTGTTCATAGGCGGGGTATGAATGTTTAACATGGGTGAACTAGATTTGTCACATGCTTAATAAAGAGTGGTTTGAAACATATTGTAAGTCAAAAATTTGGGAATTACCTTTATTCATCGTCGCTTCCACTTACATCTGACAGTAATAAACTGTCGCTATCGCTTTCCTCGTTGAAATTGACTATAACTGGCTCTATGATGGTGTCGATGTGGTGGTCAAGCTGCCACATTTTTGTTTCTTCCTTCACAACATGACGGATAGCATTCTGCCAAGCTTCGGGCGTTAATAGCTGTATGGAAGTCTCAAGTAAAACCTTAACGTCTGGTAATTTGAAGGTTGTGTTATGGCGCGCAATATAACCCTTCACTTGAGCCCAGATGAGCTCTATTGGGTTCAGTTCACAGTGGTAGGGCGGTAACCGCAGCACAGTGACACCACATTGACGGGCCATCTCATCAGTCACGTAACTAATGTTCGCAGGTTTGTGCTGTTCAATTTTTTCATACAATTCCGCTTTCACACATGAATCGTCAAACGGGATTCCTTTTTCGCGCAACCATTGCTGCATGTCACTTTTTCGAGATCCCATAGTCGGTACACGTTCGGCTCGACGATTATGGTAGGAAGCATTATCCATGACGATCACAGAGTTGGGCTCAACTTGCTGAAGCACCCCTTGAAACCAGCTCTCGAAGCAGCTGGCATTCATTTCGGTAATCACCTCCTTTCTTAGAGACGAAAATCAAGTCACACTCTTCTAAAAAGCCACTATCGCTACCAATATGAGTTACGATCAATCTTTGACCTTTCCCTGACAGTCCACGAAGACCTGTTGACAAACCTTCAATGCTTGCTTGTCGGTTACTCACTACGTTTTTGTCTATCCAGGTTTTTTTAACTGTGTGACCTGCATTTACCCATGTCTCGTCCAAATAATAGATTTTTCTGCTTTGTCGCCTATATTCAATCATTTCGCGTAGGTATTTTCGACGCCAGGCGACTATTTCAGGTCTCTCTATCAATACTGACTTCCGATTACGCGTTTCGTAACGAAAATTAATTTCGTGCAGGAATTTCCTCATTACCTCGACGCTCATTTGGGGTATAATTTCATTTTCCTTGATCGCTGCATGTACAGCCTTGAGGGTTGGTATCTCATTCCTAAAGAAGAATGAATGTACGGTTCGCCTTAACGCCATTTTGCTATCGTCATCCAATTTAACGGAATTTCGTCCCTTCAAATTAAACTTTGGATCAGTAGTAGCTCCAGATTTCTTCTTTTCATGCACCACTCTGCGAATGGTCCACTCTGGAACGCCTGTCATACTTTCACAACGCGCGAGTGTATCTCCCTGCGACATAGTTCTGTTCAGATAATTGAACACGTTGAGCACGATTTCTTTCGCGTCCCTCTTCAGTGCTTTACGAAGCCGTCTACTTGTTCCCTGGCTTTCAGTACTTCCACTCGTGCCATTTGTACTCTCCATGGTTAAGTATAACCAAAACAGTAACCACAGAAACCACAACAATAACAATCACACAACAATTCTTATAAAAACACACAATATGCGATCGCTCAACGAAACACGTTCCAATGCGTTGCCGACGCCTATGAGTCTGCCGGTCGAGGCGCGTCTTTGATTTCATTGGTTCTACCGGCGGAGAACAATCAGCCATTATTTCCATCTCTGTCTGTGCTGTTGATCACCGCAAAGCCACAGAACGACATATGTCGTACGCTATACGGCTGTACTGGAAGGAAGCCGGGATCGAGCTCTGATCACGTGTTGATCACGCGTATGAGTCATTACAGTTTTAAATAGTTGTAGTATATCAATAACTACGTTTTTTACGAAATTTTTCAGATAACATTTTTATTAAATATTAGCCTAAAATACTATATTTTTTTGTAGCAAATTAAAAAAACTGCCGATTAATAAAAATCAACGAAACCAAATAGCAGCAAATCACCTCTGCGTTACATCGCCTTTACTGATATGTCTTGACATAGTGTCAACTAATGTTTGGCAGTCATCTGGTGTAAAATTGTTCCAAATTTCTTGGAGCCGGTTTCGCAATCCGGGAACGGTTCTTGCGCGATTCGATCGGAACTTTTTCTTCATATGACAAGGTTTCAATCGGCGATAGATTTGGACTACTCGACGTCCATTTTAAAACTGAAATGGTTTTTTCTAATATCCAATCTTTTACTTTTTTTAGCCATATGGCAAGCGGCACCATCATGTTTTAAGATACATTCAATATTGTTTAAACGCATTGGTTCAACTTGGGGTATTAAGTTACTTTGAAGTACATTAATGTACTTATCAGCATTCATAATACCTTCCACAAAATGCGAGTTTCCCACTCGATCCCCAAATCATAACAGAAGCCGGAAATTTAACTTTTTTTATTTTGAAACTGTATACGTCGATTTGTTAACACTGTCACTTGGGAAGCGTTTTGGCATTTTAAATGCAAGTGAATGATCATTTTTCTTATTTCTTTAGAAACAACCGCGAGCCATTTTTAATTGTTAACAACAACACCAATGCATTGAAAGTTGATTTAAACGTTAAAAATCAGCTTCTTAGCAACGTAAAATTTTATCATTTGTTTTACAACGTCTCCCTACCAAAACGCTTTAGAAAAAGCCGCGCCAGCTTTGTTATCTTTCCCTAAATATTTAAAGAAACCAGAAATATGTTTGAAATAAAATTTTAATTAGCAATTAGTCAAATAAATTTACAAATATCTTGTTTTGGGGTCGTTGGCCACCGAGACATTTTCTCTAGTTTGTGAGACATTTCACAAGAAATCGACCATATTCATTAGATCCATTACCTCAAAGAATTTGGAAATGTTCCTTTCTTAAGAAATTTTTAAACAACACTGTATTATTCAACGAAATTCAGTAAGTAGTTGGACGATTACTTGTTGGTGTTCATGAAAAACAATTAACTCATTTAGAATGCCAGGGGTGAACTATACTTAACTACTGAAATTCTGGACACATTTTTGGAAAGTCTTTGGATACAAAAAATAATGTATTATTTGATATCAACTTTGAGAGAAAAAGTGTGTCTTAAATCTAATACTTAATCAAGTGATATAAAGATTTAAATCCAGGATTTTGGGACTCTAAATACGAATCTGTTATTAAAATTACTATGTTTCCAAAATGGTTTAATTATACTGGATCCAGTGCCAAAATTAATACAAGTTTTTTTTTCTCAAAACCCGTCGGTTCATTTCATAGATGTCAAACAAGAGTACATTTTTTTCATTTCAGGGAACAGGCTTTCCTAAAATGTTATCATTGTACAATTATGATACAGGGTATACATATTTTTATCAATATTGTGAGACTCTGACTAGTTACTAAGCTGTCAAAATTTCGTTGAACTATACAGGGTGTTCCAAATTTGACCCTCGTCATCTGGGAAACGATTAGGGATACGAAGCCGCTTAAATGGGGGTAAAGATGCGTATTTAGGTAACTAATAAACTGCCTCTTGGAAATTCGAAGTACTTCCCTAGAGAGACAGAGAAAACTGAATTTTCTCGAAATAGTTTATTTTTTTCCAGACTTTATTTGTAGTGGGCACATTAATATTGCCAATTTTTCTCCTCTACAAGATGGCACAATTGGAATTTCAAAATGACGTTTCGTCTCTTATCCTCACCACTATTTTTTCTTATGGACGCCATATTGGATTTTTGCACAGACGAATAAAGTTTTTAATTTGAATCCAAAAAGGAATACGTCATGCATTGACATTGCCAGACCTTTTGTGTTCAGGTTTCACCATATACCTTCTTATCTCTTTATAAGCAGTATCTTTGTAGGGGAGAATATTTTTTTATAAGAATTTATGGCATTGTTTCTTCTTGTTCTGTGTACATACGAGAGGTTGACATATTATTATGGGACACCCTGTATACATCTATGTTTATGTATCTAAAACGCGTGTCATAGTAAAAGGAAATTTTAATTTTATGAAAGATGATGTTTTGTAACGTATTACAGACATTCAAATACTTTTATTTGTTTCAGACTTTGGATTATGATAGAGATGGGTTAACTAAAATGAAAAAAGCGATCAAGGCGATCCACACTTCTGGGAACTGTAAGTAAATATTTCATATAGTTTTCACTCTATTTTTGATGCATGAATATTGATTCTATTTCTTAGCAGTACACTTTAAATCTGTTCATTTTACTGTTGGTTGGCTTAAAAATAGTCAGAGTAAATTGAACGACTCTTCCTATCCTATTCCCTTGATATAAGATGTGAACTAATAGGATTTCACATTGCACTGAATATGGCATGAGTGCATCTCGGAGGAAACCCTTACCCTTATACACCCTCGAGAATGAGATATCCTTATTGGATATTGATTTCAGTACCCCGCCGGAATATATTCCCATAGAGCATCGAGTAGAATGCTTCACTAGTTTTGAAATCGCGATATATACAAATTCTGAACGTCTCAATTGTTTTTGAAACTTCGCTTCAATAACCTGTCGATTCGAGAAACGTTAAGGTATAAGGAAATCTTTGAGGAAAATACATTATTTCAAATTCTTTCGCGACTATAATACTTTCGTCGGTTAGATAGCATTCCGGAACATTTTAACTTATCTCGAAATATCCAATAAATATACAGGGTGTTCCTTAATGATATGCGAATATTTAAGGGTGTGAATCTACATGAAAAATTAGTGTTAATTTGCTTTATAAATGGTCCTAAAATGTTTCCTTACAAAAACTCGGAGTGTTGAAGTTTTAGGAAAAAAAACGGAAATTAATTAATATTTTCAGAACCGCTTCAGGTATTTCACTGATCTTTAGTACATAGTTAATAAAGCTGCATATTTTTCAATGCAAAAATAATTTTTAGCTTTAACAGTGGCGTGCGTACGGGTATTGACTTCGATATTTTTTAAGAAAAAAATGGTACGCCAATTGTTTTTGTGCCAAATAAAAATATTTTTGAATTCCCTGTTCAATTTAAAACGAATGATCTCTCTTAAGTTGCTTTCCTTCGATGCGCCATTTTTGAGTAAAAAAAACCGTTCTATTGTCCGAGAAAATTAATAAATAAATTAAATTGAAGAATGCAATTTAGCAATAAATATCTAGTTGCTCTGGAATGTCACTGGCTTTTGACAACTGACAAGTCTCTGTTAGTCAAATCTGTTCGCTGTGACATCTTTTTCATTATTTAGTTTTTACAATCTGGTTAATAATTGTGAATTATTCAAATGCAGAAATGGCGGAAATGCATTACGTATATGGCCTTGCCGACGGTAATGGTGAGCAAGCCAGACGTATTTATCACCAGAGATATCCCGATCGTGCTTTACCAGATAGTCGAACCTTTTCTAATATTCATCGTCGTCTTGTTGAAACCGGTTCTGTCCAAGTAGAAGAACATCCTGAAACGAGTACGAGGAAGATCGCTAGACACTGAAATATTTGCCTTCAAATTGTTTGGAGAATTTTAGTGGATTTTTCATTATATCCTAATTTTTCTCGAAATGCCGTTCAGAATTTCCACAATAATCATTTGCGGGCAGAAGAAAATCCCTATGCAGTAACCGAAACCCAAATGCAATACCAATTTTCGGTTAACGTATGGGCAGCAATCATTGGCAACCACTTTATTGGCCCATTCTTCTTGCCGGGACGACTTGACGGACAGACTTATCTCAATTTTCTTCAACAGCAGTTGCCTTTGCTGCTTGATGGTGTTCCGTTAGTAATAAGAAACAATATGTGGTAAATGCATGATGGTGCACCAGCGCATTTCACTGTAGTGGTTCATAATTATTTACAAACTGCTTATCCAAATCGTTGGATTGGCCGCGGTGGGCCCCAAGAATGGCCACCAAGGTCCCCAGACCTCAACAGTTTAGATTTCTTTTAGTGGGGCTATCTTAAGACACTAGTGTACAGAAGTCCCATTAACACTGTCGAGGAATTAAGAGAAAGAATAGTTGCAGCTTGTGATAGAATAAAAAACACTCCAGGGATATTTCAAATAGTGCGCAATTCCATGAGAAGGAGGGCGGAAGCATGCATACTAAGTGCAGGGGACCATTTTCAACAATTTTGGTTTTAATCTTACGTTTATGTTGTCAGTTGTTGTTGTTCATTACCCCTAATGTATTTAATTTTTCCAATTAAATTAATAATAATTTTGCAAGTTAGACAATAGAACGGTTTTTATTTTTTTAAACAAAAAATGGCGCATCGAAGGAAAACAACTCAAGAGAGATGATTTGTTTTAAATTGAACGGGAAAATCAAAAATAATTTTTATTTGTCAAAAACCCATTGGCGTACCATTTTTTTCTTAAAAATATCGTCAATACACGTACGTACGTCACTGTTAAAGCTCTAAAAATTATTTTTGCCTTGAAAAATATGCAACTTTATTAACTTTCACTACGTACTAAATATCAGTGAAATATCTGAAGCGGTTCTGAAAATATTAATTAATTTCCATTTTTTTCCTTAAACTTCAACACCCCGAGTTTTTTTAAGGAATCATTTTTGGACCATAGTTCACAAACAAACTAACATCAATTTTTCATGTAGATTCATTTCCTTAAATATTAGCATATCATTAAGGTACACTTTGTATAAATATAATATTAATATAAATATTCCAAAATTGTCAAAAAGAATCATTATTCATTTGATTTCAGCTTGTTTTCAGTTGTTCGCAAAACTAGAGAGCAAGCCTGAATATATTATTTAATCGCCTTGAAGGCCTTTATCCACTGTACCGTATCGTATTAAAATTATACAGGGTCGTATCCAACAAAATAGGTAGCAGCGAATCAGCCGCGTCCTGTACTAATCTTTTCCATTAAAAAAAATAAACTATGGTATATGAGTTAAAATTGGTACGCCTCATATAATTTTGAGTACCTTCAAAATGTGTTCTCAGATACCATGTTAAGTAACCTATGAATGGTTTCCATTGAAATGTTTCTGTTTATATGTGAAATATGTCTAATAGTTGCCTACAATTACCGAGCTTACGAGTGTTCAAATATATGCATTAACGCCGAAAAATTGAGATGTACCCTCTCCACCTTCTGCAACGTCTCACCTTTATTTTTTACCCCTCAAACAAATTTCCAAAAGTGATCAGATCATAGTCGCTGAAAAGTAAAAAAACGAAGTTATATTTCAGTAGTTAATTTTACACGTTCTACTTCCTACGCCTATTGGCAGGGAAAATTTTTGAAAATGAAATATTGTTTTTTGGATGTACGTCACTCATTTCCGCCGGTTTGTCTGTCTGTCCGCTAATCTTATAACCGCCTATAACATGAAAGTACTGCTCCGATTTCGATGAAAATTTTACACAATGTTGCTACTGTGACAGGGACGCAAATTTTTTTGAAAATCGGTCCAGTGGCGAAAGGCCAAAAGCAAAAAAGTAACAATCGCTCAAACTTCTTTTTTTAACGTTACAGACGATCCTGATCATTTTCGCATTTTTTTTTGTAGAGGTTAACAATTGGAGGTAAGGGGTTGCAATGATATACAGTAATGGACAAAAGTATATAGACAAATATGAATATATACCTAAATACCTTCAGGAAACGAATTCATACTTCATTGCTCCATAAACAAATGCGTTTTTAGTAGAAAAACTAAATTCCTTGTTTTTACATTATCTGCAATGAATACAATACAAGTTTGAATATAAGCACTTTTTATGAGGGACAAAAATATGTAGACAAATTCTTTTCAACATTAGCTTAGTACAGTTTCGTGTCAGAAGAGGATTAGTTTGTGTTCATCAAGTACCTAGGTTTGGTTTTGGGTTTGGTTCGGTTTTGGGTTTGGTTAGGTTTTGGGTTTGGTTAGGTTTTGGGTTTGGTTAGGTTTTGGTTTGGTTAGGTTTTAGTTTGGTAAAGGTAAAGGAAGGCTGGCTAAAAACCTACTATAAACATATGCGTGGATTGAGTTTTTAGTTAGAGAAGGTGATATCCTACCTTTTCCTCGAGTTTTACAGATAATACATCATTATTTTGACAACAGAACTGAAAAGAATGCAAAAGAGAACATATACTAAGTGACATATAAATCCGAACACCCAGTTTAAATGGTTTTCTTTTAATAAAATTTTGTATAAGTACTTAATGAAGCATAATAAGTAAATGATAAAAATTTCAAAATGATTGCACTGCTTTAAAGCCCTTTGACCTTTAATAATGTGTGGATGCACCCTGATGTGCTACGCATTCTCCAACGCGCCTAGGCATGCTTCTGATCAGGTGGTCAATGTCCTCCTGTGGTATATCATTCCAGGCAACCACCAACTCCTCTCGAAGTGCTTCTAGAGTCTGAGGAGGACATTGCAAATTGAGCAATCTCCTACCCATCATATCCCACACGTGCTCAATTGGGGATAAGTCGGGAGATCTTGGTGGCCATGGTAACAATGTGACATCATTATGTTGAAAGAAGTCTATTGTGACTCTTGCAACATGTGGTCGGGCATTATCTTGTTGGAAAGTTGGATCTGCCAGGGTGTCAAGATAGGGTAAAAGATGGGGTTCTAGAACTTCGTGGATATAACGCTGCGCGTTCATGTTACCTCTGATGAAGATTAAAGGTGACCTGGAACCATAAGCTATAGCACCCCAAACCATAACTCCAACAGTGTGATGAACATGTCTTTCAACAAAAAACTGTGGATTCCTCCTTTCACCATGTCGCCTTCTAACCCGGGCACGACGATCGTGCATGCCTAAACAAAATCGAGGCTCGTCACTAAAGACAATACTGTTCCATTCCTGATCCCAGAGTGACCGTTGTCTGCACCACTCAAGGCGATTACGTCGGTGTTCTCGAGTTAAAGGGAGGACCCAGTGTGGCCGGTATGAAAACAAGCCAAAACTTCTCATTCGTCGGTAAACACTTCGCATGCCAATAAGTCTTCCGTGTTCTGCAAACCATTCATTTGCAATGGACCTGGTAGTGGAGAAACGGTCCCTTAAGGGCAATAATCTTAGGCGGCGATCTTCACGGTCTGTTGTTCTACGGCGGCGTCCAGTGCCCCTTGCTCTTTGCGTACGGCCTTCTCGAAGCCATGCCTAACCACACCTAACCACAGTGTCTACACTTCTTTGCACTCTAACTGCAATTGCCCGAAAAGAAAGTCCAGCTTCCCGAAGTCCCACTATACGGCCCCTATCAAACTCACTAAGTTGACGAAATCGTACAGGTCTCCGTACTCTAGGCATCGTAACCGATCGTAAAGGATGTCAAGAACCAAAATCCGCCAACGTTGATTCTTTACTGCGGCTGAAATATTCATTTTTAGTGAATTAAAAAAAAGCAGTATAAAAACCGGAATGTCCAACTGATAAGGCTGAACATTTTTTCACTTGTTATTTACAGTAAGATAAATATCACCAACTTTTATTAAAATAAAACCATTTAAACTGGGTGTTCGGATTTATATGTCACTTAGTATAATTTAAAAAATTTATTTTCTCTATTTCAGTCCCTTTGGGGGCGTAGTAGTCATCTCAAAAAAGACTAATTTTATACTTACCATAGATGTATCAATACTGATATTGAAAGAGCATATCGGGAATCGAGAAAAGCAGTACCCAGTCAATTTTCTTGATACGATTTCCCAAGTTGTATGATGGGATCTGAATTTGTTGCTCCTGCGTGCTCGTTATTCCATATCTAAAATATTTTCATGCGTTAAGATATCACGCACAAAATAGAAAAAAAAATCATTTTTCACACGTTAGTAGTATCGGTAAAACTCCTTCAGCATCTATTTGCTAAAGTGGTTATTTTTTATTATAAAAAATTGTACATATCAAATTTATTTTTCACCAAAAAGTGCACAACGGAAAATATGAAATCATAGCCAAAATCGAAATCCTGTGTAATGATTAACAGAAAAAATCATCAGAAATTCTCAAAAACTTTTGAACATTTCTAATTGCCACTCATTTTTTGGTAATATTTTAAGAGCTATCTAACAATATAGTCGGTGTAGCAAATTGGCCACAAGCCCTCATTTTAAGGCCCTTTTCTCTACCACTCATTTGTAAACTCGTAGAGCAATACTTCATAGTTTTTTGAACAAGCGCAAAAAAGTGTTTTTTTCAAAATTTGTCGTTCAATAAAAAGGTCACCCGATAATATTTTTTGTATCTCTAGACGGAAGAGCTTTTCATTTACCCCCTAGAATAATTTTATCGGAAAAACCGTCGAAAATTTTTTTTCTAGAAATTGTTATACTTCCGCGTTTTGGTTTCATGAGTATTGTGAAATAGTAGGATAGATATTTTGTTAGCCGTTTGTCAGCGTTATTTATATTCTAAGATGCGGTACGATATACTCGTACATGACAACTAAATTCTGCTTTTTCTATTCAGTTCCAAACAATCAAAAGGGTGGTCGGCTGCTTTTTATTTGAATGCATATAGGTTATTGGACCTTTCGTAGAACATACGAACCATAGACAATCCGTAAGCAGTAGATTTATTGTTTGACAAGGCCTTATTTTAGAAAATATCCAATATCTCGGAAGCGTTTCTGCTTAGCGCGATTTGGTTTGCACATTATTTAATGCCCTTGACAAACCTAACAAACTGACAATTCATAGCTGCCCACGAAGTTAAAGAACAATGCCAAAATTATCCAGTGCTTTTGTCTACTTTTTTTTGTTCTGACCTAGATTGACTTGATTTTGGGTAACATAGAGGACATAAATAATGATAAATTCGTCTTTATTCAGCAAGCACATACAGATCTAACGCCAGTGCCTAAGCTTAGCCGTGGGCTATTCTTACACTTAACCACTAGTGCGGAAAGATATTCAGACTACGAGTATACGATGGCATGAGAAGAACAGAAAAATACAAAATCCAAGGTGACTTATATGACATAAATGGCAAGAGCAGAGCATCGTACAAATTGTTGCACTCATAAAAAAAAAGAAAGTAAAAAGAATGCATATGGCAAATGGTGGACATCGACAATATTAAGCGGTGATCTTTTGTTTTTTTTTACTTCCCCATTCTAGTCTGGAGCCGAGCGTTTCGACGTCAGCGCGGTTTTTCCGGTATTTTTCCGGGTTAGCGAAAGGTTTTAACGGAAAGCGATACCGTTTCGGAAACAAGAAACTCGGCGCTTTACGGACAACTAAGAACCGTCGGGGTACGAGGAAGAAATGCGATCAAAAACTGGGGTCATAGTCGAAAAAATGGTAGATTTTCACGTAGTACGAAGACTTTTAACTAACGTTTCGCCGTTTATCAAAATATCGACTGGAGATCGGTCTCGTTATCATATTATGCAATGACTATAGTGTGTTCCACGGCCACCTTTTCAAATTTTGAATTATGAAATAAACAAAAAGCGAATCAAGCAAAATTGTGTAGATCCCTTATTATTTGACTTATACAATTGAATAATAGTGAATGACCTTGGTGTACAAAATTAAAAACAAAGACACCTCATGTAGCCATTACGCATATAAATGTGTCGCGTGCTTTATTATACCCTCGCGCTCTTCAATGTACATGGTGGCCCACAAGAACGTGCTTTTTTCAAAAGTCGATCAATGGATATGCTGCTGGTTATCTATATTTAGTACGAAACGTTACAAGAAAGAAAATTAGTCAAATGTTATCGCTTGCTAATCTGGACGTGTTCTTTAATATTTGGTAGCTTTTGTTCATTAGTAACAATCGTTGCTGCCCTTTGCCCCATGGTTTAAAGATAAAATCAACCTTTTCAAACCGCTTTATCCATATCTTGATCAAATTAGCATTAACCTAATTCTCTTATTATGCAACTTTTATATAGGTGATTTTTGGTATATCAACTTCTTTTGGCGAGTTCTACAAGCTGTTAAAATAAATGACTCGACTTTGAAAATACCCTGTGTATAGCATGTTTTATAAAGGAAATTAATTACACTGATCGCTTAAATAAAAAAGTTAGAAAGAATTTCAACCAAATGTTAACTTTGAGCTTTCCTGTACTATAGCAGCTGTGAATTGTGACTCTGGTCAATTTCAATTATGCGATTTCCTGAAAAAGCGTTTTGTGTTTTTACATGAGCGATTTTGAATAAACCTGCAATTCACGCACTACAGTACGCTCGTTTTTATTGGTGATTATTGACTATTATGAAATGTCAATGATCCCTGAAAGTATTTTAATGTTTAATGAGAACATTAGAGATTACCTGACACCTTGGATAATTATAATGACTGACCAAACGGCATTCGTATATTATTTTTTCAGAGTTCTACGCCTCTGGTCTACACTGAATGACAGTTGTCGTCTCATGAACGGATATATCCTCAAAAGCAACGGATAGGTCCTTAAAACGAATGGATAGATTCTTAAAAGAAACGGATAGATTCTTAAAAGGGACGGATGGATCCTTAGAAGAAACGGATAGATCCTTAAAAGGAACGGATAGATCCTTAAAAGAGGCGGATAGATCCTTAAAAGGAACAGATAGATCCTTAAAAGCAACGGATATATATCATTAAAAGGAACGGGTAGATCCTTAAAAGGAACGTATAGATCCTTAAAGGAACGGATAGATCCTTAAAAGGAACGTATAGATCCTTAAAAGGAACGGATAGATCCTTAAAAGAAACGAATGGAACCTTAAAAGGAACGAATAGATACTTAAAAGGAACGTATAGATCCTTAAAAGGAACTGATAGATGCTTAAAAGAAACGGATAGATCCTTAAAAGGTACAGATAGATCCTTAAAAGGAACGGGTAGATCCTTAAAGACACGGATAATTCATTAAAACGAACGGATAGGTCCTTAAAAGGAACGTATAGATCCTTAAAAGGAACGGATAGATCCTTAAACAGACGGATAGATCCTTAAAAGGAACGGATAGATCCTTAAAAGGAACAGATAGATCCTTAAAAGTAACGGATAGATCATTAAAAGCAACGGATAGATCCTTAAAAGGAACGGGTAGATCCTTAAAAGAAACGAATACATCCTTAAAAGGAACGGATAAATCCTTAAAAGAAACGAATGGAACCTTAAAAGGAACGAATAGATACTTAAAAGGAACGTATAGATCCTTAAAAGGAACTGATAGATGCTTAAAAGAAACGGATAGATCCTTAAAAGGTACAGATAGATCCTTAAAAGGAACGGGTAGATCCTTAAAGACACGGATAATTCATTAAAACGAACGGATATGTCCTTAAAAGGAACGTATAGATCCTTAAAAGGAACGGATAGATCCTTAAAAGAAACGAATGGAACCTTAAAAGGAACGAATAGATACTTAAAAGGAACGTATAGATCCTTAAAAGGAACTGATAGATGCTTAAAAGAAACGGATAGATCCTTAAAAGGTACAGATAGATCCTTAAAAGGAACGGGTAGATCCTTAAAGACACGGATAATTCATTAAAACGAACGGATAGGTCCTTAAAAGGAACGTATAGATCCTTAAAAGGAACGGATAGATCCTTAAACAGACGGATAGATCCTTAAAAGGAACGGATAGATCCTAAAAGGAACAGATAGATCCTTAAAAGGTACAGATAGATCCTTAAAAGGAACGGGTAGATCCTTAAAGACACGGATAATTCATTAAAACGAACGGATAGGTCCTTAAAAGGAACGTATAGATCCTTAAAAGGAACGGATAGATCCTTAAACAGACGGATAGATCCTTAAAAGGAACGGATAGATCCTTAAAAGGTACAGATAGATCCTTAAAAGGAACGGGTAGATCCTTAAAGACACGGATAATTCATTAAAACGAACGGATAGGTCCTTAAAAGGAACGTATAGATCCTTAAAAGGAACGGATAGATCCTTAAACAGACGGATAGATCCTTAAAAGGAACGGATAGATCCTTAAAAGGTACAGATAGATCCTTAAAAGGAACGGGTAGATCCTTAAAGACACGGATAATTCATTAAAACGAACGGATAGGTCCTTAAAAGGAACGTATAGATCCTTAAAAGGAACGGATAGATCCTTAAAAGAAACGAATGGAACCTTAAAAGGAACGAATAGATACTTAAAAGGAACTGATAGATGCTTAAAAGAAACGGATAGATCCTTAAAAGGTACAGATAGATCCTTAAAAGGAACGGGTAGATCCTTAAAGTCACGGATAATTCATTAAAACGAACGGATAGGTCCTTAAAAGGAACGTATAGATCCTTAAAAGGAACGGATAGATCCTTAAACAGACGGATAGATCCTTAAAAGGAACGGATAGATCCTTAAAAGGAACGGATAGATCCTTAAAAGGAACGGGTAGATCCTTAAAAGAAACGAATACATCCTTAAAAGGAACGGATAAATCCTTAAAAGAAACGGATAGGTCATTAAAAGGAACGGATAGATCCTTAAAAGGAACGGGTAGATCCTTAAAAGAAACGAATACATCCTTAACAGGAACGGATAAATCCTTAAAAGAAACGGATAGGTCATTAAAAGGAACGGATAGATCCTTAAAAGGAACACCCGTGATTCAGCCGGAATTTATTCCATACACCGTTGTATGCAGTTGGTCATTGCATGCATTGCATTGATTGACGGGTCGTCCTTTCTGCTAATGATGGTGAGCAGCGACATCTATCCGTTCATATACGCGTTTTACATCAACAATTTTTTCACGATTTTTTTCAGATGGATTTCTTCAACGTCATAGTGATTATGTTTTGCAGTATTTACATTGATGAACAAATTTGTGGATTATCTGTCAGTACACAGTGCTGCCAACATTGCCAATTCTTGCTAGAAGCATTTTGGGTTCATATATATACGTATATTGTGGCTTTAATCTCGAGGTAAATTTCACAAACAGAAACCATATTGCGCCTAGCGCCCATAATTATTCGGGACTCGGGACCTATCAATTCTTGGCAACTAGATGTTTGGATGGTTGTTCAATGAAATTTTTGAGTCATCGCTTGAGCAGGTATCCACATAATAATCAAACATGGTCCCAGCAGGATGGTGCCTTTTCACACACCACGAGAGCGTCACTAAGTTCCTTGCAAAGATTGTTTCCGCAACATTTTATTTCCAGACGAGGAGACACTGAGTGGCCGCCAAGGTCGCCAGACCTAATGGCTTGCGATTACTTTTTGTGGGGCTACCTAAAGCAAAAGGTGTTCATTAATAAACCAAGAACTATTCAGGAGCTTAAAAGAAACATTATTAAAGAAATTGCTAAGAATCCTGTAGATATGTTGCATCGTGTTATGGCGAATTCCTTTAAAAAAATTCAAAAGTGCATACCGAGAAGGGAAGGACATTTACGCGGTATTATTTTTAAGAAATAAAAATGGCATATTACTAGTTTGTTAATTTTATACTGTATTTTATTTAAATTAGAATCATAAAGTATTTAAGACTTCCCGCTCCCGGTGACCACCTTGTATAACTAAAAACCGACGTTATCTATTCATTCGCCGACTAGGCACTGCCATATGAAAGTAACATGAAAAAACACGATCTTATGGGTCACCCTGTATCATCTCCCCCACTGTCCTATATAACAGTTGAACTGAGTCAGATTGTCATGCTTGTATCCGGTCAGGCATCGGATCTCCTTCATTATTCCAATTATGCGGTTTTTATTTGAACTGGAAACGCCGATAAAAAAATTAGTTCACCAACTCTTCGCGTAGGTTAATCAACTTTGTACAGGGTGATCTTCAGGCTCATACAGGATGTTTCCGAATCATGGGACAAAGATTCAAGCTGCGATGTCTCGGGCTATTCTTAGACTATTTGAACCTACGACGGTTTTCGCAAGAACTCTACATTTTGAAGATACAGTGTGAACAAAATTATAAGAATTGTTAGCAAAAATAACATGCGTAAGTTTTAAATGTATATAAACCTCCAGGTACGATGCAAGGCTTTAAGGCGGCTCTGACGCAGTGAGTTTCAAGCCATTTACAAGGGTTCAGCTGCTTCGAAACTGACACTCCATTTATCAATATTTTTGAATAAAATTCATCCAATATGTTGAGAAGATAATTGCCTACAGGGTTATCCAAATTAAGTGTCCACCATTAGTAACTTTGTTATTAGTGAAAATACAAAGTTGTTTGAATTAGCAAACTAGTAGCATTTTTAACGCTGGTAAAAATGAGAAATAAAAAAAAACAATTGAGAGTCGTTATTTTGATTTTTTTCAGTAAAATAACATTTTTTTAAATGGAAACCCCTGTATATTATATTTTTTTCTGTTAAAGCATCAAATTTTAAACAATAAAGCTTACAATAACTTTTCTCCTAGGTTACAAATTGTTGAAGTTATGGCCTCCAATCTGAAACAATTAAATTGTATCGACAAACTTTATTTTCAACATCAACTTATAATCTTACAAAATACAATAACAATTTTTTTTAAAGAAGATGCTCGAAAACACCACCTTGTTCTTCAATACATTTTTGGGCACGTTTTTCAACTGCTCGAACTGTCTTAAGTATGGTCCTACCATCTATCTGGGTTATCTTTTCCCTAACTGCAGTCTTTAACGCGTCAAGGTTATCGTACCTTCGCTTGTAAATTTGGTTCTTTAAGTAACCCCACAAGAAGTAATCAAGTGGGTTTAGATCTGGTGATCTGGGAGGCCACTGTATTGGGCCATTTGTTCCTATCCACTGATCATTAAAAGTAGTACTTAGAAAATGATAAGTACCTCTGGAGTTGTGGGCAGGTGCGCCATCTTGCTGAAAATGCAGATGATGTCTACTTATAAGATCCAATTCGTCTAAGAAATTAGTCAGAATTTCTGACATAAATTCCACATATCTTTCACCAGTTAGGGTTCCCTCATAAAAGAACGGGCCAACAATTTTTGAACCAATTATACCGCACCAAACGTTGAAACTGAAACGGACTTGTGGGCCTCTTGGATGTACTAACAAAAGATTTTCTCTTGACCAATAATGGTGGTTTTTTCTATTAAACATTCCAGAATTTGAAAAATTTGATTCATCTGTCCATAAAAGGTAACGAAAGTTATTTACATTTTGGCGACAGAAGCTAAGATACCAATGGCAAAAAACAAGTCTTCTCTCTGGATCCCCTGCCAAAAGCGTTTGAACTGGTCGGTACTTATACGGAATAAATTTGTATTTTTTTAAAATCCTTTGAACAGTACCATAACTGAAATTAGAGTCCTTGAGAATATCTGTTATTGAATTCTCACGATAAGCTTCAAAATATCCAATAACTGCAATTTCCGTGGCCTCGCTTATTATGAATTCTTTTTTTGCCCTTGTTTTAGCAAAAACATTTTCGTTGCCCCTAAATTTTCGATAAAGTCTCAGAAAATATCGTTCATACGGTTGAATGCGAGCGGGATATAATTCACTGTAGTATTCTCTTGCTCTCAAGGAGGATTTTCTGCACACTAAATAGCATTCTAACATATCACACTTTTCTTCATGGGAGAACATTTTTCTTTAAATTAATGACACAATAAAGCTTATAAACAAGTATTTACACTAATGTTTGACATTATTTGATTTTATCATTGTTTTCCAAAGCCTTCTAGTTGCGAGTATGTCCAGTTTAACAATTTGTCGCTTATCTTAATGCTGTCAAATCGCGAACGCCATGTTGTTTTCATAGCCGTCTTAATATTATAATACTGCAAATAATTAAAAATATTTATCGTTATTTTGACTTTATTTTTGACTTTAGCGGAAAAATCATTATGAACTTTTTTGTTTAAAATTTGATGATTTAACAGAAAAAAATATAATATACAGGGGTTTCCATTTAAAAAAATGTTATTTTACTGAAAAAAATCAAAATAACGACTCTCAATTGTTTTTTTTTATTTCTCATTTTTACCAGCGTTAAAAATGCTACTAGTTTGCTAATTCAAACAACTTTGTATTTTCACTAATAACAAAGTTACTAATGGTGGACACTTAATTTGGATAACCCTGTATACTAGCAGTTTTTGAAATTTTGTTTTTGCACAAGTTTTATGATGGGTTGAAGTGCGCACTTTTTCTTTTCAACTTCGCGATTTTTTTAAAAGGAACCTAGTGAAGAAAATGAAAAAGTGGCTCTATAGCACCCTGTGGAGTTTTGTTTTCAGCACTCTGTGAAAATTTTATCCAAAAATATTAAAAAATAAAGCGTCAATTTGGAAGCACGCACACCTCTACAAATCTTATTTTGGACGAATTTTGTCTACTGTTTCGTGCTGCCAATCTAAGCGTTGCGGCGCAATGTACGGACTAAGAAAGGACGTATTCAGATAATTTGGTGGCCTTATTTCATATAATATCGCGTAGATAAGTCGTTCTGCAAATAGGTATTCATAATCGCGATCGCTGATACTCCTCGATTTTAAAGCCGTTTTACTTCCCACGTCATTGGCGAGGAAGTATTGTAATCGCGAAAAATTTCTAAAATGCGATGTTATGTTTTTTAAGTCATATGACATCTACATCACGAAAAACTGTATCACTCATCAACTTGGGAATTTCCACACGGAGTTACTAGTATGCCAAAGCTTTGTTGTTTTAGTCCAGTGGCAACGGTGCTATAGGCAAAAAAGAAAAAGTAACAATTGCTGAAACTCCGTTTTTGAGATTACAGGGGTTCCTTATCATTGACAGAAAAAAATGGTACTGCTTAAAAAGTGGGGGTTGGGGGAAGGCGATTCTGAATTTTGCATCTTTGATATCAGTGAAACACGTTCTATTATTAAGAAGCTTCTGATCCCAGTGATTACAGTAAATTTAAGTAACGAAAATCCGACGAATAATGTGCTTACGATTTGAAAAAATCGGTACCTGCTCCATAGATTTGCCACCAAGAGCCAACAGATCTATCTGCAACTGGCGACAGTAGGGAAGAATAAATTCGGATATCACTCCAGTCAAGTATAGGGGAATTTAGCGTGGAACTTTAAAATTATCGATATGTTAAGGAAATATGTTTTTGAGAACGATAATTTGGTAGATTTTATATCTGCATTTTCATTTAAATTTCATGAGCCGTGAAATGTACCCATTTCGCCGTTACGTTCAATTTGTGTTCTGCAGTTTGTGATGTTTTTCTGGATATAAGCAGGACATAATTGCCTAAGGTGCTATCAGAGCGTTTTCAAAATTTTGTCTTTGCGCAAGAATTATGGTGGGTTGATATGCTTACTATCGAATTTGTGCTCAACTTCTTGATATTTTAAAAAGATCCTAGTGGATAAAATCGAAAAAGTGGATCGTTAGCACCCTGTGGACTTTGTTTTTAGCACGCTGCAAGAGTTTCATTTGGAAATAATAAAAAATGAAACGTAAGCTGTGAAGTGCAAATCGGTTTTTGGGCGAAATTCGTCTACTGTTTTGTCCTGTCAGTCCAAGCGACGCGACGGTGCGTTCCGACTAAGAAAAATGTATTCAAATAATTTGATATCTTTCCAACTCAAATATAAGCGCATGGTAAAGTCAGCAACCCCGATTTGATGAATTCAAACTTACAAGGATCTCTATATTTCAAGCCAGACATATAGCGGTTACATCGCCTTTGCATGCCAAAAACTTTCTGTATATATGAAGAGTGTCCCCACTCCAACATTGCATTATGTCATTTTGGAGTGGAAATATGCATATTAACCTTACAATCCTTTTTTGCAATATGAATACGCGCTGAGCATCCACAGAGCAACGCTAACAGGGGACAAGGTATTTCGAACGAGGATATACGATTGCAAAATAAACATCCAGTAAATGTTTAGTATTCATTATGTTTTTTAAGTTACGCAACGCATAATACGGTGAGTTGTGTTTTTCATTGTATAATCCAGATGATCTCTCTAGCTGAGTCTTTCATGTACAATTATCCCCTTAAAAAGTTTGTTTCTTCAACCGTGTCAAAAACTGAGTTATTTAAATTCATTTTCTAGTAGACTATTGAACACTTTCTGACACATATAGGCTAAGAAATAGGGATGTTTTTTATAAGAAAATCCTACAATTTGGGCGACATTAAAGTTTTTTGGTGGTATCGTTATATGATGATATTTTGGTAAACGTATTTCTTCGAAAATCTTGATCGTATGTAAAAAGTAATAGAAACAATTTTGTACTGAATTAAATTCATCATTTTGCTCCTATAAAATTGTGTCGTATGGTCAACAGATTACGTAAAATTAAAAGGTGAAGATATTATAAGATCGATGCCCGGATATTGCTTTTTAAAAAAGTTTTTTATTCGAAAATACAAAATTATTACAATAATATTATGATGTAAACAGTACAAAGGCTTAAAGCTGACTGGCTGTAAAATCTGTTGAGAACAATAAAGTAAAGTATAGGTCTTCTAGGTAATTAGTGGCATGGTCAGCAGGAACGGCTGATATAACTCATGTGGTGATTATTCTGCTTACAGTGGCTATATTAAGAATCTGATAGTAACAAACACTACATTTTGTAGAGAAACAAAATTGCTACATATCAGTGAAGTGTTACTGCATCAAACCGATAAACTTGTGAAATTTATCAAAGACATTGACATGTACTACAATACATAGATTATTGTGCCGTCCACGCCGCTAATAACCCTACGAGGTTGATGCGGTACTATCTGTTAAATAAAAAAAAATTGCTACAAAAAATATCTTTTTCGACACCTAATGGTTCTTGAAATATAAAGAGGGAAAGTTGAAAATTCGTATAAAACTTGTCGCGGGACATACTACGTACGCTACGTTGTCCATTTAATGTAGAAGAATCATTATCTGTGATCAGGAATACCATTTTAAAGTAAATCATTTTTTTGTGACTTTTGCAAAATAATGGGAGCAATGGCAATTTCATTTGCGATGAAATGCAGGTCGTTGCCATTATTTTCTATAATTTCCTCATCACTTGAGGATGACATGCTTATTAATTTGATAAAAAACTGTATCCAGTAAAAATTCGGAACGGTCTGTGTAAGCTCTGGAGTACAACTGTCAGTGATGCTGAGTGAACGAATTCCCACGTCAAGTACAAGCTGGAACATGACGCTCAAGATACAAATACCAGTCAACCTTTTACTTCTTCTTGGAGGATATCCTCGCGAGTATAAGGTAATTATTATGAATATGAAAACAAGGATATGCTTATACTTCTACCTTTTTCTCCGAAGCAAGACCTTACACTTTTACCTTATACTTCCGGCTCATTGTCACTGAGTAATTTCAGTAACCATAATTCATCCACTTAGAATTTTTATGTTCTCGTCTCTTCCGCATATTGTAACAGCTTTACGAATTTTTGAAAACATTTTGCCCGGGTTTGGATGAAAAATAATATTTATAGTGCATTACTACTGAAGATAGCGGTAAAAATGATTTTCATAACAAATATAAATAATGCTTCAATTTGTTATGCTTGGACGAAATTTCCGCTTTCGTGAATGCGGCTTAAAAGTATCTTGAACGGATGCAGAAATATTTATATTATTCAATTTATAACTTCATTCCATTTTTTTTTCGTTATGATTATTTATTTTCCGATTATCCTCCTGAGTTCCAATGCGTTAAGTAGTTTTGAACGACTGTAGTGAAAGAACAAGCCTATGTGCGTGCTCACCACTAGTTCATTAACAAATTGAGGGGCTTATTTATAGAAATTCCTTGACTATTTAGTGCCGCTTGAGGAATGACCTTTCCTTAAATTTCAATCAAACAATGACGCTGCCTTGAGGAACGTTCAAGGGAGGATTTAACATTGACATTTCACAGTGGGCTCTAACAGGTTGGAAAATTTTCGAAATTTTGTACATTTTCCGTTTTTTCCAGTAAGTAGCTTCATGTAGTACTTAGAGATTTAACATATCGGAAAAAACGGGAAAAATTAGGAAAAAACACGTTTTTTCCAGACCATGGGAAAAATTGGAAAACATGGGAAAATTTAAATATTTTTTAGTTATGACTTGAAACGTAAAAAATAGGTACGAAGTTTTTTAAACATATTTTGTAAAAATAAATACAAAAAACATACTTTAATAATATCTATTAATATCTAAGATATAAATACATACATGTATATAGGGTCAAATTATAATTATTATCTGATAATTGAAAGTATCAAAAACAAAGCTTCAAAGGTAGAAAACACATAATTTAACCTAAGCGCTCAGAGGTATATTTTCATCTGAGTCTGAGTTTGAATCTTCAGACCAAGCATCTGATTCAGACTCGATCTCCGCTTCGTCTTCATGGACGGACAAAACAGCATAATCTTTGCCAGTGTCTTCTAAAAGTGGAACTGGTCTAGCATCATAAATGAATGTCTGTTTTTCGTTTATAACCAAATTAGAATGAATAGCAACCAGCTTCTGAATTTTATCCTGTGATAATCTATTTCTTTTGCTTGTATGTATGAGACCGTGTAAAGACCAGTTTCTTTCTGAACAGGCGGAAGATGGCGGTCTTTTTAAAATTCGGGAGGCAATTGGCATAAGTGGCTGCGATGTACACAAGCCTTGCCACCATATAACCGGATGAGTACTATTCGCACTATCCCATAAAGAATTTCGACTAAAAAATCCAGTTTTTGTTCTAAATTGGGCTAGATTTGCCACCACCTTCCCTACATCTAGATTTAGTGAACGAGCCATTTCAGAAATGAAGTCTATTGCTTCCATTAGTTGGTCTTCATTCAATTGTTCTCCTTTAAAGCGAGCATCAAGAAGATTGGCTGCAAAGTGAATCGGCTTAGAACAAAATTCGTAGCGTTCTTCAACATATTTTAGCAAGCTTTCGATAAGAGAACTAGTCAGGTCAACTTGTTGAGGAATATCTAATATTGTGTCTTTTAACATATATACTTAAAGACAAAAGGCACTTCTGATAATATAGATCTATCCGATTCTACTAAATTTATCGATTTTTATACAGGATGCAGGATTTGTTTAGTATATTGAAGGTTTTGCCAGAACGCATCATCCAATACAACTTTTTTAATATTTTGTTTTACATTCAGGTTTTCCACTAATACAGTACATTGCAGAGCTTCCTTATATCTTAAAAGCAAATCAACAGTTATAAACAGAGAACCCCATCTTGTTTTTGCAGGCAATTTGAGGGAAATTACTTTATTTTTTGGGTATTTTTCGGCCTCTGCTTCTTTAAATGCAGCATGAAGTATGTGGTGCTGTTTAAAATATTTACAAATTTTTTTAGACTCTTTACTTATTTTTTCAAACAAATTTTCTTCAGAGTGTGAGCTGCACAACCAACACAAGATATATGAGGATATGTTGTATTTATAATATGCCAAGCAGCTTTCATATTGCTCGCATTGTCAGTCACTATTAAAAAAAAATGTGTGGCCCTATTTCTTGAATAACTTTGATAAGTTCAATACTTATATACGTTCCAGTTTCTTTTGCAGTGCCACGATGAACAGTTTTGTAAAATAAAGGTATAGGCGTGCATATAACAATATTGATTAATTCATCTCCGACTATATTTGTTCAACTATCTGTTACTATTGATATACTATCGGATTCAGAACGGAATTAAGTAAGTTTGTTGACAGGGCGTAAGGGCTAGGTATTTGGTATGGTCTTAACATTTTAAAAACCTGTTCCCAATATTTATTTTTGAAAAGAGAAAAAGGAGCACCAGAAAACTAAAGAGCCCTAGCTAGTGCCTCATCAATTTTAGAAGACTCTGAAGCAGCTAGCTTATCGAAAAACCCACTCAATGTTTGTTGGCAGCTAGCTTTCTTGCGTTTTACTGACGGTAATGGAGATTAGGAAGATGATGACATTGATGACGTGTCCTTTTTGCTAGTTGAAGGGAGACTGGTATCTTCTAATGCTTCTAGCAGGATATCTTTGTTACCTTCTTTTTCTTCTGACGTCGAAGACTTCGAACTCGATTGTATTTCATTGCCATATTTTTGTTTAATTTCCAAAGGACATTTTGAACATTGGTTTAATATATGATTCGTCATGTGAGTTGCGTTTGGAAAGGCGTATTTAAAACAGCAAAACTTACACGCAGCCTTGGATTTTTTATCTGTTTTTTCAATATCAAATAATTGCCAAATATCTGAAGAAGGTCGAACCATATTGTCCTGCAACAAGAAAAATAAATAAAATATCTTGCTGCACTTTATCAACTGATCAAATTCTTGTAATTTAATGAGTATACAGATAATAATTATTATTACTGAATCTTGATATTAGTAATAAAGAAAAGTAAGGATACTATACAAGGAAACTGAAATCCCACCTTCAAAAAACTTAAAGCTATTCCAAATTTAATAAAATATTCACTTACCAGAAACCGAAACAAACACTTGGGTCAACAACACTAACAATCTTCAGAACAAACACAATCAATTATTACAGCAAAATTTCACTTTGTATTATTCATTTACTGCGCTTATGATAAGGCTACATTAAAATGCGTGCTTTAAAATAAACAAGACGTGTCAGTATTGAAGAATTCATTCTCAACTGAACAATTCAGGAATACGGGGATTTACCGAAATGCCGTGTCGCTGTGCGTGATCGGGAATTAACCGAAAGCTGTAGCTGTAGAGAACTAATCCTTCAGAGCCGTAGCCTCGGGTTTTGATTCAAATTATTTCTGTTTGATTTATATTAATGGAAAAATCAGTAACCAGAATACTTTTATCTTGTATATAGCAAATTTCAATTTTTCCGGAAATTTTAAATCTCTAGCTAGTACTTGACAATAAAATTACTTGAAACGTTAATGTTTGACTTGACTTGATTTTTTTTCTACTTTACTTGAGGTCAAGCATTTTCAAACTACTTGATACTTGATGATACATTCGATGAGTTGTATTTTATATTTTAAATAAAATTGTATCGGCCATCTCAAATGATGCACAGCGTTGCCAAACCAAAAAAATGTCGTCAAGTAGGTTAACTCTGCACTTCCCACGCAACGCCTTCCCACGCAACGCCCTTATCAGTACATAAAGGAATATGTTCAGCACAAACTAGACCCTCTGAAAAAAAAAGTCAGTCAAACAGGTCCATACAGTTAGATCATAGACATTTCTGTGCCCTACCAGCATCAAAAAGTTGAGATAAGCCCTCCCCACCCCCTTGTAAACCTCAACGCCAAGTTTTTTTTGTCTCTCAATTTTTTTCAAAATTGATCGGGATCAAACTGCTGTCTTGATTCTGGCCTAAAGGCCGTCGTCGGTTTATCAACTGGCCGCGAAAGCCTTAACCAATTTGTCATGATTAGGATCCTCTGATACGTCAGTTTGTGAGATTTTTACTTTTTTGGTTTTAGGCGTTTTTCTCTGCCAACACTGGACCGATTTTCAACAACTACAGAGCTTTTTATAGGCGCTTATAAGATTAGCGAATAGACAGACAGACGGAAATGAGTGACATGTTTTTTCGTGTCACATAACATCCAAAAAACAATGTCCCATTTTCGAAAATTTTCGCGATCACTTCCCCGCGAGTATGCCTGGGAAATAAAACCCGAAATCGGCAGATAGTATCGGTAGATTCAAGGACAAAATCGGTAGGAAGAAGAAATCAGGGCTGGCGTAGGGACGTACTAAGGGCATTTGGGCCATGCAGCACCATCTATGAAAAGTACATTTTCGTATAGCGCGGACATATATACTAAGTGACATATAAATCCGAACACCCAGTTTAAATGGTTTTATCTTAATAAAAGTTTGTGAATGTATTTATCTTACTGTAAATAACAAGTGAAAAAATTTTCAGCCTTATCAGTTGGACATTCCGGTTTTTATACTGCTTTTTTTTAATTCACTAACGCTCTAAAAATGAATATTTCAGCCGCAGTAAAGAATCAACGTTGGCGGATTTTGGTTCTTGACATCCTTTACGATCGGTTACGATGCCTAGAGTACGGAGACCTGTACGATTTCGTCAACTTAGTGAGTTTGATAGGGGCCGTATAGTGGGACTTCGGGAAGCTGGACTTTCTTTTCGGGCAATTGCAGTTAGAGTGCAAAGAAGTGTAGATACTGTGGTTAGGTGTTGTCAGGCATGGCTTCGAGAATGCCGTATGCAAAGAGCAAGGGGCACTGGACGCCGCCGTAGAACAACAGACCGTGAAGATCGCCGCCTAAGATTATTGGCCTTAAGGGACCGTTTGTCCACTACCAGGTCCACTGCAAATGAATGGTTTGCAGAACACAGAAGACTTATTGGCATGCGAAGTGTTTACCGACGAATGAGAAGTTTTGGCTTGTTTTCATACCGGCCACACTGGGTCCTCCCTTTAACTCGAGAACACCGACGTAATCGCCTTGAGTGGTGCAGACAATGGTCACTCTGGGATCAGGAATGGAACAGTATTGTCTTTAGTGACGAGTCTCGATTTTGTTTAGGCATGCACGATGGTCGTGCCAGGGTTAGAAGGCGACGTGGTGAAAGGAGGAATCCACAGTTTTTTTGTTGAAAGACATGTTCATCACACTGTTGGAGTTATGGTTTGGGGTGCTATAGTTTATGGTCACCTTTAATTTTCATCAGAGGTAACATGAACGCGCAGCGTTATATCCACGAAGTTCTTCTACCCTATCTTGACACCCTGGCAGATCCAACTTTCCAACAAGATAATGCCCGACCACATGTTGCAAGAGCCACAATAGACTTCTTTCAACATAATGATGTCACATTGTTACCATGGCCACCAAGAACTCCCGACTTATCCCCAATTGAGCACGTGTGGGATATGATGGGTAGGAGATTGCTCAATTTGCAACGTCCTTCTCAGACTCTATAAGCACTTCGAGAGGAGTTGGTGGTTGCCTGGAATGAGATACCACAGGAGGACATTGACCACCTGATCAGAAGCATGCCTAGGCGCGTTGGAGAATGCGTAGCACATCAGGGTGCATCAACACATTATTATAGGTCAAAGGGCTTTAAATCAGTGCAATCATTTTGAAATTTTTATCATTTACTTATTATGCTTCAATAAGTACTTATACAAAATTTTATTAAAATAAAACCATTTAAACTGGGTGTACGGATTTATATGTCACTTAGTATATAATACAAATACACTGATGCTTATCGATGCATCAATATATCGATATACAACCATTCCAAAACATCAATGTTCTAGGTTTCATGTATCAATGTATCCTTACCATCCCTAGGTAGTAATCAATCCAAGCAAGGTTCGGCCGTGTAAACATTGGTGCGAAAATGCAAATTTTGGTTTGAAAAGCAAGGTTGAAATCGCTTTAAACTAATCTGAAAATAGTCTTCAAGGTATTGTAGAGCAAGGTTTTAACTTTGACTTGGATACATGGAGGCCTGAAAGTAATATTTTTTAAGTTTTTGCTCGGACAAATATTGTTCAGGTTTTTGGATCATTCCTAACAAAAAAAAGGCTGCCATCAACTTTTCTCTAAAGCTGAGAATTTTCGAGTTATCAACGATTTAATGCCTGAAAGCGCTGAAAATTTTTATATTCAGTACTTGAAAACTCGATTAAAAACTATCATTTTTATGTTGCCAAGAATCTAAATTAAAGTTTAGACTTCGCCTTTGCAGGACCCCGAAGAGTAATTTGAGATTACCTTATTTTAAAATTTTTAACTTTGTCGGTCATAATTGGCGAACTTCTAGTTTTCACATACTGTACATGTCATGAATCTCTCATTGAAGTTCCTCTCATTCAACTTATCGGACACCCATCGCGAATATTTCCAACTATGACCCGAAATAGTTTATTCAACTTCCTCATGTCAAAAATGCTTTTCGCTTTAACATGTCGTCCTCGGTCACATAACGTCGCCTACATCGTGGTTTATTATTCGTTTGAAATTTTCCGAAGCATATTCTGCACGTTCTGTTAGAAACTCAATGTTCACGAAAAACTTTTAATGAATTCCTACTCGCTTCCATAGCATTTCTCTCCTATTGCAATTCGTACAAAATACAGTGTCGTGAATTGACCCAGCAGTCATCGATACACTATCGCATCTCTAAATTCTAACCCGAATCGGTTTTATAGTTCATTCGCAAGACCAGCATGAGTAAGAGAGCCCTGTTTCAGTGACGTTGGCCCAGCTATCAAAACTATGTTTTTTAAGAAATTTTTCATATTAGCGGAAACGTATTAAAAACTAAAATGTATTTCTGATAACACTGGTGAACAAAATTAAAATAATTTTTTGTGACATGGACAAAACAAGGCGGTTTTATGTAAAACGTACCCAAAAAGCCGGAAATAGCATTAGATTTTTTTCTATCATCCACGGTTTTCTTGCAATAAGGCATTTTATTTGCTGCTTATACTCGTAAAATATAAGGATATGTATGTAAGAGTACTAATAAGCACTCGAATAAATATTAATCTCAGAATGTTTTTGTCGATGTTTTACGGCGATATGTTGCTCCTGAAGTATCTCTCAACACTGTCCAGCAATAATCAGCAATCAAATTTACACTCCATTTGCCTTTATACCATTTTTCCATGGCAGAAATGTTTTGGTGGAACCGTCCACTATGTTAGAGACATGTTACATCCCATTCCTTTATAAGCGTTAATTAGTTCACTTACAATATCTTTATAATTGGCCGCCTTCACATTGCATAAAAAAATTGCAGTAACTGACTTAAAAGCATTCCAAGCTCGTAACTCAGTTTCATTAGAGCACTGTCAGATACATCATCCTTCATGATTTTCCATGTTTGTGGACCCACAAATATGCCCTCTTTAATTTTTGCCTCACTTAGTCCCGGAAATGTTTGTTTTAAATGCAGAAACCCTCTTCCATTTCGATCCATAGCTTTCACGAAATTTTTCATCAGTCCCAACTTAATATGCAAAGGTGGAAGCAACACGTTTTTGGGATCAACTAGTGGTTCATGAGCAATGTTTGGCCACTCCTTCTGTTCATAATGACGATCTCGCGCACGACTGTCCCATTCACAAAGAAAACAACAATATTTGCTATATCCTAGTTGCATTTCAAGAAGGGCTTTTACCTTTAAATCTGCAGATATGGCCCATCCATATTCATTATAACGGATATGCTCCAACAGAACTCGCATATTCTCATATAATTCCTTCATATGAACGGCGTGCACTATAGGTACAGATGGATATTTATTACCGTTGAGTACCAATACTAAGCTTAGAGGAGTCAATGAACAGGCGCCAATCATTTGGTTCATGTTTCTGTCCTGACGCGTCAAACAAATTGTTGACATCGGAGCAATATACAGGGTGGTCCATAAGTCCTTTGAAATTTCAAATTTGAATAAAATTTAACGGGTGAGCGTAAGCGGCGCGGGCCAGGTGGGGGCAGTATCTTCAGTGTCTGGGAATTCAGTCGCCATGGAGTGTTTCACTGGAGCGGATCGTGCTTTTTGTGTGCGCGCGTTTTATCAAAATAATGATTCGGCAACCATTGCGCGGATTAAATATCGAGAATACCACAATTTACACAATTTTACAAAGTGTTCAACAGCTCAAACGATTAAGAACTGGGTTGCTAAGTTCAAAGAGACTGGTTCGACGTTAGATAAACAGCGGTGGGGTCGACCAAGGACAACTCGTATTGAAGAAAACATCAACATTGTGGCACAGTCTGTTCGTCAAAATCCTACCCAGTCTACTCGTAAGCGTTCCAGTGCACTAAACGTACCCAGAACATCTTTACAGCGGATTTTAAGGAAAGACTTACGTCTGCACGCTTACAAAATTCAGTTAGTGCAGGAATTAAAAGATAATGACGCTATTCAGAGACTAAACTTTGCGAATGAAATGTTGAATCGATTTTCTTCGCTCAATAATGTGTTGTTCTCGGACGAGGCTCACTTCCATTTAAACGGGCATGTAAATAAACAAAATTGCCGTTATTGGAGCCCCGAAAATCCAAGGCGTAAGCATCAGAAGCCCTTACACAGCCCTAAAGTTACAGTTTGGGCTGCTATGTCAGCGCATGGCATCGTAGGCCCTTATTTTATTGAGGACGACAGAGGTCGCGCATTAACTGTTACTTTGGAGCGGTATGTAGCAATGATAGAAGAGTTTTTGACACCAGCGTTGCAGAATTTTCCAGGCTATAATACGCAGACCTGGTTTCAACAGGACGGAGCAACTGAACACACCTCCAACACTTCTATGCCCGTCGTCTGTCAACTTTTTCCCAGCAAAGTAATTTCTCGAAGAGGAGACATTTCCTGGCCACCACGTAGTCCAGATTTGACCCCAATGGACTTCTTTTTATGGGGCTACCTCAAGAGTAAAGTGTACGACACCACTCCGCGATCAGTTGATGTCCTGAAAGAAAATATCCGAAGAGAAATGGCAAGCATTACAGTGTTGACTTGCCGCGCAGTCATCGACAATTTTAGACGTCGTTTATATGAGTGCCGTGATCGTAATGGATTTAATTTAGACGATGTGATTTTTAAAACATAATTCCCATTCAGTAAAGATGATAACAAAATATAATAATTCTTCATAATGTAACTAGTTTGGTTTTATTCCTTTTTTTCCAGCTCAAAGGACTTATAGGCCACCCTGTATAACTCCCTTTCATGACGGAAACAGTGTGTGAGGTCTTGTTGCCGTTTTCGGTAAAAAGTAATGTTAACATCACCGTGGAGAAGATTCCATCCTTTCAATCTTGACGCTAAAAGTTCTGACTGGGTTTTTGACAGATTTAATTCTCGAACTAAGTCATTAAGTTCGCGCTGTGTGATCATATGCGGTACTGTTGAACATCCTGGCAGGTCAAACGAAAGATCGGAAATTTTCACGCTTTCTGTACCATCACTTTCAGAATCGGTGGATTCGACTTTTTCATCGAAAGACTAAGATTCTGGTGGAATTGAGACAGAAACTATGCTTAACGGGCCGTATAGCTACGAGCCCCGTCCAGCTTCAGTTGGCCCACTTGGTAAATTTGCAATTATTGGCATATATTGACGATCATTTAAACTAATAGAGGCATAATTCTTCATTTTTATTTTGGAAACAGCATCTTAAAATTCTATTACACAAAAACTAAACTAATTATAACACTTGGAGCTGACTAGAGCGAAAAAAAGGGGAAACGAGAAAATTTGTGATTTTTATCTCTAAGAAACAAGAATTCGTAACTCATTTTACCACTGAGTAACATCACCTTTATTTTTAATTACAGCTTCAATTCGTCGAGGCAAAGTATTTATTAAGTCCTGACACTCATCTGGAGTGAAATTATCCTAAATGTTCTGCAGTTTTTCCTTGAGTTCTTGCAGAGTCCTGGCAGGATTGGCTCGCAGCCTCTTTTTCATGATTTCATGGAGTGGTATTTCATGGTCTAAAAGCCATTTCATGTTTTATTTTGGAAGTATGGCAGGCAGTCCCGTCTTGCTGGAAGATGAAGTCATTTCCAGAGGTCCTGCTCTGCTCCAAAGTAGGCAACAAAACTTTCTGTAGGATGTCTGAATATTTATCTGAGTTAACAATGCCATTGATAAAATGTAATTTGCCAACTCCTCTTGCCGACATTGAAGCCCAGACCATTACTGATGATGGAAATTTAACTTTGCGCTTGAGACAATCAGGATGATGAGTTTCATGTTTTTGGCGAATAACTCTGCTCCGACTATCACCGACGCAAAGTTCGAATCGTGACTCGTCACTCCAGTGCACACGATTCCACCTCTCCATATTCCAATTTCGATGGTTTTTAGCGCATTTTAACCTGTTTTGCTTCTGCTTTAGGGCCAATAATGGTTTTTCTTTAGCCTGCTCCAAAGGAAACAATAATTATCTCTTGTTGCTTAGGATTGAACTCATGAAACTTAAACCTTGTAAGTACCATAACCTAGTTTTCTTGCTTCTGAATGACACGTAGACCTGCAAACACGTCTTACAACAGCTTCACTCCAGAGTACACTCAACTCTCCGTAGTTAGCACGTCTATTAGACTTGATAATTCTGTCCAAAGCTCGTCTATTAGGGTCTGTTAATTTGGATTTGTGTACATATCTGGGTTTTTGGGTAGTTGAACTATTTGATTCGTATAATCTTATATTTCGAACACTGTATCTAGATAACCAGAGCAATACTCCAATTTCACAGTTTGATTTTCATGATTTCATGGAGTGGTATTTCATGGTCTAAAAGCCATTTCATGTTTTTTTGGAAGTATGGCAGGCAGCCCCGTCTTGCTGGAAGATGAAGTCATTTCCAGAGATCCTGCTCTGCTCCAAAGTAGGCAACAAAAATGTCTGTAGGATGTCTGAATAGTTATCTGAGTTAACAATGCCATTGATAAATTGTAATTTGCCAACTCCTCTTGCCGACATTGAAGCCCAGACCATTACTGATGATGGAAATTTAACTTTGCGCTTGAGACAATCAGGATAATAAGTTTCATGTTTTTGGCGAATAACTCTGCTCCGACTATCATCGACGCAAAGTTCGAATCGTGACTCGTCACTCCAGTGCACACGATTCCACCTCTCCATATTCCAATTTCGATGGTTTTTAGCGCATTTTAACCTGTTTTGCTCCTGCTTTAGGGTCAATAATGGTTTTTCTTTAGCCTGCTCCAAAGGAAACAATGATTATCTCTTGTTGCTTAGGATTGAACTCATGAAACTTAAACCTTGTAAGTACCATAACCTAGTTTTCTTGCTTCTGAATGACATGTAGACCTGCAAACACGTCTTCCAACAGCTTCACTCCAGAGTACACTCAACTCTCCGTAGTTAGCACGTCTATTAGACTTGATAATTCTGTCCAAAGCTCGTCTATTAGGGTCTGTTAATTTGGATTTGTTTACATATCTGGGTTTTTGGGCAGTTGAACCATTTGATTCGTATAATCTTACAATATTTCGAACACTGTATCTAGATAACCAGAGCAATACTCCAATTTCATCGTTTGATTTTCCTGATTTATGCAAATTAATGATAATTGATCGAATATTTTCATCTATCGCCTTTCCTCTGCCCATTTTTGACAGCAACTACGAGGTACGGCCGCCTGATAAACTAAGGTTCGCTAAAACAAGCGAGCGTCGTTGACCAACCATTTTTTGAACCCATATATTTCCTAAATTGCGATAAATAGCATATTTTGTCTTATATCTTACGATATCTTTTATATCTCCTATATTCTAGTGGGTTTTTTGCCGATAAAACTCAAAGAAACTACAAATTTTGTGTGTGGGCCAACTGAAGCTGGACAGGGCTCGTATGTATGTTTCGATGTTGGTCCAATACCTTTAATATTTGTGAGGCAAAAATAGCAATCAGTAGTATGGTCTCTCGGTTCTCTCCAAACCATTGGTACCGCAAAGGGCATTTTACGATATTTGTCTCTTAACCAACCTGTTAACAGTACTCAGAACATCTCAGTACTCCTCAACACAGAAAACGTAACTGACTCGGCTGCTATTAGTCTACTAATAAACGCAATATGCTCTCTAAACATAGAGCTCGCATATAATAAACAGGAATAGACAGGTCTTAACATTATATATGTGCGTCATTGCATAAACGCCGAGAAATGCAGCAATATGAGATTGTAATTCATAAAAGTAGATGTTACCGAATATCTGTTGGTGATAGAAAAATTCTGTTTTTAGATTTGATTTAAGCATTCATAATACTTTCAACGAAGTGCAAGTTTCCCACTCCAATTGCTGACATGGATCCCCAAATCATGACAGAAGCCGGAATTTTTTTAAGACAGTAATTCTGAAACCATTCGTTAGTTCAGTGGTAATTTGTGTTGTTTGGCCCATGCTAGTCTGGTTTTCTTCTGAATCTTTGTCAGGAAAATACTTCCTTAAAAACGAATAATAAAAAAATTATTTAAGCCTACCTTGTAAGTTTTAAAAACTCAGTTTCTTGGCAGCGAAAACTTTTTGTGGTTGCCTGATTCCATAGTTTCAATTCGTTATAATTAGCACGCCGATTTTCCTTGATCATCCGCTTTAAGTCTCGATTTGTTAACACTGTCAGTGATTTGGGAAGCATTTTGGCCTTTTAAATGCAACTGAATGATGACTTTTCGTATTTCGTTAGAAACAGCGTTACCACGAGCCATTTTTAGTTGTGAACAACATCAATGCATTGAAAGTTGATTTAAACGTCAAAAATCAGCTTCTTAGCAACGTATAATGTTATCATTTGTTTTACGAATAACCAGACGATTCAACTTCAGTTGTCTCCATGATGTATTTTGCTATACACAAATCTTCTTGCAAAGAAGACAATTCCGAAATAAAAATGCTTTAAAAATAGCCACGTCGGTTTTGTTATCTTTCCATAAAAACTAAAAATATTAAATTTGAAATAAAATTTCAATAAGCCCTCAAATAAATTCACAAATATCATGTTTTGGGGCGTTGGGCCAACTCCACTGAGGCAGGGATCGTACAATCCGTGGTAGAAGTAGTGGGCCAGATATGTCAAATTAAGATGCGCGTACCTGTGGAAAATTGCCCTAATACATAATGTGATATGGTATATTAGGGGAAAGACCATGTACATAATATTTCATTTTTTTTCGTGTTATGAACTAGTTTTTCTTATTTGTAGCTAAGGCCGTGCATTGGTATTTAGAACCCCAACTACATGACCAAGCAAAACAGTAGATACAACAAATAGATTGTGCCATTGAAAAATTCGTTAACATATTCAATATGATTTTGATCTTGGCTGGGAATGAATGGCATCTCATTTTACGTGACAATAGCATCAATATGTGATGAATTTTCAAGGTTCCACGGGGATTGTAAAAATAGATAGGAAATATTTTGATGAGCGAAAACAGAAAAATACGTAGGCGAAAAACAGCAAAGCTTGTAAAGATCCTTTTAAATTTAATTTCTTGCACAATTTGAAGCAGCTGGAACATTTTAAAGTTATTTTGGCAAAGTTAATTGATGTCCGAGAAAATCAAAGTAGTGGTCTAATACATGTGTGCATGGAAAAATAATTCGGCCCAGTAATAGTTTACCGCGTATCCCAGAATATGGAAAATTCACATTAATTCATTTATATGTTAATAATGAGAATAAAAAAAACATTTTATTGTGTTACGTCATCGTTACTATATAACTATTTTCAATTTTTTTACCCGCGCACAAGGGCCACCCTTTCGCGGCCTCTTCATTTATTGATCTTCTATAAAAATTTTATGTATAATGGCTGTGTATTTTTGAGTCAAATATTACTATTACATGGGAAAACAATTCGGCCCACTAATAGCTTACACCGTCTTCCAGAAAAGGTATAGTAATCTCGCTTATGCATATAAAAATATCCTACCGGATGTCCCTGCAAAGATACAGGCGCCCCAAGAACGCCAATGGACATTACTTCTTCTTATTCAGGGTGTCCGTAAAGTCGGGGTTTTCCTTTTCAGACGCAACTGCGCTTGATATAACAAAGCTTAAGTGTGGTGAAACGTGAGCGAACAAGTAAAAAAAAATTAATAAAAAAGTACTCACTGTTCAGTTGAATTGAAATTCCAAATACGGCTCTGTCGTAAAATCCGTATTTACACCGTAGTCGTACGTCGTATAACTGTACGCTGGCGCTGGCGCTGTGGACGTGATCGAGGGATAGGACAGGACCGGCTTCGGTTTGGTTCAAGTTTGATTGAGTTTGCGGAGCACAATATCTAGGTTCTCTTAAGACATTGGTGTATATGCTACTAAGAAAATCTGCTTATTTTCCATATGCACGTCGTGTAAAGGAAAACTCCAACTTCAGCGATGCTGTATAATTTATAGTAACCAATTCAACCTCATTATGTATTTTTTCGAAAACCATCCAAGTCTCATTTCTCAACGGCATATGCCTATTTTAGGCATAATCCCTCTGGTCAAAAAAACACGATAGTCACTTCCGTTGTTTTTGCTGCACTAAACGACGGCGGACACTTGAATGGGTCATTTTAAAAACAATACTAGGTTCTGTGTTTTATTTTTTATTAATACCAAATTTGAATAATAAGGTTACGGACGAGTAAGGTATAAAATTCGCTCGAAATCACTTATTTCTATTATATATATATATATATATATATATATATATATACAAATAAGAGAAAATGATCATGCGGAGAAAGGTATATAACAAAAAGTAGGAAAATAGTGGGCAACATCCGCAAAAAGGAGGAAAGTGGATTCGAGCAGAAAATAGGATAGGTAACCCGAGCGGTGCGTATTTCTGCTGGTTGGCTTCATCAGGCCCGAAATGAATGCACATATCAAACTGCAAAGGTAGATACACATGTCCACACATCCGGATACGGGTGTAACCTGAGGAAACGAAGATGGAGGGGGAAAAAACGACACACGAAGTCCACAACAAGAGCCAACCTACACATTGGCTAGAAGACCTCGAATTTTCAAGGAGACATCTAACCACAACCACGCGGCCGGTTATAGCCACTTGCTATGGTACTTCAAGCCCAAAGGATCTACAAAAAGAAAATGATCATGTGGATAAAGGTATATAACAAAAAGTAGGAAAATAATGAGCAAAATCCGCAAAAGGAGGAAAGTGGATTCGAGCATAAAATAGGATAGGTAACCCGAGCGGTACGTATTTCTGCTGGTTGGCTTCATCAGGCCCGAAATGAATGTACATATGGAAAATAATGGCTGCGTCTTCTAGCCATTTTATACTACAATGTGTAGGTTGGCTCTTGTTGTGGACTTCGGGTGTGATTTTTTTCCCTCTCCATCTTTGTTTCCTCAGGTTACACCCGTATCTGGATGTATGGTCATGTGTATATACTTTTGTAATTGCATATGTGCATTCATTTCGGGCTTGATGAAGCCAACCAGCAGAAATACGTATCGCTCGGGTTACCTATCCTATTTTTTGCTCGAATCCACTTCCCTTGTTATTGCGGATTTTGTCCATTATTTTCCTATTTTTTGTTATATATAGATATATATTTATTTATTTCTACTTTTTAGTTTGGTTAGCTATATAAGCGTGTTTTTTTAAACTATTATTTATTCACTTTGTTATTGACAAACTGTGTAGGTGACTCGACATTTCAATCTTTTAAAACTTAAATATTGATTCCAAACAAGTTCAGCAAATCTGGATTATTTGTCAGTGACACAGTTTTTATTCCCTCATGAAAAAAATCGAATGGCTGACATAAAAATACAATTTTTGAAAAGCCGAATTAAACCTATTCTTGTTTGATTTGGATAAAACGAACGGTTTTTGAGTAAACAGTTAACAAATTAACAATCAAAAATAAACTCAAACATTATTCGTTAACTAAAACTTTATGAAGCTTGTTGTGGAGAATAATCTGACACTGGCATAACTTCCCACATTTCCGCCTACTACATATTATTTTTAGAAACCAGCTTCAAAAACATTCTTTTTTCTCAGAAACTATCCGATATGGCTTATTATCATAGGAGACAAAAAATAAAATAAATAAAAATATCGGCTAAATAAAAAAATCATAGTCGTCGGGAAAGTTGCAAAAAAATTTTGCTATAATTTATGTAGTGGTGAGGGAGCTTTCACTCTTCTCGAACCCTTGTGTTTTTTTTTTGTAAAAATTCATATATTAGGACGTCTAGAAAAACAGATGCATTTCAAATTTCATTTAAATCGGACCATCGGTTCCAAAAATGTCTGAAGAGATGTGTTGCATAGAAATAAATCATTTTGAGTCTAAAATTACGTGGTACCCCTATGTGCACGGGATATTGGGACACCCTGTATAGGGTGTAAAAGAACACGCAGTATTGAGCTGGGGCTAGTCCGTCCTTGGCAATTTAAATTAGTTAAGTGTTTTCTATGGTCTCCATCATGTGAGGCCCCAATTAGTTACTGCACTGACAAGAATCGTTGAAAGTGTGAACTCTGAAAAAATAATATACGAATGCCGTTTGGTCAGTCATTATAATTATCCAAGGTGTCAGATAATCTCTAATGTTCTCATTAAACATTAAAATACTTTCAGGGATCATTGACATTTCATAATAGTCAATAATCACCAATAAAAACGAGAGTACTGTAGTGCGTGAATTGCAGGTTTATTCAAAATCGCTCATGTAAAAACACAAAACGCTTTTTCAGGAAATCGCATAATTGAAATTGACCAGAGTCACAATTCACAGCTGTTATAGTACAGGAAAGCTCAAAGTTAACATTTGGTTGAAATTCTTTCTAACTTTTTTATTTATTTTTTATTTTTCAAAGTCGAGTCATTTATTTTAACAGCTTGTAGAACTCGCCAAAAGAAGTTGATATACCAAAAATCACCTATATAAAAGTTGCATAATAAGAGAGTTAGTTTACATTACTAAAATTTATTTGAAAGACAGTTATTATCCATTTAACATGATACCGTTTCTTCAGCATGCGGATTTTATACTGCGTAAATGTGGCCTCGTTTGTACACAAAATTCATTTTGTAAAATCTTCATTTCTGCCTAAAATGCAACTGTTCTAGGATAATCCTCAGGTTGTAACACTTGTACCCGTTGATAATGATAAAGATTCGTTGTAGGGTCTTCCACCATTTCTAAAATGCCTCAATTTCTAACATTTCAGGTTGGACAGATCTTCCAGCGTGATCTCCTCGTTGTTCTTTCACATTAACTGTGTCACGAAGTCCAATAACTAAATTTATAAACATCCGTAGGACGAGTCCTACAAGCAGTGACTCAACTTTGCATAATGGGAAATTATATGGCATAGCTTTCCTAAAGATTTCCGACGTTATGACTACGATTGTGTGATTTTATTATGAACACTGTCCTTCAAATAGACATTATCTCTTAGCTTACGTTCTTTTAAATATCTCCTAATGAAGAACCCGGGCGCTATTAAATCTAGTGAATACGGAGGTTAATTTTAATTGGCTCTTCCATAACATGGTCCTCAAAAACCTCCCTAATTTCGTATGTGTTGTAGTTTCATCTGGTTTAAACTACAGTTTTGAATAGTTATCCACATCTCTGATGCATTATTCAATCTTGAGTGCTAGTAATGGAAACAGGATTCCTTGTAAGCCACATAAACGTTACATAGTCCAACTCGTCAGTACTGTCTTTCAATACCACCGTGAAACAATGACATCTTTTCCAGTGGCGAAGCGTCCATGTAACCATTGGTAACAGTTAAAAATCTTAAAAACAATAATGTGAAATAATTTCATTTATTTGTTTACCAACAGCGATATGTAATAGTAATTCAGTCAATAGCAAATTAGCCCTATAGTGTCTAGGTTTTGCGAACACGATGAAGCTGACTGGGTTGTCGGTTGTTACCAGTTTTATTTATGGATACACTTGGTAGTCCGTCGGGGACCTTCGGAGCCGGCTCGTGTCTGATCGCGGTCGCCCGAGTGCGTGGGACGCTGCGACTATTATGTGGGCTTGTTACCATTTTTTGATTTGGTTCTCACTCGTTCGTAGCCGTTCTGGTTACCGGCTGTAGTGTGCGTGAAATTAAACATGGATGAGTGTCACTACGTAATCGGTCAACTACTTGAAAAGTCATTCACCTTGTATAATTTTTAAGAAAAAAAGGAGATCATTTAAGAGGAAGATCAACACCTATTTTAGATGATTTTAAAAAGGATTAAAAAAACGTAGTTTGATATTTTAAATTAAGTTGGTATATGGAAACTCTTGGTTATGTGGTTGCAAAAAAACAGATTGTATTGTTGGCGATGTCTTCTGTTTTATATAGAAAAAATGGGTGGACCAGCAGCGGAGTCAATGATTTAAATAGTTTTAGGGCTCTAAACAGGAGAAATTTCTCCGTTACATGTGATATGTGTAGCCAATTTAATTCAGTTTGGCAAAACAAGAATCGAAAGTTGTCTTAACCAAGCTTTTAGGCAGCACACTTCTAGATACCGTATGTTTTTTGGCAAAACAGGAATTACCGTTTATTTTGAAGGGGATGACTCTGACAGTGGAGGAAATTACAGGAAATTGTTAACATTCATTGCCAAAAAAGATCAAAAATTTTCCGAACATCTAGAAACGTCGACTGTTTTTTCGGACGGCTTGGATTAATCATAGCATAAGACGATGAGGTATATCAAGTGCCCCAGACTCTCAGTCCAGGAATGTTTACCTTAATTTAAAAATATTTTAAATAAAATACCTAAGATAAGCAAAAACTTATATTTGGGAGGTTCAAAATAAACCTTTTTTAATAAGATTTTTCACATCTGGTTTTGGTAACAGTTTAGGAAAAGTCACGCGTCGCCACTGGTCTTTTCTTTCCGAAGATTGCTTATTCTTGGTACTAGGCCTTAAATTGTAGCAGCGCCAATGTGAACGCCTACAAAACCTGGACTTTAAAATGAATTTGAATGCTTTTGACTTGTTCTTAGGTTGAGTGTCATATTAAATTTCTCAAGCCTTCTCTAACAAATCCTAAAATACAGTAGAACCCCGATTATCCGAATGGCGGTTATCCGAAATCCGCCTTATCCGAAACAGATCGCATACAATAATTTCTCCGTTTGAACCGAAGTTGTTCGGAGAATCGGCGCATGATACGGAATAGCCGCCCTTTCGGCGTTTGCGTCATTAGATTCGCTGCCGGTGATTCACCAAGCGCGTTTGCGGTGTTCACTGGTATGTGTGCGTGTATGTTTGTTTCAGTCAGGTTCATAATCGCTAAGATGGAGCAGCATAGAAATATACGTAAACGCGTTGTTATTACCATAGAACAGAAACTTGAGACAATCAGACGTTTAGATAGAGATGATTTGCTTAAAAACGTGGCAAGTGATTTGGGTGTGGGCGTGAGTACCATTTCAGAATGGAAAAAACAACGCGAGAAAATTGAAAAGTGGTCTAGTGATGGACGATGCTTTATATCTGTGGTTTACACAGATTCGAGAACGTGAAATACCAATTGCCGGCCCAATTCTAAAGCAAAAGGCAGTCAACTTAAGTGAAGAATTGCCAGTTATTGATTCCGCTGATGGTTGACTGCATAGATGGAAAAAACGACACGGTATACGAGAATTAAAAGTTTGCGGAGAAAAGTTATCTGCCGATAAGTCCGCTGCATTGAAATTTGGAGACCATTTTAAAGAATCAATGAAGCAGTATGGTTTAAATCCAGAACAAAATTACAACTTCGACGAAACGGATCTAAACTATAAAATGTTACCGGCGAAAAGTTTAGCATCAGAACAAGAATCTGGAGCTCCTGGTTACAAACGCAGTAAAGAACGTGTGACTATCCTTGCTTGTAGCAATGCTTCCGGTACTCACAAACTTCCTTTGTTGTTAATCGGAAAATCAGCTAAACCAATAGCATTCAAACACGTCCGTCCCAACGCTCTTCCAGTGTGGCATAAAAAATAAAAAAATGCCTGGATGGATGCCGCTCTATTTAAGACTGGTTTTACAATCATTTTGTTCCCAAGACGATATTTGAGTGAACGCGGATATCCAAGAAAATGTATTTTGCTATTAGACAATGCTCCTAGCCACCCAAGTGAGGAGCAACTTAAACATGGAGAAATACGAGTTATGTTTTTGTCTCCTAATGTAACGTCACTGATTCAGCCAATGGATCAAGAACAATTAAAACGCAATTACAGACGTTTGTTATTAGAGCAAATTTTAGATCAAGTTGATAATGGTTGAAACCTCATTGATTTTTTGAAAGAGATAAACCTCAAGCATATGCCATATTGGATAGCAGAAGCATGGAACCAAGTAAAAAATTCTACTTTACAAAAATCTTGGTCGACAATAATTAAGCAAGAAATGGAAAATTGCGCAGACTATGATAGTCACAACTAACATTTACATGAGCTCCTCGTAAAAATAGCAGGGTGTAGAAATCTTACCCAAGCAGATGTTGGTGAGTGGATTAATGGTGATGTATTGGTGGAATTAACTGATACATAACTAATAAAAACTGTAGCAGTGAACAGTTTTAAGTGATGCTAGTGATAATGAGACAGACATCTCTGCCAAAATATCACATTCTGAGGGATTAGAAGCTCTACAAAAGGCGTTGACTTACGTCGAACAACAAGAAAATGCGACAGCGCTGATGTGCTATCAAACGTTGGAGGAATATTGCTGCCAAAAATAGGAACAATGCAAAACGTGTACAGTTAAAAATTACTTCCTTTGTTACTAAATACTCGTAAATATGTATGTTTTTATCCACATGTTTATATTTTACGTAACTTTATATAGGTATATACCCACTTAACACACGCATTTACTTTTTTCAATAAAAGCATTATGAGTCGTAATATTTATTTCTATTTTATCCGAAATTTCGATTATCCGAAAGCACTTGGGTCCACATTATTTCGGATAATCGGGGTTCTACTGTAATAAAAAGTATCCCTCTATAAAAGTTGGTAATGTTGAATGTTGTATTCCCCATCCTCAGAGATCTGCGACCTCCAGTCTTCTTATCACAGAAACAGCTTGGGCTAGAGAATTAACGGCGTTGAGAATTAAGCTTTGGCACTCTCTAACAAGCGACATTTTACTAAGAGAAGCTACCAGCTATTTTCGTGGAAATGTACACAACGCATGAACATTCGCGCTGTATTTATTCCGAAAACAACTCGCCACATACCCTAAAAAATAATTTTGCTTCTAGGTCATGTAGATAACGAATCATACTTGGTAAAAGCGCTGGAAAAGATTGGACAGAATGCATTAACGAAAGAGCACGAAGAAACCATAGGAAATGCATTTTTGAAATTTGCTGTCGTTACTCAAGAATTATCCGCGCTTATGAAAACACTGATGCAGAATTTAAATAACATAGTTATGTTTCCCTTGGATAGTCTGTTGAAAGGAGACTTGAGAGGAGTTAAAGGTAAGTTTGCCGACATGACCTTCAGTGCACCGTATCTACTACGAGGGCAATCCAAAAAATATGGCCTCCTATACAAGTATGTAGTACGTTCTCCTCTGCAGCAAACTCGAAAGTAAGCTGTTAGGGGGCTCTATATCGATATGTTATATTTATATCCACAGGTGATCTGAAGAGGCCATTCGATAAAGCTTGGAAGGACTACGAAAGCAAATATGCGAAAATTGAGAAGGAAAAAAAGCAACAGGCTAAAGATGCAGGATTGATTAGGTCAGAAGTAACCGCGGCTGAAATTGCCGATGAAATGGAAAAAGAAAGGAGGTTATTCCAGCTTGCAATGTGCGAGGTAATATTTGATCGCTATAATTGTATCACTATGTTCCCGAAGTTTTATCCTCCATATCGTTGGTCTCCTCACGTACAGGCGTAAATGACAAAAAATATCTAAAATCGAGTTACCCCGTAAGTTCACATATTTTTTTGTAGTCTTTTACATCACGAAGTGACGTAACTGTATATCAGTTCGCTGCTTGGAAATAAAATGCTCAAAAAATTGCGTAAGTGTTAAAATTCCAAAAACAATTTTCATATACCGGCTTAAACAGATTTACGCCTCTGCTGAAACTTATTTTACTTTTACAAATCCCAAAACAAAGTTCTACATAATTTCAGTCTAACAAAAAAACGGCAACATGCTGACTAAAAAATCAGTATGTCATTTTCAATCTTATTTATTGTTTATTTTCGTTTTCTAGCTCTCCTGTAAAATTTGTAAGATGCTAGTTACGTCGCTAGGTGCGGAGACCGACGATATGCGAAAGCCTGTCTCCTACGACATTGGGTCCATGATGAGCATACTGATTTTGACTCTTTTCCTTGCTTTGTGGTATTTTACTAACAGTTATCTTCATTTTAGTATTTGATAAAGTATAACGAAATAAAAACGAAGAAGGGTATTGACTTGCTACAGAGCTTAGTAGAATATTATCATGCTCAAACAAAGTAAGTAACATATTGTGAAAGGAGGGGCACAAACCTTACGGAATTCAATCCCCGGTGAATATTGCTGAAAATATGGGAATAAGCTTACAGAGCATCCTGATCAAAAGTTCTCATGGGCTCTTAAGGTGGCACGTCCCTTTTTTCAGATTTCTTTCAACTTCCTGTTTGCACCAGTATTCTAAATCCTTTGCATCTGATAATTTTATGGTTTGTATAGAGATGACTAAATAACACTGTTTTATTTTGTTTGTCAAAAAATACATTTTTTGTGCATTTTACTGTGCATTTTTTCGTCAATCGGAACCTGTTAAAAAATATAAGTACAGCTCTGAAATTGTGTGTGAATATTACTCTTTTATGTAAGAATGAAACGAGTGATTACTTTTGTTGCTATCACTTTTCCTTTTCGAAAAATCTTTGCTTTTCTTGAAAACCCAACTTGCTGCGAGACGAAAAATACATTTTTTGTGCATTTTTACTTCAATCGGAACTTGTTAACAAATATAAGTACAGCTTTGAAATTGTGCGTGAATATTCCTTTTTTATGGAAGAATGAAACGAGTGATTACTTTTGTTCTTATCACTTTTCCTTTTCGAAAAATCATTGCTTTTCTTGAAAACCCAACTTGCTGCGAGACGGTGCTTCAAGAAAATCAAAGATTTCTCGAAAAGGAAAAGTTATAACAACAAAAGTAATCACTCGTTTCATTCTTCCATAAAAGAGGAATATTCACACACAATTTCAGAGCTGGATTTGTTAACAAGTTCCGATTGAAGAAAAAATGCACAATAAAATTCACAAAAAATGCATTTTTTGACAAAAAAAAAATGAAAACACTGTTTTTTAGTCATCTCTATACACACCATGAAATTATCAGATGAAAAGGATTTAGAATGCTGCTGCAAACAGGAAGTTGAAAAGAAATCTAAAAAAGAGGAACGTGTCACCTTAGCAATACTATGAAACGTTTCCATGATATACAGGGTGTCCCAAGCATACGAGAACGGAGTATTGCTTCTAAACAAAAAGAATATCAAAGAAAACTATTTATGGCTTGCTATACATGATATCCGAAAGCTCATTTATAAAATACTCACAAAAAGGATCTACCCGAGCGTGTAATAAAAAGTACAGCCTTCCATTTAAAACAAATATTTTTGATGTGGTTCAAAATTGGGACACCCTGTATAATTGTGAGTATTTTATAAATGTGCCTTCGAATACCATGTACCATAAATAGTTTTCTTTGATGAGTTTTTATTTAGGAACAATACTCCATTTCCGCATGCTTAGGACACTGTATATCATGGAAACTCTTCTAGAGCTCAGGAGAACTTTTGATCCGGATGCTCTAGAGAGCTTATTCCCAAAGTTTGAGCAAGACTCACTGGGGACTGATTTCTGTAAGGTTTGTGCCCCCTCCTTTTTCCAATGCTTATACTGTTTCCCAAGTAGAGAATGATACAAACCACGTTTGTTTTTAGTTATTTTCAAGACGGATTAAAGACGATAGAACATTTTGGAAACTACGTAGCAGATCTTAGTGTAAGGTTACAAAAAATTAGGCAAGCGCAAGATGAAGAAAAAAGGAAACTTTGTGATTTGAGGAACTTGATTAAGTCCACTCCAAGTATCGAAAAAGAGGTATGTAGTTCATTCAAGGCTCTTTGGCACCCTCATCTATTCATATATCAACATCAGTCAGTGGTTTCATCAAAACAATAGTGCGGACGTAGTGAGACGATAAATAAGGGAATTCCAAATTCATTTTTCATGAATATCAAAACACGCCAAATCTTTAATCTCATCTCATATCATAGGCAGTAAAGTTTTCTAGCAGAAACCTACAACTAGCCAGACTTTTAAAAAGCTGTGGCTGTATTTTATCACTGATTAACATACAGGGTGTTCAAAAAGTAGACGGAGATATTTCAGAGGGTGATTCCTTGTTAAAAAATATGAACAAAAGTTCCTATAAGCATGGGTCCGGAAATGCTCAGTTTTCAAGATACAGGGTGGTGAATTTAAAAAAAAATATTTTTTATCAATGTCTTGAAAAATATTTACTCGAACCGGTTGAAATTTGGCAATATTATTTTTTATATTACCAGGCTAATTTAGCCTTAAATAGATTAAAGTTATTAGGTCCAGCATCAAAAAATACAACATCTTTGCCTTTTTTTCGTATTTCACTTCGTTTTCGAGAAAAAAAAAATAAAAACGGTTTTATTGCATATCTCTGGACAAGATTAGCTTATTAATTTTTGCTCAAAAAATCACAAGTGCCTTAGAGAGCAAAAAATAATTTCTGCATGGAGGTTAATACAATAAATGATATTGCCAAATTTCAACAGGAACGAAATTTTTTTTTAATTCATCAGTATCTTAAAACCTCTGCATTTCTGAATTTCAATTTGCTTACGTTTGAACACGTTTCGTGAGAAGTTTTGTTTTTCTGATATTTACAACGTTTGGACTGCTTTTTTAAATGGATAAGGTATGTGAAGAAATCATATACCTCACATTTGACTTACAAAAAACGCTTCCTTGCCAAAAATTTCTACAAGTAAAACCTTATATTTACGACAAGTATGGCTCTACAATCTAGGAGTACATTATTTGATATCAACACAGCAACCAAATGGTAAAGGTTTTTCCATGTCTGACCCGAAGACCAAGTAAATCGCGGTCCTGAAGAGATTGGCACATCACTTATGGCCTTTTTGGAAAATATCAAGGGCCAACGCATGGCTTCCGATCATCTGATTGCATGGAGTGATTCGGCAGGTGGCCAAAATAAAAAAATTATATTTTCCGTCTTTGGCACTACCTAATAATCTCTGGGGTGTTAGAAAAAAATTGACCATAAGTTTCCTGAAGTAGGACATACCTTCATGGACTCTGATAGAGGTTTTGCAGATGTAGAAAAGTCTATCAGAAAGCACCAACTAATTTGTACGATGGATTAATATACAGGGTGCGTCATCTATTACTTTTTTTCAATTTGAAAAATCAACACGCTTTTTACGAGGTGAAATCGAATTTTTTTATTGATAAATGAAGGTTGGTTTATGCCATTTGTGTATGAAAAATAACATCAGTCATGTGGTCACCGCGGCTTCGTTTACAGGCCAACATCAAAATTTTCAATGACGATGAGAATAATCGGGTCTATGGCCGCAATTTCAGTCCGAATATTGCGCTTTAGGCCTTGAACTGTCCGGGGACCATTCGCATACACTTTTCCTTCCAAAAATCCCCAAAGAAAATAGTCCAGAGGTGTTAAATCGCACGATGTCGGGGGCCAACTGACATCTGAATTTCGTGAAATTATGCGGTCTAGAAATTTCGTACGGAATAAGGCGATTATTTGGCGAGATGCGTGAGCCGTTGCTCCGTCTTGATGAAACCAAAGATCGTCGGCACCAATACTATCCAATTGTGGCCACAAAAAGTCTGTTAACATGCCGCGATAACGTTCCCCGTTGACGGTAATGGCCTTTTCTTCGGCATCTTCAAAGAAGAATGGTCCAACGATGCCACCAGCCCATAATCTGCACCAGACAGTCAATTGGTGTGCATTTTCAGCCCCCCAGAATCTGCAATTTTGCTTATTTACGTACCCATTGAGGTGAAAATGAGCCTCATCAGAAAAGAGTACTTTGACCGAAAATCTGTCTTCTCTTTCCAGCATCCAATTAACAAAAACACGCCGCTGTTGATGGTCTGCCGGCTTCAATTCTTGTGTTAGTTGGATTTTGTATGGATGGAGGTGTAAATCAATGTGTAAAATCCGGCGTAAAGTGGTCTCACTAATTCCCAATTGTTGCGAACGGTGCCTAGTCGAGGTGGTTGGATCCTCTCGCACACTTTCACTTACTGCGTCTGCTTTCACGAGTACGAGCTGGACGAGCATGTTGGTGTGGTCTACGACCTTCAGCTGAACCAGATTCCTCAAAACGATTAACAATCCAACGAATTCCAGGCTCTGTAGGGCATCCATATCGGCCAAAACTAGTGCGAAGTTTGCGAAAAGTATTTTTTATATTTCGACCGTTTTCGTAATAAGTTTGGATAACCAAAATGCGTTGTTGTGTTGTAAACGAATCCATGACTATAAATGGCATACCTCTGACAGTTCATTTTGCATACCACATGATTTTTGACTCACATGGTAACACATAAACTTATAGGTAAAAAAAAGTAATAGATAGCGCACCCAGTATTTCAACCATGGCAGAAGCCAGGAAAAAAAAGCATCTTTAATATTGCAAGAATAGCGGACAAATTTGTTGATATCAAAGAACTTCCAAGAAAACTTGGACTGGTCGATAGAAAAAAAACTACATCTAATGAAAAATGTTCATTCAAAAATGTAAGATGGATCCAGATTGAAGAATTTGGTGTAACCAAGTACATATACTCTTTTAATGAAACGGAAAATTGAACTATTGTTGATATAAGAAAACAGCGAAATCTCGATAGACGAGTAGAAAATGAACCATTATTATTGAATGTCTATAGAAGCCGACCTATTGGGGCCCAAAAGTTTTTATAATATTCAGGAACAAATTCCTTTAATACCAGCAAATTTTAGAGGCTTTTATCAAAATTTAAGAAGAGCAGACAATTAGTTACAGTGGCTTATTTGTTATTATTTTTGTGAGTTTGTAATAGAAAAAAAGAACAATGTTTAAATATACATCATTGAATTAACACCTTTCCTCTATTTTCATTTTCCGGACCAAGCAAATAACAGTTTTCTAAACAGGTGTTAAGTTAGATTTTCAACAGCCTTTTTCAAATTTCTGATAATAAAAACAATTTTTTGACAAAACAATCTATTAAAGATACTTCTGTATGTGTCTAAAATAACCTTCAATAATAAAAGCAGCCCTAACACCATTCAATAAAAAATGTCAGTATTTAAACTTTGAGGCCAATTATCTCCAAATTATAAAATCTGAGTTAACACCTTTTTGTACCAAAGGCTTAATTGTCAATTTTGTTTGTGGAAAATATTGATTTTTCGTGAAAAGTTGATAAAAGCATTTTTTTCAGGTGGGTCCTCAAGTGGATAAAGGGGCAGCAGGGTATTCGTTACATCAGTTACAAGGTGATAAACACCATGGTGTGACCAGAACTGGCCACCTTCTCAAAAAGTCGGAGGGTAAAATGAGAAGGGTCTGGCAGAAACGCAAGTGCAGGGTACAAGCGGAAGGTTTCCTCGAGATATGTCATGCTGACGAGAGCAAGCCTCCTACAAGGATAAATTTGCTCACATGTCAGATCAAGATTGTTCCAGAAGATAAGAAGGGTTTTGACTTGATTTCGTGTACGTTCGTGTTTTGAATAATATTTTATGAAGTATCTCCGATAATTTAAGGTAGTATTTTCGCAAATTCAGCACTTTAGAATCTTTGATCCGACATTGTCAGCCTTACAGACCAAATTGAGTATAATACATGTTTGTATTGTTAAAAAAAACGGTCAAGTAAATACTGTTGCTTTAATACAGAAGTACAGGTACTTCAAAAATGAAATTACACTTTTTTTGGTTTTACATAAGGTGGCACGTCCCTTTTTTTAGATTTCTTTTCAACTTCCTATTTGCAGCAGTACTCTAAATCCTTTTCATCTGATAATTTCATGGAGATGACTAAAAAACGTTTTCATTTTTTTTTTTGTCAAAAAATAATTTTTTTGTGCATTTTATTGTGCATTTTTTCTTCGATCGGAACAAATATAAGTACAGCTCTGAAATTGTATTTGAATATTCCTCTTTTATGGAAGAATGAAACGAGTGACTACTTTTGTTCTAATTACTTTTCCTTTTCGAAAAATCTTTGATTTTCTTGAAGCCTCGTCTCGCAGCAAGTTGGTAAACAGGTTTATTGAGTTTATTTTGCACTTTTCATCATTTTTCTCTTCCCAATTCTGGATTTTTCTTTTATAGCTCTATTTAACATCCGGATTTTAAAATACATTTTAGATCTAAAAAAAGATGCTTGGCATCTGCACTTACACTAACTGGCGTAGCTAAATCGATTAACGATTTTGAATAATCTTTGGTCAGTTTTAATGACCTTGCGTTGAAATTTTCGAAAATATGGTCAAGTGCGTTATATTTTATAGAAATTTAGACCTGCGTTGGAGCGACGACATGTGCATATGTCGAAAAGAAAAATTATTATGAGTTCTTGCATATAATTTTATTTTTGTATTTACAGATAATCGGACGTATCACTTTCAAGCAGAGGATGAATCTGATCAGAAGGCATGGATGTCAGTATTAATAAACTGTAAAGAAATGGCATTGATGAAAGCTTTTGATGATAACACAAAGTCAGGTGGTGATAATCATAGTTTTAAGGAACTGCAACAGGCTATCATCAAGTACATTCAGAAAATTCCTGGCAACGACCGATGCTGTGATTGTAACTCTCAAAATGGTATGTAACATTTATTTCTTTGTTTGTTGTACAAATACAAAGTTTTGCAATACAGCTTTATTTATTGACTTCGTTCAAAGTGATTTCCACCACATTCAATACATTTCTCCATCCGGCAAAACCAGCTCTGCCAGGTTTCACCCGGGAGTGCGGCACACTCGTTGTCCCAATCCCTCAGAAGGTCCTTATCGCTAGAAAACCGTTTTCCTATTAGCACATTTGCACTTGCGGAAAGAGTGCAAAGTCGCTGGAAGCAAGATCTGGACCTGGAGGTTGCTCATTAAGTTTCAGTCCAGTATTGGTCAAATCTTCACTGCAGGCTTTCGCGCGGTGAGCTGGAGTGTGGTGGAGGTACTAAGTGTCCATTCTTCACTTTGGCCGCAGGTTTTTGATAGGCTCTATGACTTAGACAGGCACTGTTCCGTGTACCAGTAAGCTGTGATTGCCTTCTATGTGTCAAAATGACACGCTCCACAATCCCGCTCGATTTGAAAAATACAGCATTTTTTTATTAACAGATCGGAATTTTCCGGCAGCTACTCTGCCGTGCTAAGCAAGAAAGTCGTATCTGACAGGTTTATCAAAATAAGGTTTATGCAATATTAAGGATTACTGTATAATTTCCTATCTATTGTACTACGAGCAAAAGCAGCATGAAGAATATTAACGTTTAATTTTGCTTATAAAATTTGTCATAACTGAAAAATTGCCACGGTTCCTGCTAAAGCTTCTCGGATGTAACTAAATGTCGTTTCGTCACAGGGTGTTTCAGAACTAAGGGATCAAACTTAAACTGTTATTCAGTGTAACAGTAGAAAATATTTGAGTATAGGAACCCATATCCGGAAAAGTGTCACTACGGCCCTAAGACGCGTTAAAATTTAGAAAGACGATGAGTTGCCTAAATAGGATTTAATGCATTTAATTTTTGCCTTTTGTACATGATATCATCACAACAATTGTTCAAAATATCTTCCTCCAACCTGAATACACCGATTTAAACGTCGCACATGATTTCGGCGGACTTGACTAAAATTTCAAAACGAGTATCAAATTTTTAGTCAAGTCCGCCGAAATCATGTGTATTCATGTTGGAGGAAGAAATTTTGAACAATTGTTGTGATGATATCACGTACAAAAGGCAAAAATTAAATGCATTAAATCCTATTCAGGCAATTCATCGTCTTTCTAAATTTTAACGCGTCTTAGGGCCGTAGTGCCGTAGTGACACTTTTCCGGATATGGGTCCCTATACTCAAATGCTTTCTACTGTTACACTGAATAACCCCTACAAGTTTGATCCCATAGTTCTGAACATACATAGATACGTCCATTTCTATTAGTACTAGAGGAACAAAGTTTTCCACTGGTCTTGTCGTATAGGGAAATAGTATTCGTAACTTTAGGAGGTGATTCCTTGCATTATTCTAATCAAAAAAGTTAATTACAACTTATGTCCGAAAATAAATCGTTTTCGAGGAAAGCGAGTCGTAAATAATTAAATTTTCTCAAACATTTGGCAACGCTGCATCGCAACAGCGATACGAACGCACGACGACCGCAACTGATTCATCGAGTTGTTTGTATGATATTTTTGTTGAAAATATGTCTTGAATTATTGAATACTTTTACGTAATTTTTTGTGACTAATATTTTTTATTTAATAACGCTTTCAGTACAGTACATTTATTTAAAAAAAATTACAGAACTTACCGGTACGTGGCGATACACACCACCAATTCCCACGATTATCAGTCACTTATTTGAAACGATGCGACGCACGAAAAAAGAAAAAAAACACCATCCGTAAATCACATAAAGTTACAGTTAAGTGTATTAGTAATCACAACAACACGCGATGATACATGCAGTGCAGGCGGAGTACGACGTTGCCAGTTATGTGAGGGATTTTGTTTGTCTGTTTTTTTTTCGGAAAGTTGTATTTAATAAGCAAGAACATTATTTGGCCTATTAGGCATATGAATTTAAATTATTAAGATGAAAAATTAATCTATTTCATGACTAAAAAGAAATAAGTTCAGCATATTTTTTTTTGCTCCGAAACGGTTGATTTTCGGACATAGGTTATAATGAACTTATTTGTTTGGAATAATGCAAGGCATCACCTCTTAAAGTTACGAATATTATTTAACTAACACCCTGTATTACAAATTCACCATTTTATTATTCCCAAACCTTATTTGCAAGATATGGTATTTGCTCAGTTTCAGAGAGGACAGAGATGTTTAAAATATAAAATACCCTTTTCTGGAGATTTTTGTTGTATAAATTTCCTATTCTCTAAATACGAAACAGAACAATATTATAAGTAAAATTAAAAGTCTGATCCCGGAAACTAAAACTTAATAAAACCCTCTTTTAGATTATATCGGTTTATTTTGCATTGAAGTATGTTATTTTTGAGGATATGATAAACTATTTTGGTAGATATGATTGGTTTTCTTAACAATTATAATGAAAAATACATAGAAGTAACGTCGTATCTGCAATCTCCTATGTGACTGAACATTTAAAAAAATAAACGTTAAAAAATACATGAGTCGGAAGTACTTACTTCATTCTACATACATATTACTTAACTGCAGTTTTAAAGAAAAAAGACCTCCATAAAAATCACTTTTGTGCGAAACTGCAAAATGCAGATACGACATTTTTGATAAGTACGCCAGTACAGGTGTGTCCTCATAATCAAAGACCCAAACTTTGTTTTGAGTCTTGGTCGGCACATCGTAATAACAGATCCAAGTCTCGTCACCTATCACGATGCTGTTCACATACCGATATTGCCCCTTAAACATTTTCAGTATCTTTCGGCACCAAGTCGTACGACGAGTCTTCTGCTCTGCCGTCAGACTATGCAGTACCCAGAGAGCACAAATGGTCATGCAGAATTAAATGAATTGCTGGTGCATGAAGGTGTAAGGTCTCCTCTATCTATTGGTATGCCACTTTCCAGTCTTCGTCAAGCATTTTCCTCGCGGCAGTAATGGTTTCCTCTGTTACTGACGTTCGCGGCCTTCCCTTCCTCTCAGCGTCCTCCAGGGTGAAACTGCCCCTTTGGAATTCTCTGTATCACCTGAATATAGTCGTACGATGAGGACAATAATTCTTTAATGCAAGCATCATTAATTCTATGCACTGATCTATGCTTAAACTACACTGTCAATACGAATGTACAAATAAATCAACAGACGTGCTGCTGGCGGCCACTATGCACTCATGGACATGTCTGAATATGCAGTAACATGCAGCCTCCTGCGTCCTTTTGTTGAGTCATATTGCAAAACATTTATAGTACCTTTTGTATGTTTTATCTGCTCATCACAAGATGTGTTAAAATACTGATTCAGACTACCTGGCTTATATCCTTTGGACTATTGAAACATGTTTTTTTCAGATGCCACATGGTTGTCAACAAACTTTGGTATCATAGTATGCATAGAATGTTCAGGGATACACAGGGACCTAGGAGTACATATAAGTCGGATACAGTCGTTAACGTTAGATAACGTCGCAACTAGTCAGTTAGTGCTTGCAAGGTTCATGACGAATCATGCTTTTAATGACATTATGGAGGCGCATCTGTCACCACACGACAAGCTAGATCCTTCCAGTTCAATGTGAGTAGTTCGTCATTTTTCAGTGAACGTTTCATCTAATAACACTTTTATTCTTACAATGAAATTTTATACTGACATTAGTGAATGCAGGCAGAAGATATTTAATATTGCTATAAATGCGTTTATGGTGAGAATCTGTGGCTTTTCCAGGTTTTATGTAGAAATACTCCTCATTATTGTATGTAAATCAATTAATACTTTTTGTATTCCACTAATATGAATCCTTTTGAGTCAGTTCAATATCTTGTAAACTCAAATTGAACGTTTTTATTTGGATACTGGGTGTAAAATGCTTCACTTTCGAGATTGAATTTTCCAACTTTTTTTTTATAATTTGTATGTCCTTGTGGTTTTAGGGATGAACGACTAAATTTTATTAGAGCAAAATACGTAGAAAAAAGGTTTGCAACAAGGGCCTGCCAATCAGAAATGGAAAAAATGTTTGAATTAGAAGAAGCTGTCAACAGAGGCGATCTGCAGTTACTTTTACAGACGTTTGCAGAAAATGTTGATTATAGTCAACCATTACCATACTCAGTAAGTTTTATTTATTTTTTACCTAATTTCACCATTTCGCCTCCTAATGGATAATGCGGCATTTATACAGGGCGGGCCAAGAATTCGCTCATTACTGTGAGAGGCTTATTTCGCGTTGAAATCAATTTACACGACTTAAGTCAGTGTCCGAGTGCTCCCTTGATAAAGAAATGGGTGAAGAAGTTCGAACGGGATCTACACTGAATGTGAAGCAAACCGGCGCCTCACGGACTGCTCGGAGCCAAGAGTGCAGCAAGTTTCCGCTTCTGTTCAACGTGATCCAGATTTATCGACGCGCAAACGTTCGGCTGAATTAGGATTATCCCGCCCATCATTACGCCGTGTTTTGAGATTAGATTTGAAATTACATCCATATAAGATCCAGATAGTCCAGGAATTAAAACCTAATGATTTAAATTTGCGCAAGTCGTATGCCGAAACGATGTTAGCTCGATTCAGTAATTTTGACAATCTCTTATTTTCTGACGAAGCCCATTTCCACCTCAACGTGCATGTGAATAAACAGAACTGCAGGTACTGGAGCAGCGAAAATCCCGAAGCTAAACACGAGAAGCCACTTTACTCTCCTAAAGTAACTGTATGGGCTGCAATTTCAGCAAAAGCAATCATTGGCCCCTACTTCTTTGAAGATTCTCGCGGCCATTCAGTTACTGTTAATTCTGCTGAGTATGTGAAAATATTACGGGAGTTCTTGGTACCGATTCTACTGGAATTTGCGGGATATAATCCTAACACATGGTTTCAACAAGATGAAGCCACGTGTCACACATCCAACGAGTCCCTGCCGGTGGTCAAAGAAATGTTTCTGGAAAAGCTTATCTCCAGACGAGGCGACATCCCATGGCCCCCAGAAGTCCAGATCTATCCCCACCAGACTTTTTTATGGGGTTATTTAAAGAGTCGTGTCTACATCAATAAACCAAGTACACTCCGTCAACTAAAAGAAAACATCAACGAACAGATGTCGGCGATCTCGCAGTCTTTATGCCGACGAGTATTCGAAAACTTCGGTACACGTTTAGAAGAGTGCAACAATCGTAACGGTGTCATTTAGATAATATAATTTTCAAGAAATGAATTTCAAATAATTAGCTTTCTTGTAAATAAACAACTTTTAAAATATGTCAAATGTTTTTTTCATACGATTTTTTCAAATGTTAACTAATTCATGGCCCACCCTGTAGTTAGCGTCTTTTTTGAAAAAAATGACTGGGAAATTTTATATTGAGCTGGCGTTATTAAGATAAATTTGATTATGCACGACGGATGGAGCAGCAAATATTATTTATAAGACATCTCTCATGCTTCTACATTCCATGCTTCTCAAAACATAAAGAAACATATTAGTTTTCCAAAAGTGTTAGTTTTATTTAAAAACACCATCCCTAAGTACGCTCAATTATCTTATTCACTAAGTTCACCATCTGCAGTTTCATTCCAAAAAATCTCATTGTACTGGTCGTTGAAACCGGAAGTTCAACAATTTACGAAATCGGAAAGTTTTCAATTTGAGCGAAACCTAAATAGGTTGCACATGCTTTTTATATCTATACCATTTTTATGAATATGTTTGGTCTCGTCGAATATTTTTCACTTTTTTTAACATTTAGAGCCGTATCGTCAGTCGTTCGTACAATTGCAGGACGCCTTTATGACCTCATTGATTTCCATAGTCTTTTCTCTCCTTCAGAAAGGCTGGGGTATTTCTAGATTTCTACAGGCCCGTGTCAGCGTCAGCACTCTCTTATTTTAAGGCTATGTTTCCTTTTTGAATTGTAGCAAATTTCAGGCTGATATGACAGATTATATAAATCAAACGCATTAGCAATTTGATGCAAATAGATATTTGTAACATAACCTCAAAATAGAGCGCGGACACGGAATAATAGAAAACTATGAAAATTAAGGAGGACTTAAAGACGTCCTATAATTGTAGGAATGACTGACGATACGTCCCCTAATTGCCTTAATCTTGACATGGATTTTTTTTCGCATTTAATTGAATTATATTTTGCTTTGGGATATAGATACGTGCATAGCCCGTTGCACGTTCTCATACTAGAGCTCCTTTCCTGTTGAGTTATTTAGAGTAACTCAGTAGTGCTCAGCACCAATACCATTCCACTGCACGATGTATCACCATGCATTATATTTAGAGCAGTTCGAGAGTATATCATCCTTTAAAAAAAAACTCTGGAAAGCAGCTCAGTAATTAGTAATTCTCTACGAGATTCGAGTAAACACACGCAAAACAAAATTTACGTTCTAAAAACTATGTCGGCCATATGGCGCCCTTGAGCCGAAATCAGGAATCAAGCCTCTCCCGAAATAAGCCCAGTGCGTCGGCCAGCATCCGTGTAGGAATTTGGGTTACTTCTGTTCTTATTTCCTCCTTCAAATCGACGAGGATCCAAGGCTTGCTTTGCTAAACTTTTGATTTCAGGTAGCTCCATAAAAAATCACACGTTGACAGGTCCAGTCCAAGGGCCAATAATCATCGTTGGGCCTACTGCCGACCAAACTGTAACTTTCGGGGTATGCAGGGGGTGCTCATGCAACTGTTGGGGGTTCACTGGCGACCAATATCGACAATTTTGTTTATGGACGTATCCATGTAAATGAAAATGTGCTTCATCACTCATAAACAACGTCATGTCATTGTTATCCAGCTGTTCAATCATGAGCTGTGCAAAATTAAAATGGTGTTACGGTCTGGTACTGTCCCACTACGTGGAACGTTCGAACGACAGACTCGCCATTTTGAAAGTACCGACGTACAGTGAACACACGATGCTCAACGTTCCAAACCATCTTGCCAAGTGAAACGGCAATTCTCCCACTATCCAACAAGCCCTTCCCCCCCGACACGGGACCAGCCCACTCTATGTATCATATACGCCTCCCTAAATGTGCAGGCTTACCGTATCTACCATTTTGCTATATTTTGGAAAGCGGTAGCACACCCCCCACCTTCCCTATCCAACTCTGAGGTCCTATTAGGCCCGCACTTTGCTGCCCTCCTCTCCGTTTGGCTTTCCACAGACATATTTCAATATATCTTCCACCGTTTTTCCTTCAATATAATGCTTTTTAGATTTCTCGTCTACCGTTCTCAGCATTTTTGATCTGCCTACTTTTTAGTTTTAAAAATCACACAAGTAGTAATTTCATGAAGTACTTTGTACGAATTATCAAATTTTGTTTTCAAGAAATAGGTTTAAAATCACTGTGAAGTAGTAATTTCAGGAAGTACTTTGTACGAATTTCAAATTTTGTTTCCAGAAAATTGGCGAAACGGCACTACACCGCGCGATTTTGAACGAATCAGGCAGGACCCTTCACATAGTGGACTTCCTGATTCAAAACATGTCGAATTCAGCGATTGACAAACCGACTAACCCCCCTGCAGTACCTGAAATGAGCGGTAGTAACACCGCCCTGCACCTGTGCGCCATCTATGACAAAGTGGAATGCATGAAACTACTGCTCAGAAGCGGAGCTGACGCGAATCTTAGAAACTCGCAGAACAAGACTGCAATGGATATTGCCCAAGAGTTGGGGAATACTGCGTGCCAAGAGCTGGTGAGTTTATTTTTTTAATCTTGCATCAATCCGAATACAAAACTCGTTAATTTTTCACTTACTCCATAATATGACCAGAAAGTTCAACAGCGGGTGTTCGTTTCTATAATTTCGACTTCAAGCGCCTGCCACATAGGCGTCCCATTATTACTTAGGCCCGTATCGTCAGTCGTCCCTACAATTGTAGGGCGCCTTTATGGCCTCCTTGATTGTCATAGTTTTCTACTTCTCCCTGTCAGGGCTCTATTTTGAGGTTATCTCACAAACATCTATTTGCATCAAATTGTGCTTGCTTATGAGTTATATCATGTTTTATCAGCCTGAAATTTCCTACATTTTAAAAAGAAAACATATCTTCACAATAGGAGAGCGCTGACGCTGACACGGGACAAGTGTAATCTAGAACTTTTTGAAGGAGGGAAAGGAGTATGACAATCAAGGAGGCCATAAACGCGCCCTACAATTGTAGGGACGACTGACGATACGGGCCTTAGAGATACTAAGTACTCATCGTGCTACCAGCATTGACGACCCATGCGAAAGTTGCATAAACTAATGCAACGTTTCATAAACTAATAGAACTTTACATAAACTAGTGCAACTTTGCATAAACTGATGCAACTTTTGCATAAACTAGTGCAACTTTTGCATAAACTAGTGCAAATTTTCCATAAACTAGTGCAGCTTTTGCATAAACTAGTGAAAGTTTTGCATAAACTAGTGCAACTTTTGCATAAACCAGTCCAACTTTTGCATAAACTAGTGCAACTTTTACATAAACTAGTGCAACTTTTGCATAAACCAATGCAACTTTGCATAAATAATTTTGGTACCGTAGACTAATGCGAGAGACTGTAGTTTCTTTCTGCCAACATAAGGGTGGGTAGTGATGCCATTGGTGAAACTATCCATAGATGGCGTTCCACATGTGGTTCATTCTTCGCACCTGTTTGAGAGTTAACAGAGGATAGTTAACTAATAAATTATTTTTAACATCGTTTATATTTTTTTTTCAGTTACAAAATGCTGCGAACAGGCTGAAGAATTATTTTGACAATATAAATATTGATTGGAATTTGTCACATGATGACGGATCCACTGACTTCTCTGATGATGAAACTATTATCGAAGATAGGGTGAGTAGAGTACATACACAACGTGGATTCATAATATATAATCACTTATATGATATACAGGGCGAATTTTTACTGTGGACTTGGCTGATAACTCGGTTATTATGCGATTAGTTAGAAAAATTGTAGCTAAAAGTATGCTCTTTACCTGGAAAATATTTTCACCTCTGTAGAGTGATTTATAACTTCATGGTGACCCAAACATACAATTTAAATTGAATGATCTACTTATATTGCAGATTTTATATCTATAGGGTTTTATTTTCAAATTGTTGAGATATTGGATAATTTATCGAAAAAAATACTCAACTTTCAGAACTCGCATTTTGTCATCTGTTAAGCTAGAGTACCAAATTTATCGACAAAAACAATAAGAAAATATAAAAATGATCTAATATTTTCTCCCTATTACTTTTTCAGATCCTTTGATAGCTTATCAAGAACGCACGCGAAATGAACGACTTCGAATTTTCAAATTGAACAACCTGTATATTTGCACATCGTTTGATTCCCCCTTCACATGCTTTTTTATATATAATGTTTTTGGGGGTTTGTTTTTGAATTACAGCTAACCTTTTTGTAAATCAGATATAAAGGTAAATGGAAAATATTACATTACATTACATTAAAAAAGTCAAGAATGTCTCCCTGTGTGTTTAGTAACTCAAAAACCATACAAACCATTGTAAACCTCATATTGGAAGAAAGCTGGCGAAAAGGGAAATACTCATTCGAAAGTTCTGAGAAATACTTGATTTTGTGTTCTTGACCACCCTGTAGAAACAATTAAAAAAACTGAATAGGTAAGCAGATAGGGAGAAAATATGGGATCATAGAATTTTCTGCCGAAAAATTCAGTACTCTAGCTCTAACAGTTGCTGAGGTGAGATTTTTTTGCCTGTCAAAATCTCTAATAAAATGTAGGGCTTGCCATTGAAAAAATGTGTGTTTGGGTCGCAACGTAGCTATGAATCACCCTGCATAATATTCATTCTTTTCAGAATGGATCATTGACCCCAGAAAAGAAAAACCGTTCAAGGCCTCCAAGCTACACAAGTGAGTACTTTTTACATGTCAGTGCTTAATTTTTGAATAAATGCAAGTCCGTGTGCATCTGAATGAAAACTGGTATCCTCGGAAAATCGAGTGTGTAGATTCCGAAACTGATGTTAATTTGTTAAATATTAATTTTGTATCTCAAATTCGGCCTCACAACACCTCAGAACTTTTGTTTCTTTTTTATTTGAATTCTACGCCCAAAATTGCCCAGTTCTTTTGTACTCGCACATAATGGAAATGGAACTTTTATACCTCAAAACCTAGAATATTAATAATTTTTCACCTAATAAAATCACGTATATAGTAAACGGGACCAGATAAATTTGAAGTAGCTTCAGGTTACTGTAACTATCATCGGAATCACGTATAAAACATTTAAATTTTCTGAGACTGCATATGTGAATGTGAAAAAAGGTCTAGAACAGCCTAGAAAAGAATTCAAGCTCATTCTGTCCCGTTTTCGAGATGTCAGCTATAATGAGGAAGTTTAAGTAAAGTGACGAAATTACGCTACCCAGAAGTTTCTTATTTGAAGAACTATCTCGTTGGAGCGCGAGACTGAGCGATGACGTCACATGACACCAACTACCAAAGCGAAGAAAAAAATGGTGCAGGGTAATGAGAAGTGACAATGACGATAAAATTGCCTCTTCCGGAAATATTGTACTGCTGTAAATATCGTTGCGATGTTAGTAGGTATCTATAGTTAATATGGTTAAAAGGATCAATATAAATATTGGTGTATATGCTTATTATTATGAATAAATAACCTTTGAGCATTATCGACAAATTTTTTGCAAACAGGCGTCATACTGGATCTGCCATTTACATTTTTTAAGAATCGATATTTAATTCATTATTATCTTAAAGACACTTGAATCTTAATTTTAATTTTTGCACACGTAGCCGCCATATTAGAACCCCTATTTTTATTTTTGAACAATCGATATCTAGTTCGTTATTAGCGACCCTGAAAAAAGATCTAAGGCTAAATTTGAGCTCAATCAATTTTTTTTTTGTTTTGTTTAGATGTGCACTATATTACATCCGTCATGTTGGTCTTTGATAAATGCATATCATATTCGTTCGCGATCTGGAAAATGTATACAGATTTCTGTGTTGGGTGCTGTATACAGTATACAGCACCCAACACAGAAAATGTCATCAAGTTATCGGAATAATTCTTTCAGATTTGTGAAAGATACCAGTTATACAGGGTGTAAACGTTATGATAGTCATTATTTAAATGGGTTATAGGGGGGGTTAAAAGAAGCAAAAAGTTTCATATAACATGAAGGTCAAAACGGCATTTTTTTAGAGAAAAGCGACTTTAAAGTAAAATAAAATCTGACAACGCCGCAATGCCAGTCGCAAATTACGACGGAACGCAGTGTAAATAAAGATGGAGTTTGTTATTTTTGCCTCTTAGGTATTTCATTATTTGATAAATACTCGTAAAATACAAAAAATTAAAAAAAAAACGGACCACTAACTGTCTCAGCGCTTCACCGGGTGTGTGAAAGTTTATTGAACGTATTAAAAAATCCACTTATAAATAGGGAACACAATTTTGATACATTGTTTTTCTTTTTAAAACCCACACTACACTTTTTTGTATTTAAAGGTGTTCAAAATGTCGTCCTCCACTTTCCACACAAGCTTCATTACGACATTACGACGAACCCAGTTTCTTCTTACTCTAGGTCCTCGAAGTTGTCCATTTATTATTTCAGCCGCATTAAATTTTTTTTCGCGAAGTTGTGCTTCAGTTGTTATTGGACCAGCCCCATAAACCATCCGTTCAAGTTCTCCCCAATACCAGAAATCCATCGGATTGAGGTCAGGAGATCTTGCTGGCCATTTTGGAGTATCAGGAGCATTTCGACCGATCCAGCGATTTGTATAATGTTCGTTCAAATACTGAATGACGCCTCTAAAAATGTGTGGTGGTGCCCCGTCATGAAGAAACCACAAATTCTGTCTCCGTTGTAATGGCATGTGGTCTGAGGTCTGTTCCAAAAGTCCTGGTAGGTTATTGGCTAGAAAGCTAAGGTATCCTTCTCCTGACAACTTTGGGAGTAACTTGAAAGGGCCAATTACCTGATCGTCAAGAATACCCGACCAAATATTTGTTTTAAAACGTTGTTGGAAATAACCTTCACGAATGGTATTAGGATTATCTTAGGCCCACGTGTGAGTATTATGGAAATTTAATATCCCGTCTCGCGTAAAAGTACATTCGTCCATCGCCAGAATGTTTTTAGAAACATCCGGATTTTCAATGTTTTTGTGCAAAAACCACTGACAGAATGTTAGTCTGCGAGGATAGTCTTCTGGTTACAAGTCGTGCACTCGTTGTACATGGTAGGGATAAAGTAAATTGTCCCGTAGGATTCTATAGACTATGGTATGCGATAGTCCTACGCGGCGGCCCAATTCCCGAGTGCTGATATCTGCATTGATTTCCACGATATTTAAAATTTGTTCCTCCTGTTCTACAGTAACCTGTGTTTCACGAGTGCGAAGATTAGTGGGCTGAACACTTTCTGTATCTCGAAGTATTTGGCACACTTGCACAAATGTCCTTCTGTCTAGGTGTACCCGTTGGCGAAATCTGTCGCGATTTGAGCTGCAACATGTCGGCGAACTCTTGATTCGAGAACATTGTAAATAAACACGATAACTAACCACTGTTACCGTTTGCGAGTGATTGCCGGTTCGATAAGAGTGATGAAAGACCAACGCGCCGTTGTCATGTGTGTTTTAAATATTTAATTTAATGAAACTTACTGACTACAAATTTTGGCTTAACTTAGAAAAACTTAATGCCATTTATTTGTTAATTACCCAATTTAAAAACGTTTTAGATTAGATAATAAAAATTAGTAAGATTGTGGTTGTGGTCGATATAAAGCACTTAAAGTTGTAAACTATAAAGCCATTTAGACAAAAATCTATTGACTTTTGGACCATGAGTCATATGAACTTTTTGACTTGTTTTGACCCCCCCTATTAACCATTTGAATAATGACTACCATAACGTATATGCAAGTGAAACTAGCAGTATTTTCGACTATAGGAAACTTCCTAATTCCAATTATTCTAAAACGTTTAATTTTCTTCCGTGGACAATCTTTTCACACTCGGTTACTCCACCAAGCCTTTAACAAGTATCAGAAAATACTGTCACGCATTCTCACACGCATTGAATCTTTCAGCTATAGTTCACAGCAGTTTGAAGAAAAGGACAGCCCCTTTACCCCCTCCGAGTAGTGCAATGCAGTACGGCACTCTGCCTAGCAGCCACAGCAGAACTCCTTCAGACCCGATTGCTGCCGGATATCATACTCTAAGTCACACGCACAAGCGTTCGCCTAGTAGCGATTCAAGTTCTGGAAGATCTGTGATACCCATAGGTAGGTTGGAATACAGCATTAGGTTGGCTATCTTCAGATAGACTACTTCAATCAATGATTGGATTTGGGGCAAATAGTTAAAAGGGCATGAGCCAATTTTTTCGACTAGGGTGGCTAGGGAGGCTAGGATCCTTGGTAATAAAGCCTCAAGTAGATTTTGTCTAAGTCGAAAAACTTGACTTATGTCCTTTTAGCAATATAGGGTGACTGAAAGTTCTGGAATCCCACGATAATTTGTGAACTAATGATATGAAAAACTAAATCCTGTCAACAAAAGACGTTCAGATATGGTCTTGACCATTCCTAAATGTCGACCTTAGGAGGTCATGGTCAAGGTCAAACCCAGGTGCGGCGATATAACTTGAAAACCAGTCGTCGTATAAGGAAACTACCGAGACATTATTTTCATGATATCTCCCCGGATATTCAATGGTGACCTTGGATATGACATTAATTATGATGACCTTCAAGGTCATGTGAAGGTCAACTCGATTTTTGTGGCCAACGAACAATCCTCCAAAGAACAGTGAAGTCAGTTTATCTGGTTATTACTGAATATCAAGAAATTGAGGTAAACTTGCGTTTGACCTTGATGGTCAATTCCAAGGTCAAGTTCCAAAAATGGTCAAGAACATACTCGAACACAAAATTTTCCCTATTCTCCACTTCCGCGGTCAAAAGTATAGAGTCCGATCAAAAAGAGTTGTCCTTTGAATGACCTTGAATGGTCAGATCCAAGGTCACCATTGTATATCTGGGAAAAAAACAAGAAAATGATGTTTCCAGTAGTTTCCGTCTATACGACTATTGACTTTCAAGTTATATCACCGTACCTGGGTTTGACTGTGACCTCCTAAGGTCAAAATTTAAGAATGATCTAGGCTTCTAGGCCATACTTGAACGTAATATTTTTCGTTCTTTTTATTTACGGGGTAAAAATGGGGGTTCTGTTTAAAAAAATCGACTTGACCTTCAAATGACCGTGAAGGTCATATTTAAGGTCACATTTGGATAGCTGGGAAAAACTCCGATCAATCACAGGGCTTCGTTTTTTCCTACCACCCACAAATTATCGTGGGGTTGCGAAACTTTTCAGACAGCCTGTATAGGTTAATTGTAGAGTGGTGGGAGTGGAGAATAGAGATCAAGCCTTCGTAAGATTGATTTTGATTGTTTGCAGGAAGTAAACTAGTCATGCCAGATTGCAAGAATTCAGATAAGTTTGGATCAGTGAGGAGGCCTCAGAATCCCCCCCCACCTGCTCCTCCAAATTCGTCTACAAATCGAATGTCTAATGGGAGGTCAACTGAAAGCATATCCTCAATGGCGTCTGATGTGGATGTTACCGCAATGGCACACAATCCTGTACCGCCTCCAAGAAGGGTGAGCATTATTTCATCTGTTACTTGAGAGTCTTGAATGTCCGGGAGAATGTTTTGTTTTGTTATACGTGGTATTGCATAATCTTGTCAGTAAAACTGCACGTCAAATTCAGCACGGCAACATATGAAAGATGTCAGAAGCTTCATTTTGTTTCTTCTGGAAAAATCCACATACAAGATTATTGAAAAAAATTCCTAGCTGCGCAAGAATGTCCTCTCCACATCTCCACGAAAGGAAGTATCCCGCGCTTCATTCGTTTACGCTGAAACATTTAACTTTTAGGATATGCGAATATTTAAGGGTGTGAATCTACATGAAAAATTAATGTTAGTTTGCTTTATAAACTATGGTCCAAAAATGTTTCCTTACAAAAACTCGGGGTGTTGAAGTTTTAGGAAAAAAAAAAATAGAAATTAATTAATATTTTCAGAACCGCGTCAGATATTTCACTGATGTTTAGCACGTAGTGAAAGTTAATAAAGTTGCATATTTTTTAATGCAAAAATAATTTTTAGCTTTAACAGTGGCGTGCGTACAGGTATTGACTTCGATATTTAAAAAAAAAAATTCCTTCGATACGCTATTTTTGAGTAAAAAAATTAAAACTGTTCTATTGTCTAACTTGCAAAATTATTATTAATTTAATTGTAAAAATTAAACACATTAGGGGTAATGAACAACAACAACTGACAAGATAAAACCAACGAAATGATTACAAAAATTGTTGAAAATGGCCCCCTTCACTTAGTATGCATGCTTCCGCCCTCCTTCTCATGGAATTGCGCACTCGTTGAAATATCCCTGGAGTGTTTTTTATTCTATCACAAGCTGCAACTATTCTTTCTCTTAATTCCTCTACAGTGTTAATGGGACTTGTGTCCACTAGTGTCTTAAGATAGCCCCACAAAAAGAAATCTAAACTGTTGAGATCTGGGGACATTTGGTGGCCATTCTTGGGGCCCACCGCGGTCAATCCAACGATTTGGATAAACAGTTTGTAAATAATTACGAACCGCTACACTGAAATGCGCCGATGCACCATCATGCATGTACCACATATTGTGTCTTATTACTAACAGAACATCATCAAGCAGCAAAGGCAACTGTTATTGAAGAAAATTGAGGTGAGTCTGTCCGTCAAGTCGTCCCGGCAAGAAGAATGGACCGATAAAGTGGTTGTCAATAATTCCGGCCCATACGTCAACCGAAAATTGGTGTTGGAAATGGGTTTCGGTTACGGCATAGGGATTTTCTTCTGCTCACAAATTTTTATTGTGGAAATTCTGAATGGCATTTCGAGACAAATTAGCTTCGTCCGTGAACAGAATCATTGATTCAAATTGCGGATTTGGTGTAATTTTTTGAAGATACCACTGACAAAAGGTCACACGCCTTGGAAAATCAATGGGAAGTAATCCCTGTACTCTTAGAATATGGTAAGGATATAACAAAAAAACCACTAAAATTCTCCAAACAATTTGATGGCAAATATTTAAGTGTCTAGTGATCTTCCTCGTACCCACTTCGACTTCGTGCAGTACTGCTTCCTCAATTTCAGGTGTTCTCGCATTTAGAGGTCTACCTTCAGATGTTCCTTTTCGCACAGAACCAGTTTCAACAAGACTACGATGAATATTAGAACAGGTTCGACTGTCTGGCGAAGCACGATCGGGATATCTCTGCTGATAAGTCCGTCTGGCTTGCTCAGCATTACCGTCGGCAAGGCCATATACGTAATGCATTTCCGCCATTTCTGCATTTCAATAATTCACCATTATTATCAAGATTGTAAAAACTAAATAATGAAAAAGATGTCACAGCGAACAGATTTGAATAACAGAGACTTGTCAGATGTCAAAAGCCAGTGACATATTCCAGAGCAACTAGATATTTATTGCTAAATCGCATTTTTCAATTATTACATTAATTTTCTCGGACAATAGAACGGCTTTTATTTTTTACTCAAAAATGCCGCATCGAAGGAAAACAGTTTTAAATTGAACGGGGAATTCAAAAATAATTTTTGTTTGGCAAAAAACCATTGGCGTATCATTTTTTTCTTAAAAAATATCGAAGTCAATACCCGTACGCACGCTAGTGTTAAAGCTAAAAAATATTTTTGCATTGAAAAAATGCAACTTTATTAACTTTCACTACGTACTAAATATCAGTGAAATATATGAAGCGGTTCTGAGAATATTAATTAATTTCCATTTTTTTCCTAAAACTTCAACACTCCGAGTTTTTGTAAGGAAACATTTTTGGACCATAGTTTATAAAGCAAGCTCACATTAATTTTTCATGTAGATTCACACCCTTAAATATTCGCATATAATTAAGGAACACCCTGTATATATCAGATTTTGCTGAGTAACCTTTTCAAGTTAGATGAAACGCCTTTTTGCATATATTGAAATAATTGTGAACTATTTGTGTAAGTGGGCCAAAAAAGTGATAATTCTTGCAAAATAAGATCCTAATTGGCTACTGACCTTCTATTAAATAAACCATAACGTCATTTCAATGCGCTGGGGACTGCCTAATGCATCACCCTTACATTACGTATGTATGAACAGGCAGTTTAATAAATCCAAAATGTTCTGTTATACGTGGGCTTAATTGTGACCCATCAAGTCTGTATGCTTAGCCAAAAAACGTACGCCACATTGCATATTTTGTGAATGCGTTTTCGTGTAAATGACTATGTAACTGATTGTTTTATGAGATGATAAAACATACTGAAATTAATGTTGCATGCTTGTTATGGTTTTCAGAAGAGAAAATACCGTTTGGATAGTTTAACAAGTTATACAGAGGATGAGGTTTCAAGTCTGGTAATAGTGTGTTTCGTGTTTGCAAACATGTTCTAATACTTATTGTGTTGAACTTTGGAATGCTAACTCGCTTTTTCTTGTAACCATTAACAATACCAGAATGTGACGCATTTTTATCCCATTGCTGGATGATTTGAATCAGTTTATATAGATTCTGTGCTTCTCCTAGAAAATATGTATTTGGCTTTCTCAAATGGACAAAGTTAACATTTATGCTTTCAAGATGGTCCATAATGATGGTGCCAAAAATCAAATCAAGAGTAAGGTGTATAAATAAAGTAATACTGACGTCTATAGGAGAGTTGTCTTTCGTGTATAAGGTCAAAACGTAGGTATTTTGCTATTTCAAATAGGGATAGAAATACTTTACTAAGGTATATTTGGATGAGTATGGTTATTTTCATGCGTTGAATCTAGGATTGCTTGTACCTTACACTCTGTACAAAGGGTGCTATAAACGTTTTGCAATACAGCTTTATTTATTGACTTCGTTCAGATTAATTTCCACCAAATTTAATACACTTCTCCATCCGCCACAACCAGTCCTTAAACCAGCTCTGCCAAGTTTCACTCGGGGAGGTACCAAGTGGCGATTCTTGACTTTGGCCGCAGGTTTTTCATAGACTTTATGAATTTAGGCAGGCACTGTTCCATGTACGCCTTAGCTGCGACTATCATCTGGGTGTCCAAAACGACACGATCCACAATCCCGCTCGATTTGAAAAATACAGCTATCATTTTTTTCTTAACAGGTCGGGATTTTCTGACAGCTACGGGTGTGTCCTCAAACTTTGTTTTGGACCTTGGTCGGCACATCGAAATAATAGAGCCAAGTCTCGTCACCGTCACGATGCTGTTCACATACACGTACCGAGATTCCCCTTTATCAGACATTTTCAGCATCTTTCGAAGTTACCTAAATACATTTAGAAAACGATTTCATACTTCATTGCTAGATAAACAAATGCGTTATTAGTAGAAAAACTAAATTCCTTATTTTTACATTATCTGCAATGAACACAATACAAGTCTGAATATAAGCATTTTTTTATGAGGGACAAACATATGTAGAAAAATTCTTTTCAACATTAGTTTAGTACAGTTTCGTGTCAGAAGAGCATTAGTTTGTGTTCATCAAGTATTGTTGAACAAGTTGAATGATTTTAAGACCATGCCGCATGATCCAGAAATTCTTTCGATGTGAAAACTAAGATCATTGAGTTATACACCTACAAAGATGGTCAACGTCAAGTCGACATTGGCAAAAATTTGAAGCTGAAGCGTAAAGCAGTTTGGGCAATATTGAACAAATATAAACAAAAAGGTATCTTGGAAGCCTCTAAGAGAAATGGTCGGCCGAGAAAACTGAGTGCTAGATCAGTTAGATTAATAAAAGTAATTTCGTCCAAAGATCCGTTTAAAACCTTAAGTCAAATAAAAGCCTAAATCGAGACAAAAGGAATTGTCAGTATTTCTACGAAAACTATAAGTAGAAGATTAAATGATTTGAAGTTATTTGCACGTCGCCCGAGTAAGAAGCCGCTAATCTCGAGGAAAAACCGTAAGGACCGATTACAATTTGCACGGTTGCATCTTGATTGGAGCATCTGTGACTGGAAGAGGGTATGTTTCAGTGACGAATCCAAGTTCAATATGTTTGGATCAGATGGTGTTCATTACGTTAGACGTCCTAGCGGACAAAGATTGAACCCCAAGTACACTTTGCCCACTGTCAAACATGGAGGCAGGTCTGTTATGGTTTGGGGATGCTTTTCGGGGTTTGGGATGGGACCTTTACATAGAATAGATGGCATTACGGATAAGTTTGTATACACAGACATATTAAAGCATGTCATGTTACCATATATGCCCTTAAAATCAATCTTCCAGCAAGACAATGACCCGAAGCACACTTCAAATCTCGCAAAGAAATCCTTTCTGGATGAAAAAATACCAGTTCTCAAATGGCCTTCACAGTCTCACGATACAAACCCCATTGAAAATCTATGGGAATACTTAGATAAGCAAATACGAGATAAAAATTATTCAAACAAAGATGAACTTTTTGCCGCTTTAGAGCAAAAGTGGAGACAGATTGATGAATCTCATATCAAGAAACTTCTACAATCTGTGCCGAGACGATGCCAGGCGGTGATTGATAATAATGGTTATGCTACAAAATATTAACACAAACATGGTTGGTTTTCTATAATTCATTGAACGTTGCTTCTTTTTTCTATAATTGTTTTGCTTTGTCTATATATTTTTGTCCTTTACAGTTCCAGTTTTTTCAATTAATTTTTTATTGAATTGAGTCTAATGAATTTATTTATGTATAAGTGAGTATTATGCTATAACGAATTATGTATACAGGTTGGTACATTAATAAAACAAGTTAAAAAAGAAATACAGCACAATATTAATTTGTCTATATACTTTTGTCCATTACTGCTCTCGGCTACTATGCACCTATATACGTAGTCGTGCCATAAGTTCTGTCCCATGATAATCTCATGATAAAAATGAAACAAGATAAGATATATTTATATGAAAGATATTATTTATTCGACAACATTTTTAGAATTCATAATCAAACAGTTTTATTCAAAATGTCCCCCCTTGGCCTTCACACACTGCTTCAATCTCGCGGGCCACTCATCTATCACTGCACGCACAGCTTCCAAAGGAATAGCTGCCGCTGATCGGATCAAATCCGCTTTCAGGGACTCGATATTACGGTGGGCTTTGGAGCAGGCCAACTGCTCTAGCAGGTCCCACAACTTGTAGTCTAAAGGATTGAGGTCCGGACTCCCTGAGGGCCAATCTTCCGCAGCAATGAACTCTGGCACATTGCTTTCCAGCCAGCGCTGCGTACTCTTAGCCTTGTGAGCGGGGGCGGAATCCTGCTGGTAGACCCAGTGTTGGTTGGCAAACAATGTACCACTTAAAGGCTTGACGATAGGATCCAGTATGTCGCTCTGATAGTTTGCCGCTTTTGTTTTCACGCCCTGTTTACAGAAATGGAGCTGAGTGACCCCTTCGTAGGACACCCCCCACCAAACCATGACTGACGCAGGGTGGTGGCCTCTCTCAACTCTCGGAATGATCTCCGAAGCTTCCTGTGAACTCCTTGCATACACTTTGTCATTTTGTCGGTTGAATTTTTCTTCTATGGTGAAGATTTTCTCATCCGTGAACAAAATCTTTCGGAATCCCCCAGCTGCGTACCTCTCCAAGAGCTTCTTGGATCTTGTCGCCCTGATGTGTCGCAAGGTGGCCGTAAGTCGCTGGCCCGTACGTCTCCGGTAAGCCCCTAGCCCTAGGTCTTGTTTAATGATGCGCGACATCGTCCGGACAGGAATCTTCATTTCCCTGGATAGGATCTTCTGCTTCCGGAGTGGATTCCTTTGAATCCTGGCTTTTACGGCTTTGATGGCTGCTGGAGTCCTTACTTGACGAGGTCTTCCGCTTCTTGGCCTGTCATCAACAGAGGACGTCTCATTGTACCGCTGAATGGTCCTAGACACAAATTTACGCGATATTTGAAGGCCGCGTAAGAGTTCAAAAATCTGACTAGCACTGTGATTACACTTATGTAAAGCTATCACTGCAATACGGTTCTCTGCCTTGCCCCACTCCATCGTTATGCTTCGAGAGATCAATACAAACTGAGGTATATGTAATTACCGAAAAGCGCTTAATCAACTGACACCACAATGTAAACAATCGGACAAGTATTAACAGGTCTACACTTGTTTGAAAACGAGGGACAGAACTTATGGCATGACTACGTAGACATGTCTCAACATGTAGTAACATGCAGCCTCTTGCGTCCGTTTGTTAAGTTATATTGCAAAACTTTTATAGTACCCTTTGTACATTACACTTTGTATATTGATACAAACTATTCAATGTTTCAGGCATCAGACTCGCCGCCTCACAGAGTTTCATCTAGTCCAATTTCAACGAGTTCCTTGTGCTCTCCCCGATCCATGCCTAGTGGAAGGCTCTCCTACACATCAAACGGTAACACGACATTGAGGAGGTGCAAAGCACTCTATGACTGCGCAGCAGACAACGACGACGAACTATCCTTCCAGGAAGGAGAGATCATCATCGTCATCAACGAGCACACTGATGATGATAATTGGATGGAGGGCATGGTGGAAAATGATCCAGAACGTACTGGGATGTTCCCTATAAGTTTTGTTCACATGCTGCCCGATTAGTAACCGCCTGGTAACGTTAGATTTGTTTAAAGGTCACTATGAAGCGTTTTCTTCATTAGCAAGAGTAGCAAGTTTTTAGGTGAAGTATGGAGGTTATGAGAACCTGAGCTAGTACCCTTTGAAAACAGTTGTTTTCATTGCCGCGTATAGTAGTCGAGAGTTTTCGAATTTCTTTCTTCAATGGAACGTCTCATATTCTGTTACATATTCAGATAGATCCTTCCGAAGAATTTATATAGTCTACAGTACGTATATTCACTTACTTTTGGTCCGTTCTTTGAACGACTGTATAAATATCTTTGGACCTGAAGGAGTTCGTTCTTGAGTTGTCAACTGTGAACAGTGTCACCTTCTGCAGTTTTTGCTTGTAGTATAATCATATTAGACGAAAATACCCCTGGTTTGCGAAATCATTGAAGAGGTTAGAATAAAAAGGGTACAAGTGCATTTTTAACATACAGGGTGCGTCATCTCTTACTTTTTTTCTATTTGAAAAATCAACACGCTTTTTACGAGGTGAAATCGATTGTTTTTTATTGATAAATGAAGTTTATGCCATTTATGTATAAAAATTAAAATCAGTCATGTGACCACCGCGGCTTCGTTTACAGGCCAACATCCTAACATCAAAATGTTCAATGACTTTTCCCAGACTAATCGGGTCTATGGCCACAATTTCAGTCCGAATATTGAGCTTCAGGTCTTGAATTGTCCGGGGACCATTCGCATACACTTTTCCTTTCAAAAATCCCCAAAGAAGAGGTCAAGAGGTGTTAAATCGCACGATCTCGGGGCCAACTGACGTTTGAATTTCGTGAAATTATGCGGTCTTGAAATTTCGTGGGCAATAAGGCGATTGTTTGGCGAGATGTGTGAGCCGTTGCTCGGTCTTGATGAAACCAAAGATCGTCGGCACCAATGCCATCCAATTGTGGCCACAAAAAGTCTGTTAACATGGCGCGATAACGTTCCCCGTTGACGGTAATGGCCTTTTCTTCGGCATCTTCAAAGAAGAATGTTCCAACGATGCTACCAGCCCATAATCCGCACCAAACAGTCACTTTTTCAGGATGGAGAGGTTGTTCATGATATTGGTGTGAATTTTCAGCCCCCCAGAATCTGCAATTTTGCTTATAAATAATTTTTTAGTACAAGGTCCAAAACATACCTGTGCGAAGTTATCATTCACTCTTTCGGCTAGTGCGTAAACCATTTTGGAAGTAAAATCTGCATGAATAAATTAATTTTCACTATCCCAAGAGTGTCACAAAGGTAGACAGCAAATTAGATTCTTTCTTTCCCTCAGCAACAAATAATTAAACAGGTGTAACAGTAAATACAGTTCGCCTAGGATATCTGTGTTGACGAAAAGAATGCGGAAAAAAATCGGGTTGTTATTTGGTTGTTACCACGTCTAATCTTCCGAATTGCTGTTTATGTTGGTAGTTTCCCTTTTAAATTATAAACGAATTGTAGATTTGGAAAACCCTAACGAGCAACATTTTGAACGCTTATTGAAATAAAAACTGATATTTTCGTGTTTCTGTTTTCCATCTGAATAAATTAAGATAAATAAAGATTTTTCTAATTTTCTCGAAAACGAATCGACTGATTTTAAAAAAACAAACGTCAAAATAAAGGACTTCGAAAGACCTTTCAAACAAGTTATTACTCGATACCTCTTGTCATTTACAATTTTTAAGGGAATGACCCTGGGGGGCAGAGGGTGAAGTAGTTTTTGGTTAAAAAGTTATCCCCCTTCCGATAAATCCGTGGTGGGAAGTTTTCAAATGAACACCCTGTATAGTAGAAAACTGCCTCCAACGCTCTTGAATGAAGAAAGCGTTTGCTAGGGTCTATCACCTTATTGCGAAATATTTGATCAGATGTTATAGATTAAAATGTCAGTGTAGTTGTGATGTAGAAAGTAATGTCAACGTATTGCCATACTAACACTATGAAGTCTTAATTGTTGTTGACCCACAGAGATACTTAAATCTAGATATGTGTGTTGAATTATATTTTTGCAGCATGAAGTTATAATATTGAAGTCTACAATTTTATCAGTTTGTGCCATTCTGAAAATAAAAGGTATTTATCATCAGGTACACACAAGTATAACTTTCTAAATGTTCACTAATATGAAGATTAGATAGATTGAAAGATATATAGATGTGTAAATAAGAAAAACTATAATATATAAAAATAGCGAAATATATGAAATATATAATCAACACTTCTGAGGTTTCTCATACAAAATGTTATCATACTGATGTTACTGAAGTGAAGTACAAGTATCAAACAGCATAAGATGCGTGATGGCAGTGGTAACCGCAACAATGTATGGCAAAGGTAACAAGATTATGTAAATATACAGGGTGTCCAGTAAGTACCACGACAAACTTAAGAAGAAGGTAGGCTTTGGACTGACCTCTCAGATAACAAAAACTTATCTATATAAAAGCGTCACCGTTTTTGAGATATTGAATTTTTTCTTAAATTTTAAAAAAACTAACCTTTTCATCTGTGGTCTTTAGCTGCATGTACGAATAAGGTTATAACGGGTGCTTTTTTTAGAGGTATAGAACTTTAAATTGCAATAAAACAACGATGGATTATTCGATTGACATGCATTTTTTTTTATTCGAAAGATAATCTTGTGGCATTACATTTTAAATATGACTTCTGGTATATGACTGCCACGGCTGGATCGGATCTCTTCCAATCTGGACGTCCAATTTTCGATGACTTTCCAACATTTGTGGGCGTATATCGGCAATAACATGGCGAATGTTGTCTTCCAAATGGTCAAGCGTTTGTGGCTTATCCGCATAGACCAATGACTTTACATAGCCCCACAGAAAATAGTCTAGCGGTGTTAAATCACAAGATCTTGGAGGCCAATTCACAGGATCAAAACGTGAAATTAGGCGATCACCAAACGTGTCTTTCAATAAATCGATTGTAGCACAAGTGTGACATGTTGCGCCGTCTTGTTGGGATCATAGCTCCTGGACATCATGATTGTTCAATTGAGGAATGAAAAAGTTAGTAATCATGGCTCTATACCGATCACCATTGACTATAACATTCTGGCCATCATCGTTTTTGAAGAAGTACGGACCAATGATTCTACCAGTCCATAAAGCGTACCAAACAGTCAGTTTTTCTGGATGTAATGGTGTTTCGAGATAGACTTGAAGATTAGCTTCACTCCAGATGCGGCAGTTTTGTTTGTTGACGTACCCATTCACCCAGAAGTGCGCTTCATCGCTAAACAAAATTCGCTTATGAAAATCGGGAACAACGGCAATCTCGTTTTGGGTCCATTCAACGAATCTACGCCTTGTTTAATGATCGTTTGGCTTCAATTTTTGGACGAGTTGGATTTTGTAAGCACGCAAACCAAGATCCTTCCGCAAAATCGAATTAACTGCTCTGATGGACGATTTTGTCGAAGATAAAATGGACATAGTGCGCGATACGTATTCCGAACAGAACCATTATTTTCAAAGTAAAACTGCACAATTTGCAAGCGTTTTTCAGGCGTGAGTCTATCCATGATGAATTGCCAAACCAAAGTGTGAATAAATCACTTGACAGCTGTCAAATCGGTCGCCATCTTCAAAAGTTAAACTTAAAGTTCTATACCTCGAAAAAAAACTCATGTTACTTTGTCGATTTTTTCTATAAAATACTTCTAGATAGTTTCTTTATCATATACAAATGCAATGTAGTTAAAAGATATTAAGGAACCATGATCAAATAAGGACTATTTTGGGATTTATAAGCTTCTGATATTTTTTCCTCAAGTTTGACCATCTTTGGTGAAACAAAAATGTACTGGGCTATAACTGCATTATATTGAATAAAAAGATTGCTCATTGAATACAGATTTCAGAAAGGCACCACTTACTATTTGGAATAGAAAAAAGTGATAGCTGCTTTTGTAAGTGTGACACACACTACAGTGTAATTATTGGATTTAAATTCAAGTTGCACTGGTTACCGATCAGTGATGCTAAATATTATTATTACCTGCTCCTGATATGATTTTATGAAAGTTGAGGAAACAATATCAGAAGGTTATAAATCCCAAAACAGTCCCTATTTTGTCATAGTTCCTTAACATCTTTTAACTACTTGCATTTGTATATGATAAAGCAACAATCAGAAATATTTTATAGAAAAAATGAACAAAGTATAACCTGATTTGTACATGCAGCTAAGGACCACAGATGAAAAGGTTATTTTTTTAAAATTTAAGAAAAAATTCAATGAGTGTATATGATCCCGACGATTTTTCAGGTGCGAATACGGTTTGTAGCACATATTACGTAACACTGAGCTCTGCGTTAGATGGCAACAACGTTAACTTATGTCAGACTGTGGCGCCACCTGTTTGTCTGGAGACCAGGTTATAAAAATAAGGAATGTCAGGAATGTGCCGGGGACTTTGTTTACAATTTGAATTTTGATAAAAATGATGTTACCGATATTGTAGAATTATTTCATGAAGGCATGATCATAAAAAAACCCAATATCTCTTTCAAAAGCTTTGCTAGTAATACGTTTAAAGGTAATAAAGAAATATGCTGAATCTTAAGCAAAAATACATTTATTTTTTCAACAAATGTCATGCTTTACACTTATTTTTTTCACAGTGGCTAAACATTGATGATAACATCAGAAACAATACAGAAAATACACTAATGTAGCTTATGCAGTCTTTTTAAATAAGCTGGTAACCTTTGGGTAGTTTGCTAGTTCTTTCGATTGAATTCCAAAAAACACGTTTTCTCATTCTTTGTTGTCGAATAAAATGTTTTCCCACAAAAATTGATGTACCCACTTTATGGGTCCACGTTTCAGATACCCCCTTGAACAACTTGAATCAATAATGAATCTAGACGATAACGAAAACAAACGTTAAGGTTTTACGGTTTTTGACTAGAATATCCCGGCAAACGTGCCGGTAATGCAGCTCCTGGATTATGCCTGGACAGGATTACCTTGACATTGCCAGTTCGCCCATAAGACGTTTCACTCCCGTGGTTTGCGATAGGATTTCAATATCTTCTACTGCATCACGTATCTTGTGCTCTGGAAACTTTGTAATTCTGCCATGTGATTCAGCCATCCAGTGTTCAATATACAATCATAAAAGTAACACTAAATAGAGTAGCTTGGTGGCTTAGAAGTAGCTTTAAATGGTAGGTTTTTGTTTCTTGAATGTGCATATTATCCACTATACACAAAAGCCATGTCATGTATAGTGCATTTGCACTTGGTATTGTTCATGAGCTTATAATGCTGCATAGAAATTACAGGGTACGTCAGAAAGAACGCATGTTTTTTTAATGAGTAGTACAGTCAAAATAAGTATGGGAAAAATATTTTATCATATGAAAATACTCAGAAATACATGCCATTTTTTTGAGCAAAACAAAATTTACGTTCTAAAAACTATGTCGGCCATATGGCGCCCTTGAGCCGAAATGCAGGAATCAAGCCTCTCCCGAAATGAGCCCATTGCGTCGGCCAGCATCCGTGCAGGAATTTCGGTTACTTTTCTTCTCCTTGAAATCGACGAGGTTTAGTAAACTTTTGACCCATAAAAAAAATCACACTTTGACAGATCCGGGGAGCGAGGGGGCCATGGAATATCGCCATGACGTGAAATGAGACATCCTGGGAATTTTTGCCGAAGAAGTTCCATCGAAGTGCGAGATGTGTTGGAAGCAGACGCAAACGTCGACGTCGAAGTTCCGGAAAAAAAAGTTGTTCAGCATGTGGATGTAACGCTCTGAACTCACAGTAGTCGTTTCTCCATCATCCTCAAAAAAATAAGGGCCAATAATCATAGTTGGGCCTACTGCACATCAAACTGTAACTTTCAGGGTATGCAGGGGGTGCTCATGCAACTGTGGAGACAAATATCGACAATTTTGTTTATTACTCATAAACAACGTCATGTCATTGTTATCCAACTGTTCAATCATGAGCTGTGCAAAATTAACAAGTTGTGCATAATCCCCTGGCAACAGTTGTTGACAAACTTTGATTTTGTAAGGATGGAACACTGAATCCTTCTTCAAGATGCGACGTACAGAGGACGGAACGATTCGGGCTCTGCAGCGTGTCGACTCTCACTCTGTCTACGTTTTCGGGGGTTCTAACAGTACGGTTTCGCACTGGCGGTATTTTCTTCATCACATTACCCGGTGTGTTGAATGCTTCCACCCATCTCAAAATGGTGTTACGGTCTGGTACGAACGACAGACTCGCCATTTTGAAAGTACAGTGAACACACGATGCTCAACGTTCCAAACCATCTTGCCAACTGAAACGGCACTTCTCCCACTGTCCAACACGTCCTTCCCTACGATGTAGTACCCATTCGAAAAACATGCGTTCTTTCTGACGGACCTTGTAGTTGATACTTGCGAAAGCAAAGGTTATTATGGACTACCTCATCTTTGCAACATTTAAGGGGGAACTGTCAAGAATCACTTTTTGGGACATTTGGATGGTGCTATTATATGTAAAATCATGACTTTCGATTCATTTTAGAACACAAAAGACGTTATTTAAAGCTACTTTGGACCTTCCTCGCTAGGAGAGATGCGCATTTTTGTAAAATGACAGTTGTGGATGTTTCATTTTTATGGCCTCTTGTTCAGAGATCTGTTATGTGTGTTTAGAAATTGGCATTAGGTGTGGAATTTCCTACTCTAAGAAGGTCTAAGGTCCTTCTGTTTGATGGCATATATGTGTATGTACTGATGGAACAAAATTAGGGATCGAATAAGAATGGTAAATTTGTAGTGATTTAAAAAAAACTGTATTTTAGTAAAAAATGGTACAGAGGTTCTAAAAGAATATTGTCTAGTTTTTGGAAATATTAGCCATAAGATTTTTGAGTTTTCAGGTTCTACGCAATCCTGGGAAATAATGCGAAGAAAAAAAAGGCGTTTATTTTGTTCAGGTCCACAGACTGAAAAATGTTTTTCGCTAAACCATTAGACGAACTCAATACCCTGTTCATTCAGCATCCATTTGCTCGATACAACAACTGCTTTCCATAAGTGATTATTGATGATCTGGATTATCAAAGGTCACTCATTGAAAATTCGATGTCTCAGCGGAAGTGGTCGAATCATGGTTTTGAAAAGAGAAAAATGAAGCTGAATAAAGATGTAACGATTTAACGGAAAACATATTTCCATGTCCGTGGACCTACATAAAAAATAAAAAGTCTAGCATTTTTTTCTTCACAGTATTTCCTAGGATTGTGCTTGAATTTTCGAAATGCTTCACGTATAACCTAAATACGACTATTTTTTTCTGAAATAACGCACTTCAAAGATTCACTGAAAATTTACAATTTTTATTTGAACCCTTAATTTTTTCCATTAGTATATAATGTGTTCTACATAGCTTTCCTTGACCACACTAGTGACTAGAAGCCATTGTAGTCCGTGGAGCCATACACTCTTTTTATTTTAATTTATTTTAATATGTATATATTATTTTTCCATACAAGTCAACCAAGAAATTGTTCCTCTAGCACCTTCATACTTAGTACTACATCAAGCAGGTGTTGTTTTCGATAAATTAAGGGTAGAATGACTCCTTTGAACTCATCTATCAAAATCAAAACATTTTCATATAAGATGAGAAGTTTATTCAAGCGAATGATCGGTAAATACCGCAGTTATTCCCTGGTTCAGATACTTTTACGTTAAAAATTGAGCAAAACGATGTGCTTAAAATCGGTTGGTCTAGCCCGTCATTGGTGTCAAAATGCAGGAATGTTTTTGTTATTGAAATGCCCTTATAAAAAAAAATGAGAAAAAGCGAGCTGGTCCTGCTGGTAAGACGACGTTTGACCTACCCCAATATAGACCTTCATCCAAAGATATTTGCGCTATAGATCACGATGGAGAATAGTTATGCAAGACTTCAAAAATTAGTCGAATGCCTCAATGGCTCACAGATTTAAACACCATTCACTTCACATCCACAGAATAGAAGTCCAAGATTTTCAATTTATACAGGATTGGGCAGAAAGACTCCCGATTTCGAGAGCCGATAAAAGCTGAACTAATCAAGATATAGAAAAAAAAACTCTATTTTAGTAAAAACATATACAGTGCTTTTCTTTAATGCCCCCCCTTTGATTTTTTGCACGGATCAATTCAAAAAATTAAAACTTGAGGTAATGAAATTGATGCGTGGATACCATATTTTAGAGTAAAATTATATGAATGCGGGGGTCTTGTGGCACATCATTTTGAAGCTCGTGATGAGTACTTTATAACCCAAGAATAAAAGTCAATACCTTTACCTACTACAAAATGGTGGTACATTTAATAATTACCTGAATACATTGACATTTAACTTGATAACTCGAATAAATGCGTTGAGTTCAGTTTAGAAGATGCTGGAAATGGTTGCCTTGAACTTCTTGACACAATAACAGCCGGTAAATATAGTAACATCGATATTTCTTCAAATATTTGTTATTCTCAGCGGTATATCCAATATTGAAGCAGGTTCAGTTTCGTACACCTTTTGCTTCAAATAGCCCCATAAAAAATGCCTAAAGGTGTCAAATCTGGCGAGCCAGATGGCCATTCCACAGGACCTCGACGGCCAATCCAACGACCGGGGAAATTGTTATCTAAATAATTCCTAACTTGTCTGGAGTAGTGTGGTGGAGCACCATCTTGCTGGAATACAATATCAGTATCGAATTCATTAGGTTTCGCTTCGACGATTTTGGTGATTAGAGGGTCAATAGTATTTTCCAGCATATCCTGGTTAAAGTTTGTTCGATGAATAGAGGCCCCACAATATGATTTTCCAATATCCCAGCCCAAACGTTAATTTTTTGTGGATATTGAGTATGAGTTTCCTGGAAGACGTGAGGATTGGTAATAACGACAATTTCTCACCAATTATTTGAACTCGTTTTTCTTCCGGGATGGTCGGATGACTTGGGGGCTATTTGTTGTTTACACTACCAGTAGCTGTAATTTTAGATGCAAGTTCCCTTAAATATTTTCTACAGATAGGACCATTCGGGAAACGATCATTAAAAATCCTTTCGGTCTCATGAAAGTTACGCGTCGCACCATAAATAAAAATCGTTTCGATTTTTTCTCCCAATGGTCGAGAATTGACCATTTTAAAAATAGTTCAAACAGTATCTAGCACTAAAACTAAATAAGAATATGTTAACTGTACAATGATGTTTGTTTTCGTACTGATATTCTTGTCACTCCCGACAAAAAATAACAAAACAAGTTTTTATCGCCGTTGCTGTGGATACGGCAGGGAATTACAATTATTTGTAGAGATATGCGTGTTATTGGGTTTGTGTTCAAGTGATTATTAAATGTACATTAAAGAAAAGCACTGTATAATGTCATTTTAAGTCAATGCATTTTGCAAATGACATCACTCAAGTGTGCGCCTCCATTGTTGATACACTGAGTGAGCCTCTCCCGATAATTTTCCATCACTCTGCTGATCATGTCAAGCGGAATGACAGCAATATCCTGGATTAACGTCTCCTTGAGAGTGTCTAGATTTGGCGATGTTGGTACGCTTTTTTCTTCAGGTAGTCCCAAAGAAAAAAATCACATGGGATCAAAGAGAATGTCATTATCGGCGAACCTCGATTTCGAATAAACTCATCAACGCCGAAAGCGCGGTGCGGTTTCCAAATCGGGGAGGTCTTTCTGCCCCACCCTGTCATAGAAATCCATGTAAAAAATAAAAAACTGTGATCCTAACCACAGAGTTTGTTTCATTCAGGATGACAAATGACCAGTTGCATCTGGAGGGGCTATATAAATACCACGGTCATTTGAACTATCAAACGGTGATGTATATGGGCTACTTTATGACGTCATAGATTCATTAATCTATGACGTCGACTTGGTCATTACCAAGTCCGCTTAAACGGTGTTGGTAAATAACAATGATGATCCAATCGTGAATGGTAATTACCGGTCATTCCCTTGAATAAGAGTTTTTTCGACACGTGAGTTGTGAATAAATTTGTAATGTCATTTGCACGTTTTGAGATTTTACCCTAAATAACATCTGATTACTCAAGTAGTCGGTATATATAATAGCATGTTTGTGTGAATACTACGTTTTCATAATTTTTTTGTAATTGTTTATATTAATACTAATACCAAAGAGAAATTCTATCATCGTATTCAAATGGAATATATTGTATAAATGCCAGTGTATATATATTTATAATCTTTAGTTATTATTTTTTATCGTTTATCATGTACAAAAATAAGTTTGTAATGATTTACTGGTGGTTGATGGTAAGCGATATTTTAAATAATCTTTTAATCGGGTAAATGTATATTGTTTCTAAACATGTATTTTAATTGCATTTTTATTATACTCCGCCAGATTTTCTATTTATTTTGTAATTTCACCAGTATTAATGTCATTTAAGTAAATTATGTGTGTACAAAATATTTAATTGTAATCCCTGTATTTCTTTTAGTGTAGATGATTTTTGTAAGACTGAGTAAAATTAATTTTATTCGACAATCGTACTTTCCAAACATAGCTGAAATGTCCCCCTGAAGTGCACATAGGACAGAGTATATTTACAACTGTCATTTTCTTGCTTTTCATTGTTGCTCATTCTGCTACTAAAAGGATACATGGAAATGATTTTCCAAATTTACCACAGCATCTTAAAAGCATTAAAATACAAAACAAGCACTTTTCCAGTTTATTCTGTCAAAAATTGTTGAATGTACTCTGTCCTCTATTATTTGAAAAAATGCACAGTTCATTCATCATTTTGGTGCACAAACATGCTATACAAGAGGACCTATAAGGCTTTTAATGTCTGTATATTTCTGTAACAACTGTTAGTCAGATGTATTATAGATACTGTCAGGTATTGATGCAGTTTTATCAAATACTCAATAAATTGTCCACATATATGTGTGCTTAATTACCTAGAAGGAAAAAATACAATAGTAGCGTTCTACTTACTACACGTTTGATCCGAGTTACTATTAGCAACGAAATATATATGCCTACCCAGCACAATGAAATCAAGCTAAATAAGCCTCGATTGTTCGTGGGATGATCTGCTTTGTTTCTCAACCAGGCGCACGCATTGAATATCATCTTAGCAGCGTATTGATTATAGTATACAATTGAAACAAAGGAACTATTTTCTTAGCAAGAATGGAGCATTTAAGTATCTTGATCGTCGAGCCCAGCCAAGTCTAGTTGAAAATGCACAGTATTAGCTTAAAATCGTTTAAGAAAGGTATACGGATGAATATATATTTTTTATTCGGCTACTCTCCAATAGATGGCGCTGCATATCGGTAGCCATCACAAAGTCCACCCTTTTGAATGACTACCTTGGGCTGCTGAAATCCATTCAGTAATCCCCAATGCAAGCAAAGAGGGGGACGCTTTGTTTTTCAACAAAGCCAAATCTAATACGTAATATTAGAATATAATAAACAAATCTTAAACATACTTTCATCAAAAAATGGGGGGATTTTAACCCCCCTCACGGAAATTTAAGTTTCTTGGTCTTGGAGGATGCGTTGCCATAAACCCATCCCGAACCCCGACCAACCACCCCTAGAGATTCTTTTTGACTAGTTAAATTTAGTGAGATCTGTGATAACACTTTAGAAACAGGCGCCATCTATGGGATGGTAGCCCAACTATACGGATTGTACAGAATTAGCTTAAAATCATTTAAGAAAGGTATATGGATTAATATATGTTTTATTCAGCTACTTTCCAATAGATGGCGCTGTATATCGGTAGTTACCACAAAGTCCACGGTTTTGAATGACTACCTTGGGTTGCTGAAATTTTTGCCATACTGGTACTGTGTGGCACTATCATCAGGCCTCTGACAACGGCAAAAAAAGCAATATTTAAAGAGCTTCAAAAATATATTACGGAATAATATACAACATACAAAAATTTATTACATAATGAACAACTGAAACGACCGAATATGAACAACTTCTCATGAACAACTGAAACGAACGAATGTGAACAACTTCTCATGAACAACTGAAACGAACGAATGTGAACAACTTCTAATCACTATCTTCATCACTGTCACTGTCTTCTTCACTGGCGGTTGGACTGGACAGGATCTCTTCCTCATCCTCCAGCTCCTCAGCTTCGGAGTATTTTCTCTTTGACTTCCTCTTCTTCTTGTCTGCAACATGACAGTTTGGTAAGTACATATCCTCATACTTTCCCCCTGCTCCAGCAAATATACTGGATAACTACACCAAAAAAAATGATCTTTTTACCACGAACCTTTCTTATCCGGAGATAAAGATAGTTTTTCATCGTCTGCCTGATCACCACTATCTTCATCTGAATACTTGAACTTAGCCTTTTTCTTATTCTTATCTGCCTCGTCATCACTAGAAGATTCCTTCTTTCTCTTGCCTAAAAAGGATTCTATTTTTAAAGAAACCACCAATTTCGCCGTAAGACAACAATATCAAAACCTCAGCACCCGATTCCTCAGACACCAGCAATACTCATTTATAATGAACACCAAAAAATTATTTTTTCATTACCAACCGTTCTTTTCCGGAGAGGCATGGTCTGCTTCATCACCACTATCATCTTCATCTGAAGACCCTTTCTTGGCCTTTTTCTTCTTATCTGCCTCCTCATCACTAGAAGATCCCTTCTTTCTCTTGCCTAACAGAAAAAAACAATTGCACTGTTAAAAGCTTCAATAAAATAGTCTACCCATCAAAACTTTTTATATCAAAAATTAAAAAAATATACAGGGCGAGTTTTAGCGTGAGCTCGATCGATAACTCCATTACGCATGGTGTCAAGCATTATCGCCATCAGTGTGATTTGTAAAATATTTTTATTTTTTCAGGGTGATTCATAACTACGTGACGACACAAACATACTTTTTTTTAATGGAAAGCCCTGCATTTTATTCAGATTTGGATATGAACTCCCAAATGAAACAATTTGATGTAACATACAGGTGTTACTTGAGATAATGGGCAATCTATCAAAACAAAACACTCGACGTTGACCTCCGCAACTGCTGGAGCGCGGAATTTTTCGTCAGAAACATTTCATGATTCCATAATATCTCCCCACCACCCTACTTTTTTTAGGTTTTTTGGATAGTTTATACACGGTGGCCGAGAAGGCAAAATAAGCTGTTTCTCAAAATTTTCAATTGGAACACCCTGTACATTTTTATATTTTTTATTCTCCTTTTCACAAGCTTTTTTCGGCTACAAGGTTTATATGACTAGTTTTTGAGTTACTACTAGTTACTTTTTAGCTTTATTGCATACGGATGGGAAGTTTTAATTATAACGGATAGACACCAATTCTAACCACCTGCAGTTACCAGGTAAATGTTATTTATTTTGAAACGTAGGTTAGTTGTAGAAACCGGTCGGCCAAAACCCCAAACGAAAACTTGTAGAAATGGACATCAAGAAAAGTATATTAAAAATCTTCGAGAAATCGTTCATGTTTCATTCTTGAACACCCCGTATAAAATGTCCAAAAACTGAAAAAGAAAGTTGATAAGAACGATTTTTTTTATTACCCTTTGACATTATATTGTTGAAAGAACATATTGCTAAGGTGCATATATATAGTTGGTGTTACAAAATGTTAACATTTATGACATCCCTCGCCATCAGATTTTCCACTCCATCCTTTATGAAAAAAAAGTGAGTGAATTTTCGTCGTGCTTCTGCTCAATTTTGGAGATGCAATTAAAATTAGAAACTGAGGTACCTGTTGGAACACCCTTTCCATTGCAAAAATAATTATAAAATTTAGAAAAAAGATCTGCTACCTTCACTAGGCTTATCAGTCTTCTTCTCGAGACTAGAGCTGCTGCTTCTCTTTTTATCAGCATCACTATCGCTGCTATCAGAGTCCTCTATGTACTCCTTGCTCTTGATCTTTCTCTCGTCTACTTTAGGATCTGCCTTCTTGCTGGATGGGTTTGGCTTCTTTGAGGGAGATGATTTCTTCTTTTCGGACTTCTCACCACCGCCACCAGATGCGACGTATTCTTCCATTTCCTTAGTGTATCTGATAGAAAAATAATAATCAGCATTTAGCGATTTAAGACATTATTGCAATCACACTGCCACTCAGTGTGGTAAGTTCTGTCATTGATTCACGTATTCACCAGAATAAAGCCGCGCCTGTTCGAAAATAAAGTACCGTATCGCCGCCAACACTCATGCTTAACTGTTGACCACCGGCTTTAGGTGTCAGCATTGCTACCTCTCGGAAAGTAGCCGCTTGATATGAGATTTTCCCTTTTCATTATTGAAAAATTCTGAAATCTTAGGAATAAATACTGGGGAGGTTGAGGAGTGGTCTTTTTTTGAAAGGTTGATGCTATGCTCAAGTATAAACAATTCGCTTTAAAAGGAAAATGGAGTCTTATTATTTTAAGACAATTACTGCAACCCTACACGGCTAAGACGATGGAAATTGTAAGTCAATTTCTAAATACAGCATAGGATTGGACATTTTCTTGGAGAATAAGTTAATCAACGATTTCTAGTCTTAACTTTCATAGCACTGAAAAACTATTGCAATAATCAGACTTCACCTTTCCTTATCCTTCTTGGCACGCTCCTCCCATTCAGACTTATCTTTGAGCTCTCTCCACATTTCTCCTCCAATCTTAGCGATTTCTGTTACTTTTACTCCCTCATTCTCTTTTTTGATCTTCTCTCTGTTATCATTCAACCACAACATGAATGCAGTTGTAGCTCTCTTCGGTTTATTTTCGTCCTTATCCTTCTTTCCACGCTTCTTACGAGGCTTCTCAGATATTGTCTTGGTCTTCTTTTCTTTTTTATCCTTCTTTTTCTTTTTCTTGGCTAGTGAACAAAAATATTTATAAACAACCGCTTAACACACACTAACGAAATCGGATAGAGGATTGTTAAGGTGCATATTATCCAATTGATGCGTCGAGCAATCAAAGAAAGGCCATATTGGTTTGATATCGGAAATCAATATTGTATCAATGTTCAACTGTTCCTATATTGGGACAATACAGTTTGCTACTTGGGTTGGTCAAAAAATGTCTTAAAAAAAGCGCCCAACTTATAATCTCGAAATACCTTACTGGGACACACAATAAAAAACTAACATACCTTCCTCTCCAGAACCCCCATCGCCGTCTTCATCTTCAGAAGAGCTGCTGTGATTAGTATCGTATTCTTCAGCGACATCACTTTCTTCAGCATTTGGATTGAAGTCTTCATCAGTGCTGGACTCGTCGCTAACGTCATCAGAATCGCGCTCTTTCGCTTCTGCTTTGACGCGTTCGAGATAAGCGTCTGGGGCCTCGTCATCAGAGTCACCGAAATCTTCCTTGTAGCCCTTGTCCTGGAAAAAAAAAATAGAATTTTACCGTATGCATGTACTTGAATGAATTAGAGTGAAAAAGAGGGCCCAAAGACCAACCCTCCTAGCATAGTAAGAACACCTCTGGGCTACCTCTTAATTAGGGACACACAGAGTACGACTTTTTCACGTTTTACAAAGTCATTATCGACGAGGTCTGTAAATTAAGAGATGAAACTGGCTGGACGTGCCTTTGACGTCGATCATCTCCCACAAAATGGGCCGGATTAGTGGGGTCTGATGTCGTTTTTTGATGGTTTGTCAAGATTTTCTCGCTTATTATTGAAAATATCAATTTTTACTTTTGCAGCTTAAAGTGATACCCGTTATCACACGACTTAACGGGAGTAATCACAGTAAAAAAGAAAGTGAGGAATCAGGAATCACTACAATTATAGATTGCCCAGCATTTGCATCATATGACTTAAATTTACTAATTCTAAGTTGTTTAAAATTATTCTGTTTATGTAGCCAAATGTGCTAAATAAATCTTTCTACAACTAAACCGGATACTCGCTAAAATGCGCCACGCCAAGTACGCCGAGTCCCGAGTACAGACTGGGTACTCTGTGCATCCGTACTTTTATCATCCTCGGGATTCAAAGTTTGGTCTCCAGTATTGCTTTCCAATCTCAAAGCCCCGCAAAAATAAATTAGAAACATTGATCAACAGATTACATTTTCGTATTAAAGAAAACTGTTTATTGCTAAATATGAAATCAATCTTCCAAGGAAAGGGCAACAGTTCCGAAATAGGCAGTGCTGATGCATAAAGATGGTGACCTAGCTGTAAGTATAGAAGATTGGCAGTGTCACAGTATATATGTTCAATTTCATGCAGGCACAGCTTTCTACTGAACTGTGCAAATGCTAGAAGTATCTCATTTAATCTACTTACGTTCTTCCCACGATTCTTAATGTTCAACTTTTTGGAGGTGATGAAATCAAAAAGCTTAGCATACTCTTCCTTTTCAATGCTGCTGAATGTGTGGACAGTACCACTCTTGAGCTCTACCTCAAAGTCGAACGATCTGGTACTACCTCCTCCACGAGCAAAGTTCACGCTGGCGATTTCCTCGAAACGGATGTGAATTGGGGGCTTGTGGACGTAGATGAAGCCTCGTTCTAGCGGATATAGCAATCCAGCAGCTGCTTTGAAGGAACAGCTGACTGCTGGGGTACCTGAATGCCTGCAATTACAAAAAAATCAAGTATTAAAATTAGAACTATGAGCACTGAAATTTGAAAGCTTCCTTGCTGGTATGGCCAAAACATGGATAATTAAATCAGTATCACCACCCCAGTGTTCTTTCAGTAGTAGTCAACACTTTCTATGCAGCACTGCAAAGTACATACTTCAAAAGTATAATCAATGCAAGCAATATCGAACTTACCCAACAAAGTTTCCTGGGCCTGTAACTTTTCTGTTGATAATATGCTTCATTATTGTACCCATAACTTCAAATGTAGGTCCACTAAGCTCTTTCTCCAGTTTTCCTTCATATTTTTCTTTTAACTCTTCCCTGAAAAACATTAGTTGTTCAACTAATATGCCTATGCTAAATAATGAAATCGTATAAGTCATCACTCTCTCTTAACTTAAATGCTCAATCAACACTCACATAATGCCATTTATGCAAATGTATCAACCATTATATTTGTTTATTAAGTATTGGCTAATGAGATACTTACTCAGTGAATGGTAGCTCCAGTGAAGTCTCATCCTCTTGGTTGAAAAGGAACACCAGAAAATGGTACCTGGTCTGACCCTGCTTTATTGGAGGATCCAAGCTGACTACAAAGAACGTTTGACGACTATCCTTGTGTGGCAGGAGGAACAAACGCAATACTGTTGTGATGGGTATCTTGTAATCAAATGTTTTACCATGGAGTTGGAAGAATGTGTTGAAAATTTTGATGTCATAACGACCCCTGGAAGGAAAAATTATAATGTTAGAAAAATCTTTTTTTTTCTCCTTATAATGTAAGGTTTGCTTTTAGCAATTGTACCTTTATAATCAAGTCATACATTTTGAAAACAGTTTGCTAGACTCTTACATCATTACAAAGAAAATTAAAAATCAAATTGTTTCTTCTCTATGAGGGAAAAGAAAATATGTTGGATAAAAAATGTGAAAAATATTTACCTGGGTGTGAGGCAGTGGATTTCTCTGAATATTGCAATGGCATCCCCAGAAACGTTGATGACACTAGCCTTATCCATGACACGTTGTTGGAATGCTTCTACAGGGTCAACATCACCAGCTAACTCATTTGATGGGATAAAGAATCTCACTTCCATCAAGCTTACTGGGGCATCGTCATTCTAAAAAAATTGATAATTGTTAATAGTTCATTAGAATAGGGAGATAAAGATAAAAAAATTAATGAAATTGTCATGAAATAAGTTTCATTACCAGCAAGGCATACTTGAAATTAAAATGTTATTCAATGATTGATTTTGGTATATTACCTGATGGAACTCCATGGTTATTTCATTTTTTCCAGCAGTGCATTGAGAAACATGGTTCAAAGGTATTTCAAAAGCAGTGTTGGAGCCAACATCAAAGCTCAAAACAGAGCCCTCAAATTTGGCAGTGCCCCAGTTCCAACCTTTCATACTCAGTTCCTTCTCTAACATATCCATCTTATAGGCATTCTTGAAAAACTTAGCAATCTTCTCTTTGTCAGAATCCTTAAACCCAACAAATCTGTGCAGAATGCCACTTTTCAGGAAGATACGTATTCCCCAGTTACCAGCGATGTTTTGAAAATTCACCATCTCAAAATCACTACTAGGGATCTGCTCTACTTTGCCAGTCTTGCTGTTCTTGAATATTATGTTCTGATCAGTCATCTTCAATTTTCCAGAGGTCTGAAAATAAATTATATACCTAAGGAATATTTTAAATATGCTATAGCACTGCAAACGTCTTGTGAACCATGACCATCAGGTTGAGTGTGAATGCCTAAGGCAACAGCGCCACATATACATGAACATATTCAAGGCACAATCTCAGCTGGAATTCATACAGAGTACAAATTAGTGAAAATAAATATGCAGTTCAGCTTCTTTCCGACTCACCAAGCCCGAAGATGCAAAACATAAAATCAGATTGCCACTAGGCAAGCTAAGTAACCATATCTATTCATGGATTTTTTACCAGATTAATAAAAAAAATTGCCAATGCTGCTACCATTTATATGCTAGGTGTTGACTCAGGAACAATCTCACATTATAGTTACATACCTCCATCATTAAGGCTTGATAAGAGCCTATTGCGAACAATGCACATGGAATGAAGTAAACTGATATTATTGTAATTACCACCCTCATAAGTCACAAATGATCATGGTCAAACTAGCTTCCTTGTGATAGAACAGATGAGCTGACTAATAAATTATACAAATACTGATCCTCTAGATTTAGAAGCATCTCCTGTTTTCTTTTGTTTCTCCAGAGAGATGGTAGCATGCTATGATCATATACCTTCAACCTTTGTTTTACCAAAAGCAATTATTCATAATATTACCCACCATGCACCCCTTTACTTCTGCAGAAATGTCTGAATACTCCAGGAAATCCATCTTCATTTCCCAGAATTTGAAATTTCCTCAAAACACCGGTCTTCTTTCTTCAAACGATCCTAGGTCGCATTAACCTAAAAATGTATGCTGCCGTTACAATTTTGCTAAAAACGCTATAAGATTTGTAAACGGTTTTTTCATAAATGACGAGGCTTACAATTTCCTTCGAGAACACAAGGACCAACAACACAAGGAAAACGGAAAATGCCCAGAAAATAGTTGTTTAAACAAAATATACACCCAAAAAATGCTAAACTCAGTGTAATTCAACCATTTCAACCACCAGCAACACGATTGTCGCCATTTCATGGGGAAAGAACCATGAACCAATATGACACAGAAAGAACGCCTGCCTACTCAGAACAATTCGATGAATGACATATGACGCCATGTTTCTTACAATGACATACGGCGGTACTCTCATGGTTGCCTAGTTTCTCACCACATCTGTCACTCATTGTCATCTTTATTTGGTTGTTTTGAATGGTTTTCCTAATAATAAAAATTAATTTTGCATTAGGAAAAACAAGTCCAACACCTCACGTGTATTTGTGATCGGATTCGTTCAAGAGTGATAAATAAAACAATATAATTAGGAAAATAACTTTATTTGGGTAGATAACGTAATGTGGTGCATTAGCAATATTATGCATTATGGTGGAAGTGACAATTGGCAGAGGGAAGGAAACAATATTAATGGTTCATATTAGTATTTTCCGCTAGAGGGCAGATTAACAAAACACAGAGACGGACTTGGCTCAGACGTAGCTTGTCCGTTATTTCTGTATTTCCACTCGAGGTTCAGAGCAATTTACGAAACCCGTCAGATGGGAATTTGGGAAAGATAATATATTGGAATAAGAGTAATTTAAAGATGTATGTCGCTAGGTATTTCCTCAATTTTGAGTGGAAAATCTTAGCATCATCCTCGGCGAACATGGGGAAGAATTCGAAAATAAAGCAAGACACTTTTTCAAATATTTATTTAACTGGTATTCTTAAACCTTATTCTTAGTAGAAAATAATTTAAAGTTGAATAATAACAATAATTACTATTGAATAATAACAATTAATGATACCTTTACAAAATGTAATAAGTTTTGAATCTGCGAGAATCAAAGTCATTCCGAAACCACATGTCTTCTGACAATTACAAAAATATGAGTTGACAAAAAATAAGTAGGTTTCTGCGATAAAAATCGAATATAGAAATTATACATAATATCATATATATGTTCTCATTATTAACATAAATAATGACATTGATTAAAATTCATAATTTTTAGCTTTCCTAATATTTGTCAGCTATTATAAATCTTTTATTAATGTAATCAGAAGACATTTAATATTTACCACTCAAAAATTTGCATCAGTACTCACTCATTATCACATTTTTGAGATTCTACAAACGTGCCCAAAAAGTATCCAAACAAAATGAGAGAGAGAGAGAACACCCTAACCTGCATTAGATAACTCTTGATGCCTTAATTTTCAATAAATCGTATTTGTGAGTGTTTAGTAATTTTTCCTAAGAATTTGTTTTATGGAAGTTCATTCCAAACTAGTCATTTGAAAAAGGCCAGGCTTTCTGTTTAAGGAAACACACAATTTTTTATCTACATGTCTCTCTTTTTTGGGACACCTTGTGTATTGATCCTTGTTGATTTGTAAGCTTACTTCCACGATAATGAGGAAGTACCTATGGATATTTTACTCAGGAATGATACATGGAACTACACTTATAAATGTTCAGTGGTTAACAAAAGTTTATCAGCACCTCTATCCTGAAATCAGTAAAATAAGAGATGCTATGCTATATTATTATTACTTTGGTATTTAGCTGTGTTTCAAAATTCACATATCTAGGTATAACGTCGTCACTTTTATACGTCAATATCATTTAAGTTACGATTTAAATTATTATTAAGCATAAATATTTAAATTTGTATAACAAAGTCCATTTCCAGACTTGGTTCCCATGTTTCTCTATGTTTTTGTGGTCGTAGGCTGTGAACATGATTATTTGTATTTTTCACAAAATCTGCACTCGGAGTTTTGGACGGAAATGATATGGTATCAGGCAACCGAATTCAGTATGTATTTTGTTTTTATTGTCACGATTTCAGAAGTTTTGAAAATTTGTACTTGCTTAATTATAGTTTCGAAGCATATCCTTACTGGAGTAGTGTTCATATTTAGAAAAAAAAATGTTCCATTCACATAACTTCCTTTTTTTAAACTGCGCGCAATTCAGTCGATTGATGTCGTAGCGGAGCGCTAGTGACCTCGCTGCACTATACAGTTTTGTCCCGACACAGTTCAGTCGCCATCATGCGTTGGTACGGTGAGGGACGCGTTTTCACTGTTGCTTAAATTTAGCGCCGTTTCCCCCTGTTCCGGTCCGGAAACCAATTGTTACGTGGGTCACTACGTTCAGACGAATTGTAAGTGCGACAAGACGAAGAAATGGAGTCCCTCAGTCCATTAGATCACATGAAAAAATTGAGGCATGTTGTTAAATTGTTAAATTTTTGAAATTGTAAGGATGACTTCAAGATAATCAGACAGACAAAATTGGAATTCCTTTGAATTTACTTAAAGTCACAGTGTGGTGTGGAATTTCCTCAGCTGAAATTATTGGTCCCTGTTACAGGAATATTTTTGCATGGCTAGATGAGTTGGACTTGGGGGACATTTGGTTACAACAAGACAGTGCAAACGTTACACACTTCATCGATGGTTGTTTTGAGGGACACTTCCCAGGGCACCTAATCTCGATTAGGGGTAATTTGGAGTGACCAACTCGCTCTCCAGATTTGCCCCCATTGTGATTTTTTACTGTAGGTTTTTGAAACTCTGCATTTATGTAACCTGTATAAGGACGCTACAAGATTTAAATCTATTTCAGTGTATGGAGCATGGGGCACGTCACCTATCTGGTTTAATATTCAAAACTACATAAAACAACAACAAATAAAAATGTTCTGATTCATACAATGAGTTTTATTAAGTTTTAAAAAAAGGAAGCTATGCTGCCACCCTATATAACCAATATGTTTGATCTGAACCTTGAATAGGGCCAGGTTGTTAGCCAAAACATCAGCTATGTCTAACTTATACATATGTGGTTTTACTTGACCAAAGAGCCAATGTCATCAGCAAGGAAACCGTATAGTAAGTTTCAGTCCATAATCCAGTGTTATCACACTGTGGTAGTCTGCATGGGTCTGTTCCAGGGCCAGTAGCTTATTGATGATGAAGTAAATTAAAAATAAGGTTTTTATGCTTCGAGATTGGAACTGTAAGGATAACTTCAAGATAATCAGGCAGACAAAGTTGAAATTCCTTTTTTTGCTAGGTAGGGAACAAGAAAAGTTGAGTATACCTATGATTTACAATGCAATAAATTACATTTACAATTTGACTAGAGTAATATATTCTCAACAGTATTATTAATTTAATTATTAGAATAATTTGTGTACTAAGACGTAGAATGACTACAGGAAAATAGGTACATATTTTTTCATAAAAATATGGGATCAAAAGTGGTGATTGGTGTATTTTTGAGATTGTATTTTTCTAAGTTAATTACGCTCTTAAGGCCATAGAATCACCGATTATTAAACACGGGAGAAGAAAAAGTTGTGCTAAAGATAACATCTTGTGTATCTAACTTGAGTTGGCTTGAGGGTGTGATGCCTATGTGTATATACAGATTAACTATTCTATTATAGTACAAGTAACTTTTTAAAATAGAGTAGATTAATTTTGACGTGCAAAGGATTTTTCAAATTGCTTCTAATTCTGAGGTTGCTTACTCTGTCAATTCGCAGAACATAAATTCACATTTTTTTATTGTATTAGCGACACCTACAATTTGCCAAGTCTAGTTTGAAATACCCTTTGCAACATGTATCTACCAGCAAAGGAGATTTTTATATGTCAGACAAATTAATTATTTAAAAATATATAAACAATAAGCTGGACAAAGACTGTAGAAATACCATACAAATTTCTGAAATCCAACATATAGAAAATATGCTTTGCTGGAATACTAAATATTTCATTTAACCAAATTTGGGAAATGTAACATTTCAAAGATATGCGTTACGTTGTTTTTAAAAACTAATATAAATATATATCTGGTCTAAGATTTAAGGACTACATCTACTAATTGATAAGACTAGAGCTATATGTAAAATATTTAAAAGTAGTTTGACATGTTGATATTTCCTTTGAATTCACTGTGTCCAAGAATTTTATGAAATGGTCATACCCCACTCGTCCAAAAATGTGTCTAAGCACTACTCGACTCCCTTCCAGTAAGTATGAATATGATATACAAAAATTAGGAACAATTATTCCGACGTTCAGATAAAGTGATATTTCAGATTTTTCGAATCGTGGCGACCTTCTCACAATATTCTGGAACAGTCTGCACAGAACTGATTGCACATTCTTTTGCAGTCAACAAAAACTTTATGCAAAAGTAAGAGCAATTAATTACTAAGTCTGTCTATATTTATTGAGCATGTTTCCTCTATAACTTGTAACAAAGTGGAATTACCTTAATACAATATAATAAATAAGTACGTTTTCCAGAGTAATGCACTAAACATTCATTTTCGCAGCGGAGATTCAATGAAATTTACATTTGAACAAAGGCTGATTAGTTGTGCATAGGAACAATGCTACTGTTGCAAACATCACAGTATAAAATTACTACAATATCAAAATCTGAGAATATTTTAAGAAATCTGGAAGTAAGTACATATATTTTCACGATATCAACAATGCATTAAAACTAATTTGAAACTGCTTCTTACAATATTTTGTGTCCTGCGAACAACAAACCTACTACGAACATTTCATATGACCAAAAGAAAATCACTTATATAAAATTGATTGTTATGACTTCGGAATATCAAAATGTCTTTTGGGCAACTATGTTCAAAAATGCTTCAATCTAACTTGTCTAATAACCGATCTTATAGAAATTTGTTACAGTCAGAGAATCTACGACTCGAAATGATGAAATATTCTGCAGTTCTCAGACGACAAAATTCGAATCGGCGTATAACTACATCATTCCAAAAGTATGTTTAAGAAGAATCACTGGAGTCTGGCTTCTTGCAGGGTTTGCGCTTGCGCAGCTGTCTGGTATGGGATTCCCGGGAAGGCGCCGGCAGTTGCAGCAGCAGCTGGCAAGCCTGGAGTCTGGGGAAGAGCCGCATACGTGTAGGGCATGTAACTTGCACCTGAAAACAAAAAAACTTCGTTACAAATACATTTTTCCCTAGTCACTGGCAAGGAAACATTGTAATCGGGAACAAATTCGATGTATGTAGGTACAGTATATCCACTGAATCAAAGCAGGTACGTCACAATGACAAATAGTGACAGTGACGCACATGGTTGCCACATTAATTAAAACTACTGGATCCTAGGACGTTTCATGAAATCTACTTTGTCTTCGATGCTTAAAAGGACACCTCAAAGTTTTGAAAAAGTTTTGAAAAAAATATTGAGGCAAAAAGAACGAAAATAAACCACAAATAAACAACAGCCGTTGGCGTAATTATTATACCTGACAAGCTTTGCGACAATGTCACAATACAGAAAACTGTTACCAACATAAATGTACCCGGGATATTCAAACTATACGTACCAATTTAGGATCTATTTTGCATCAAGGTAACGTAACTGCTTTGTTTCAGTGAGATGACTTTACATCACCAACAACCATGTCGGTCTGTCCGCTAAATTTTGAAATTTTCGCACAAAGTTACTACTATGCCAAAGATGAGAAAGCTTTATAGTTTTTGAAAATCTATGCAGTGGCGGCGGAGATAGGGGCAAAAAATGTCGAAAAAAACATAAACATCGCTCAAACTTTCTTTTGACAGATCTTCATACGGTTTTCACCAGTGCACATGAGCGATTCATGAAGATTTAAGTAAATGTTTCATTAGAGTTTCATTGAAATTGACTGGAACATGGTGGAATTGTGACCAAGAGTATCAAACATGTTCCTGTAAAAGGTCATTATTTAGCGTAAGTTCTAAAACCCATAAAACAAAGTTCTACATGTTCATAGAACTCATTTTAGTTCACAAAAAGGCCTCCAAGATTATATTATACCTAAGTTACAATAACCGATTTTCATTCAGATTAATCAATCATGTCTAAGTACACACACTCGATCGTATACGGAGTTTACTTTTATAATTTATTATAGTTGATCATTCACAAGTTAGCAGTATTATTGTCCTACTCTACCAAGGTCGCTGCTTTAATTTTTCCCATGTTGTCACTATTCAACCATTCACAACCCCGACTTGTAACTAATTATAATATTATGTTTATTCACAGTTTGTTTTTGTTTTGCTAATTTTGATATTTGGTCTTAACTGTGGCTCAATACTTCTTAATGTGTGAGTTACGTCTGAATATGTTCCTTTGTTTTTGTTTATTTTTATAATTTATTATAGTGAATTATTTACAAGTTAGTAGTAGTTTTCTTTTTTCACCAGTGACTCTATAACCACCAAAGTAATGTGTTACCAAATATGTTGATACGCTATATACAGGGTGGCCGGTAAGTAACTGACTGGTTTGTATCTTGAATATTTGTGAAATAAAATAAGTCCTTTTTTTCATCTTAAATTTTATTGAAACTTAGAAACTATGTATGAAAAATAATATCAGACAAATGGCCGCCTCTAGAAGCCGCGTAAACCTGAGCCCCCTTGATTACATTTTCCATCACTTTTTGGTAGGTTTCGGGAGGAATGTTTTCAATCGCTTCTGTAATCCAGTATTTGGTTTGTTGGCATAAACCCTATTTTTCAAAAATCCCCATAAAAAAAGTCAGGAGCCGTTAAATATGGTGACCTTGGTGGCCAAATCGAGAAATTAAACGTACCGAAGTAGGCTGTAGTTCTTGGGTTAACTGAATTTTGTGTGGCCGCAAATTCAAGTTTTTTTAAATAGTGCATAATGACGTGCGAAGAATACCCAGTACTCGAAAACGATGTCTGGTAGATGCCTCAGGGCGCTCCACAACCCTTTCACGAACTCTCTCGATATTTTCCGGAGCACGAACAGTTCGAGCACGGCCCGACGTTGGCAAGTCTTGAACTTCACCTGTTTGTTCAAATTTCCGCACCAAATGATGAATGGTGTTGACACTGGGCACATTATTTCGACCGAAATCTTGTCGTAGCTACCGAATCGTCGCAACAATCGACTCATTATTCAAGTAAAACGTTTTAATGATGAATGGACACATGTGCTTTAAACAACTACTAGGGCGCCACCTACTGAAATGCATGTATCAAAAATGACCCGCAATTTAAATCAGTATTGGCCACCCTGTAAAACTGCGTATTTACAAATAAAAAAAAGTAAGATGGCCACACACATTTTTTTGTGGTATTACTTTTACTTGTCATTGTTATAGCAGTTCATGGCACAATATTTGAAATCGTACTTTTTGTCAAATAAATTATTATCTATTATTATAATGTGAGGTGGCATCGCGGAAGAAAGCTCAAAAGATCAAAATTAGTTAATTGATTGTTTCCTTTTTCTAAGAAGTGTAATATTTTAAGCTTTTCTATTTTTGGAGATCAATGTTGTGAACTGTGCCGTTTAAATGTATACTCTAGGCGCTGAAGAAAGAAACTAAACCCAAACAAATACACGCATATTGCTCGTGAGTGAGTGTTTAGGCGCAGGAGACATTACAGGACCGCATCAAGATATTATGGGTAGTCATCAAAAATTTCATACAAGATAATTATTATCTTTTACAGTAAATTTCAGTTAGAGATTCACAAATGAGTTAACTACACTTTTTAGTTATTAGTAAGTAAGCTGCGCGCACTCATTCAGAAGAGGAACTTGAATCTTCTGAATCGTTTAAATGAATTATTAGAGGTTCAATTTGGGTATCGATGACATTGTCCAAATCCCACATTTTGACCTCAACCTTCTCCCGAACGTGGCGGATACAGTTTTTCCATTCCTCTGCCGTAACTCTATTGAGTGCGATGTGAAAGAGATTTTTAACATCAGAAAATGTATAAGTATTATTATTCGACGCCACGTATTGCTTTATGTTGGCCCAAATCAGCTCAATAGGGTTCAGCTCACAATGGTAGGGTGGCAGTCTCAAGACAGTTTTATTTTGTTTTTTGGCCATTTCGTCGATCATTTTAAAATCGTATTTGTATTTATGTCTATTGACTATACTTATCAATTCACCCTTGACCATTGTTTCATCAAAATCGAACTGTTTTGAGGCCAGCCATTGTTGTATGTTTGCTTTTTTAGTTGCCATTGTGGGAATTTTTTCTATTTTTCTAGAATGGTACGGGGCATTATCCAGTACAATAACAGCGTTATTCTCCAGCTTTAGTAACATTTTGGAGAACCAATTTTCAAAGGAATTGCCGTCCATCTCCTCATGATAGTCCCCTGTCTTTTTTGATTCAAAGGCCCACAGTGCTTCGGGAACAAAGCCGTCTTCACTACCTACGTGACAAATGATCAGCCGTTTGCCTTTTCCTGGAAATAAATTATTCCTTACACTATGGATTGATTAAATTTGAAGGAATGAGGCAATTGAGTTCATTTAGCTGAATTTAAGAGTCACGGAATGCTGATCAAAAACTGAAAAACGTAGAAAATTGAAGTTTGCAACTTCTCAAAACCCATTCAAAGCAAATTGACTGCACCCAAAAATGATAATAAATTTCAAAATAACGCTTAAAAGAGGGTCGAAGTTTTTTTCCTAATGACTACACTGCGAATGCACCATTTTTGGAGAATATCACACATTATCTGCTATCACAGCATATTATTTGCCCGAATTTATCAAAATTAAATTGCCGGATAGATGAAGGAGCTTACCTGCAGGATTTTTCAATCCAGCCGAAAGACCGTCTAGAAAAGCCTGCCTTGATGATGTTACTGATTTGTCGACCCAAACTTTCGCTTGAGTATGTCCAGCATTCACCCACGTTTCGTCCAAATAGTAAATTTTTCTTTTTTCATCGCGAAACTTCCGAATCTTCCTAAGGTATTCCCTTCTCCACACAACAATTTCTTCTTTCTCTATTAACATACTGTTTCTTCCCCGTTTCAAGAATCGAAAATTAAGTTCCTTCAAAAGTTTTCGGAATGTGGTTCTTTTAAATGATGGAAGATCCTCATCATCATTAACTAATCTTAATATCTTATCTACTGTAGGTATCTCATTTCGGAAGAAAAAATTATGCACTTTCCTCCTGATGGCAGTTCTGTCAAAGTCATCTACTCCGTCCGTTATCCTTTTTCTTGCAGGATACGGTTTTGGCTCAGAAAGTGAGTGAGTGCTCCTATATTCCTTAATGATCCTATAAACACTGGACCGACATACTCCAGAAATATGTGCTACCTTACATATAACTTGGTCCACGACCAAATCGGGTTTTTCTTGAATTTGGTTTTTGTATATATTTAATATTATTTGTTTTTCATTTGCACTTAAATGTAGCTTCTTAGCCCTTTTTTTGGGTGGGGTTGCGCTGATGTCAACCACTTCGTCGGCTGTATCTGTGTCTTAGGCAATATATAAACAAAACGTTCCACTCGCGAAAAACGAGTATACGCTACTGAATGCGTAATGCGTATGCAATGCAATCCTGTGCGTGAATTAACTGTTAGATGCCTGTCGTGTCATCTACAATCACGTTTACAAGTCCAAACCTGTGCAGATTCGTAGAGCGCCGACGACTGCTAGTGACCTTGAATTTGTCTGTAGATCGATGTTACTCCAGTCAATTTAGGTTCAAAGTGGATGTTTTCTAAACCAATTTGTTGTTCCTACATCAAAAATATATCGATGATGTTTTGTACAGGGAGCTCATGAAAGATCAAGGTAACTTATTTTAACAGTCATCCTTTTTCTAGTCTCAAGATGACACGAAAAAGGGTCTGTGGATTCACTAGAAATACACTGCCGAGGATGTTTAGACCTAAAGTGACTGGAGTATATCCGTGGATGCTTTCGAGGGATCTGTTCACGTGCTGATCACTGTTTACGTTTAATGTCTTTCTTCAGCGCCCAGAGTTTAGGTACTTTTTTTCTTTATAGGTTGTATCGATGTTTTTAGCTCGGGTTCAAAAACAGAGTAAGCTAGTACTCCACCTATTCGTCACTATTCCTATTAAGCCAATTATTTTGCAATCATGTGACGAATAAAGGCCATTTATTATTATTAAAATTACCTGCAGCGCCGGTATAGGGCGTATAGGCATCAAATCCGTTGGTATATTGGCCAGTGTAAGGCGCGGCAGCAGCTGCAGCTACAGCTGCAGCATTCTGGTACTCGTAGAACTGCGATGTAGCCGCGGCAGCTAACGTGGCTGCGTGGGTCAGTTGCGTAGCTTGCAGTGGCACCAGGCTACCCGTTGCCGTGGCTGCCAGGTATGGCGACTGGTATGGCACATATCCTGGAGGAACCCTGAAAGCGAAATTGCTTGTTAGTCTACGGAAAGTTTATTAGGGAGGATGATTTTTTGCGAACCTTGCATGGATTAATGGAGATTCTAAACATTTTCATCTCGAAAATATTACAAAAGTTACATAACTTTTATATTAACAATCCACACTAATGAAACGACAAAGAAATATTCAAAGTTCATTAGATAAGAATAATAGTCTTATTTTTAGGTGCCCAAAACAATGGGCGAGTTGATTAAAAATGAAAACACGCTAGCCGTTACTTGCTAGTTTCTTTAAAATTGAATGAATGCAAGTACCAAATATTTGCGTTTATTCACTGATATACAAAAACAACCAAGGCTCTATTGGCAAGTATTTTACTCAAGACTAATAAAAGATCCTTTATCACGTAAGAGACATACGTTGTTAAAAAAAATGTAACTGGCTTGATCAACCAGATATTCGATACATCATGTGATAACAAGAAAACGAATCTACAAAACCGCTGATGGACCATGATCCTCAATGGCACATAATTTGGTCAAAACTTGTCTCATCGACCAGTTCTGGATCTACGAAGTTCGATACGGTTAGGATTGGAGCCCGAAGTCTGTCTCTAGCAGGCACAACGTATTTTAGAAAAGTGTAATAACCACAGAAGCTTCCGTAAATTTTGTAAATTCTCATAATAAACATAAGCAGCGGCAACACTGCGGTGAGCGATCTGTTCGAGAACGATCTCGATTACTTTGAACGGAATATATACGCAAAGCGCGGCGACAGTGAGCTCAGTTTAAAACTGAACAGCGGTTGGGTTAGAGTTGGCCTGAAATTAAAAACATTATGAACAGTAGTAAGAAGATGAAGACATACCATTTCCATTCGGAATGGGAAGAACAATATTTCTTTACAGAAGTTAAAGGTAAAAATGTATGTTTGTTATGTAATACATCTGTTTTCGTTGCTAAAAAAGGGAATATCGAGAGGCAGTATACGAGGGTGGAGTGAAAAGTTTCCGGCCTGACCAAGAGATGGCGCCACTAGGTCTACTTTTGGAGTGCCGTCCTATAGAACCATTAGTACCAAGCTTGTATGTACAGTTTCAGCCCAATCGCTATGTTAGTTTGCGTTTAAGAGCACATTGCGCGTGACGCATCCGTTGCTTTCCTAAAAATGGAAAAATTGGAAAAACGTGCTGTCATCAGACACTTCTATTTGAAAGGTTTACACCAAAACAAATAAAAGAAGAGGGGGGATTCAACACTAGGAGACTCCTCCCCATCATATTCTACTATTAAGCAGTGGGTTTCTGAATTTAAAATGGGTCGTGTGAGCACCTCTGACGAGCCTCGGTCAGGACGGCCCGTTGAGGTCACAACTTCAGAAATGATTGAGAAGATCCATAAAATAGTGTTGGAAGACCACAGGTTGAAAGTGCACGAGATAGCTGAGACCTGTAGAATGTCAGCTGAACGTGTGCGAAATATTTTGCACAACCATTTGAACATGGACAAGCTGTGTGCAACGTGGGTGCCGCGTTTGATAATGCTCGATCAAAAACTGCGTCGAAAAACCATTTCTACCCATAATTTGGCGCTGTATAGGCGTAATCCAAACGAATTGTTGCATCGATTCATAACTGTTGATGAGACTTGGGTCCACCACTACACTCCTGAAAGTAAAGAACAGTCCAAACAGTGGTTTGGAAAAGGGGAACCAACTCCAAAGAAGGCAAAAACAATTTTATCGGCAAACAAGATTATGGCTACTGTTTTTTGGGATGCGAGAGGAATTATATACATTGATTACCTTGAAAAGGGTAAGAGTATCACACAGCGACCTCATTTGGCGAAGAAAAAAATTTTGTTTCATCACGATAACGCACCAGAGCATTCGTCGATTATTGCCATGTCCAAAATCCGCGAATTGAAGTTTGAATTTATGCTGCATCCTCCCTACTCTCCAGACTTAGCCCCCAGCTACTATTACCTGTTTCATAACCTCAAAAAATGGCTTGGCGGTAACAGATTTAAGAGCAACAAAGAAGTTATCGAAGCTGTAAATCAGTATTTTGAGGAGCTTGACGAATCCACGTTTAAAACTGGTACAACTAAATTAGAACACCGTTATGAGAAATGTATCAGTGTTGATGGAGATTATGTTGAAAAATAAAGCAAAAAAAATGAACGTCAATATCTCGTAGAAATAGTCTCTAACTTGAAGGATAACTTTAAAATCGTTTCAAGGATTTCAACGAAATTGTTATAGTGGCACAATTTGTCGTTTCACCCTTCATGGAAATTGATATCCAACAGTTTGCAACTGCTGTTACGCAGAATTTTAGCGAAGACATCGCTGCGACAGCAATGGAAGTGATTGCGTTTCAGCTTTAAAATCATTAGTCTCAAATACAAAATGTATCTGGCCTTCAGTAAGTAAAGATAAATATTCAGTTTTGTCGTGCTGCCTTGAAAGTAAAAGTGTTATTTAGTTCAACCTATTTGTGCGAATCCTCTTTTTCACACATGAAGTTTATTAAAAACGTAGACTCTAGAAAACCAACTCTACGAGGCACCAACGATATTTCAAGAGGAAATTTCTGAGATGTCGTTAATAAAATACTATAACCTTAGTGTCCAAAAGATTTCAACACAATACTGAGTCGCTGAGAAATAAAGATATAATACGTGTGAAATTATACAATCAAACAGCTATGAAATTTGCCAAAAGAATATCATTAAAAAGGGTTTGGCCTAGGAATGCGCACTCTACCATTAATAAAGAGAAATTCAAATTACTGATAAGTGATCAAATTAGTAAAAAAAAGGTTTTGGTACGTGACGTCCAAAGGTTGTAGCAAATACCGCTGGCGATTTAGGGTCAATACAAATACTTATAACATTTGTAAAGACCCAAACTCAGCGACACATCACTCTTACGACAATGAAAAATATACAAAATATAAGCTTTTCAAAATTTCCTATTAACATAAATAAAGTCCGACTAATATTTTGTACCCCAAAATTACTTTTCGCCTACGCCTTAAAAGGATTAGAACAAGCTTATAGCATTCTGATTCTTAGAAAATGCTTTTATATGCCATAAAATTATCGGCGATTCTAAATCATAAAAAACATAAACACCGCGCTTGGAAATGGTTTTGTTTTCACAAAAAGCTTACAAAGCCCCTCGAATTCGTAAAATTTCACGATGTTTTCTTCAACTACAATGCGGGAGGTGAACTGGGCATTTTCAAATTTTAGCAATTTACTACAATTATCAAGAATGGTCAATACCGCGTTGTTAATAATTGATTGACCGAATTGGTCAATTCATTGAAAAGTAAACGCCACAAGCCCCGACAAACTTGTGAAGGAACGGATATTTACTGTGAAAATTAGTGCTATTTTAATAGTAGTATTTCAAAATATCTAATCAAGATTGCCGGGAACGGAAAATGTATCCGAAAACAAAAATCTCCTAAAATCCATGCAGGGTTGCTGTGGTAAACGATACTTCAATTGAGAAATAGAGAAAAATAAGTATCCAACAGACTTCAAAATGTACTTGTAATCATTCAACACCATCATTCTCTTATGAAGCATCAGTTCACTTTTGAAAGATACATAAACGATACATAAGCAGTTTTATCCCATCACTTTTTGTATTTGTATTCAATATGAAGTTTGTGTAAATTGAAGGAAATCGGAGTGGTGAAAAAGTTTTGCACCTGACCATGTAAGCATTAGATGCCTGAACACACGTTGCTTTCTGACCAATTCTTTGTGCGTTCAGAATGCCGTCAGTAGTTCAAAAGGATTACCAAAGAATTTGCTAATTAGGCATTCTTCCCAAATTTGTATGGGCTACCTCTAACCTCTATCTAGTATGCGAACTGAACTACCGTGGAATTAACGCGTGCTTCAGCACTTATTCTATCTACTTTTTCACCATAGCTATTGCACAATATTTCAGCACTTATTAAAAAAATCATATTACTGCAACTTTGATGATTTTGAGGTAGACATACAATACGTAGAATAGAAATATTTTCGAGGCAACTACCTGTACACATTCACAGATTCAATACAATTACAAAAAATTGCCACAATGTAAGTTGTATGAGTATATGTAAAAGTGTGCACTGCAAGCAACACTATAATAATACCACCAAAACACCTTGATGCACTAAAAGGAAAAACGCTGCAGCATAGATACAGTTTTGCATCAAACCAAAATATTGTTAAGCTGAATACGATTTTGGCATCCATTACACCTACTGATGCGTGCATCAAAAATAGTCAGTCAGTTATATATTGGCCACCCTGTATAAGGTTTCAAGAACCCTCAGCGTCATACGAAAAGTTTTTTGAACATTTATCATTTGTTTCTGGCGGAGGTTTATATAGCTTATATCTATATTATGAGGATAATCTCAGAAACAAGACGGTCAATTTAATTACGATCCCTCGACAATATAAAAATTTGAGGCATTTTTATACATTGTGACCTAACGCAAGTACCTCTTTAAATTCGTACAACTGAACTACAGAAAATATTCGCTATCATCTACCGGGTCATTGGTACAGTAGGCCGCTCAGAGATATTGGATAAAAGCAACCGTATTCTCTCCCCCTATACAAACCCACCCCACGTATAATCCCCGTTTGAAGGGGTGAAAAATTTCCTATATGGGTGTCTTATGTCGAGCTTTTATATCTACCATGGTAGAATTACATAGAGGGTGTCCCAAAGTCCAAACAAAAATATGAACAAGAGCTTCGAAACAGGATGCAATATAGGCTACGCTTCGGTCTTTTTGGAATTCTGGGGATCTATATTAAGATATTAGGGTTAGGGTAAACATTTCTGTCTAACTGCTGGTCAAATAACCACACGTAGCCCGCCTAATAGCGGCAGCTGAATCGGAGTACATGTGGACCGCGTTCAACTTCCATACTGATACGACAGAGACACTGTAGAGTTTCAGCTTTCTTTATGAATATTTCAAAAACTTATTAAAATATTACCTTATTATTTTGCATAGCGTTTTGATGCTCAAGGATTATACGGTTAATGCTTTAAGCATATCTATAATTGAATCGGATATTTCGAAAACCATCTGAGTCATTGATCCCAAAATATCTGTTTGCTGGAAATACTTAATCTAGTAAGTCAATACATTCCGTCCCTTTCAAATAATACCGCATATACGTACATGTACATAGCAAAAATAATTTGTGACTTAATGTTGTTTTGCATGTTTAACTCGACGGCGGGTAACTGATTGAGCCGTATTTATAAAAAAGAAGCATATCCTCGGAAGCATAAGGTGAAAGTATAAGGTCTTGCTTCGGAGAAAAAGGTAGAAGTATAAGCATATCCTTGTTTTCATATTCATAATGATTACCTTATACTCGCGAGGATATCTTCCAAGAAGAAGTAAAATGTTGACTGGTATTTGTATCTTGAACGACATGTCCTGACATGTACCAGCTTGTAGTTGACGTGGGAGTTCATTCACTCAGCATCACTGACAGTTGTACTCCAGAGCTTACACAAACCGTTCCGTATTTTTACTGGATACAGTTTTTTATCAAATTAATAAGCATGTCATCCTCAAGTGATGAGAAAACTATTGAAAATAACGGCAATGACTTGCAGTTCATCGCAGATGAAATTGCCATTGCTCCCATTATTTTGCAAAAGTCACAAGTTCCAAAAATAAAATGTTAAAGGACGATGCCTTGAAGATGTTGAAAAAATACGAATCAACATTCGGTAAACCATTTGAGACTAAAGGCTTATTAAAAAATATCAACAATATGAAATCAAGTAGTACAACATTTGCTTTATTTATTAGTTGTGATCTAGTCTGTGAATTTCTCTATATTCTGGAATCATGCACTAATCCAGCCCAACTGACATCAAAACTTGTGAATATCTCTCTGGCATCACAAGTGGCTTGCACATTTAAAGTAGGTTTCTCTTTTCGGTTGATATACTCATCTCCATGGCGATTTGGTTTCAGGATTCCTATATGTGTACAATCAATTACACCAATTGCTGTCGGAAATTTATACATGCTTTGCCATATCCGCTTGGCCTCCATCAGTTCATGGTTGGTAGTTGGAAACTTGATCCACTGTGCAACTATGCTGTTCACAACTCTATCCACCATCCGAGATACCGTTGCTTGACTAACACTAAGTTCCTGACCAATACCTTGTTGATATCCAGGGTCACCGAGATAGTGTAGACATATCTTCATTTTATGAGTACATGAAAGTGCTCCTTCTCGAGTTTCCTCATTCTCAACTAAAAATCAGATCGCAAGCCATTGTACATTTGCTTCGTCGAACCGATATAATTTTTTGAAGTCAAGACCAAGTGAAGGTCAACGAGGTTTGTACGTTTTAACATTCCTAATATACACAATTTCCGCCATCATCGTTTGACCACCTTTCATTACGAAGTTGAGTCTGCTATTGACCACACTCAGAATTTTTAGAGGTTATGCTTGCTATGCCAAGTATAAGGTGAAGATTATGAATATCCTTTTACTTATGTCACTGCTTTGAAGGATATTCTTATACTCAAAAAGCAAAAGCGTTTACTTCAAATTATTATAAATACCATCTGGAGGATTTCCTTCAAAATTTGCAAGTACAAGGATATCCTTTGTTTTATGAATACGTCTCATTATTTTCTTTTCATATTCATGTGCCAAAATACCAATATTAAATTCACTAAGTACAAAAATAAAATTACGGGTGAATGCGGTACCCACTTTCCCTTATAAATACTATACTGGTTATTGAATCTTTGTTGTATTGTAATCCAAACCGCAACTTTGATGTACACGTAATCCAGCATGTAGAGCATCAAGTATAGTGAAATTCAGAAAAATGAAAAGAGAGATATTTAAGCTGGTTCAATGTCTTTTGACAGTGTAGTACTTTAAGATGAGTGCTAAGTTCTTGAAAAATATAGCCAAAAATCGATATTTTTGCAGATGTAGGTTAGAATGACTCGGAAATTAGAGATATTTGGACCACGGATTCGGATTCAGCGCAACAAAAACCTTCTGAAAATATTCTCTGTTTTATAGGTGAAAATCTTATCGGCATGTCAAGAAGATCGAACCATTAAGCCGATGGCCGATGCATGGCTCAGATGGAAAACACGAAATTTGATTTTCCCATGGAGACATGCAAAACTGAAACGTGTAACATGTAAAAATGAGTCAATGTTTAAATGCAATAAGCAATAACAAACATATAATTAACACGAGTCTGTTGCTTTTTTCATAATAATTCTTGTTTATTTGGCAATGACACTGTTTTATTCTAAAGTATGTGAGACATCAGAATAACAGAAGTCATGGATAGACCAACTTTGGAGCCAGCCTATTCAAGAACGGTGAATCTCCTTCCAATTTTTTGGTAACGATTAAATGTCCCTCAAATTTCATATAATCAGTTTTTCAGACGTTTCAATAAATTTGTTTTTGACGAAAAATGAAAAAATACGGATAATCACCATTTTGTCTTTTATGACAAGTTACATACACGAATATTTTTTACCAACGTCTTGTACGAGGATAACCGCTATTTAATATGATTAAAATGATGAACAGCCGCAAATAGCTTTATAGCCAAACAGAGAGGTATAAAGCTCAACATATTGTGCATGAAAAATGCGTTAACTATGTATTAATAGTATATGAAAACAGTAAATATAATTAAATGCAGCTGTTAAATTCAGACAGGAAAGTATAGCTCCCAAGAAAATATCAGCCAAGTTAATAAGACAGCAAGCACAGTAATGTCGTCGATTTCGAATTTTTGCCAAGTCTATTTTGGTCGCCCTATTTAACATTGTTTGCCTTCAGTGGCGTTGCAAAATAATGAAAAAAAACACTTATCTATTCAAAAGCTTTTGATACGGACTAAAAGAATATTGACACTGACAGACTCCTAGATGTTACAAACTCACAACGAAACGGTTATTAGATGCTACAATAGAAATAACTGTAGCCTGGCAGAAGGGTAACTCTCGCTCACAGCCTAAGGGTAGTATCAACAAAAGCTACAGAATTTTGGGGCTAGATTGCCCATCGAAAGCATGGCAACGGTCGAAATAAGTCACCATGTGACTTCTAGATGGCTGACGATTTTGGATGTATAGTATATGTGGTCTACTTGCCATTGAATAAACTAAACATGATGCTTTCGTCTGGGCTATTAAACGCGAACTGAGATATTTACAGTTTCAACCAGAAAACTATTTTTTCTATTCTATCAGAATATATCATAATCCTTATTTAGAACGACTATCGTAGAGCAAATTAGTTAAATACGTGTCAAAAATATGTAAATTGTGTAATGAGTAGCTTATGCTCTTTTTCACCAAATAAATTGATCTGTGATGCTTGAGTCCTTTTCGTTCCTCAGAAACATTGAGAATATTTTGGCACGAAAAATAAATCTACCGTGGACAAGCAGCACGTCAAATTCAATAAATTGCCCTGTTTTAAGGGTAAATGTACGGGGATGATGAGTGAAAAATGCCTAATATGTGCGTAGAATTACTGGGGTTGGAGTAGTATAAATATAACAACGATAAAAAAAAATGTGATATACCATCCCCCACCTGCTGCAACCCCTTATCCCCAATTGTTAATCCCTAAAAAAAAAATTCCGAAAATGATCATCATCGTCTGAAACGTCAAAAAACAAGTTTGAGCGATTTTTATTTTTTGTTTTGTTTTTGGCCAACAACAATACTTTCCCGCCAGTAGACGTGGGAAGTAAAAATGAGATTTCAAGCCCTATGACGTCTAGCTGCCTATTAACCTAATAACCCCTCACCAATCCTAGTGATAAAGGAAAATGCTACAGACAACAGCTTGTTAGTGACATGACAGATAATAATAAGTTTGAGCTGTTTCTATTTTCGTATTTTAACATCAGTATTGATGGGTGTATTCCCATCAAAAAATTATTTGATACGTCCATGTACGCAGCTTTTGAACAATAACTTATTTTTAACCATACAGTCGCTGGAGAAAGGTTAAAGCTTTGTCTCATTAGTCTATCTCTATATCTAGAAATGAACAAATAAGCTAAAACTTTTTGAATTAAACTATTTATTTGTTATTATATACAGGGTGTAAAGTTAGTAGTGGATCAACGGAAGTCAGGTGATAGAGGGCTTCGAAATCTATCGAATGAACCCCTATACATATATGTGGTCCGAAATTTTATAATTCAGGAAATATTTGCATTTAAGTGCCTTTCCTGGCGTTGGATAGGTAGAGGTAGACACATAGGATGGCCTCCAACGTCACTCAATTTAAATCCTCTAGATTTTTTTATATGCGGCTTTATAAGGGGATAATCTATACATCTAAAAATACAAATGTCAACCAACTGCGGAAAAAAAATGATGAAGCAAAAATAAGAATTATGGAAAACGCAAATTCATTTCAAATACTAAAGGAAAATTTTATTAAAAGGTGTCCCTTGTGTGTACTTTTTATTACATATTCAGATAGGCGCTTTTAAGAAAAGAAAATTTTGATATAACATGACACAATGAGTTTTGATTATCGATTTTTTGAGCTATTTTATCTAGAAAAACATCAAAGTTTGATAGTCTGCATATCTGCTGACTTGACAGGCAGGGCAGTGAAGTTTGTGTCACTTTTTTTATCATACACAATTTCAACCTTAATCATCTGCTTTTTGAATTTTTTGAATGATCAATACAGGGTGGTCAAAAACGCAAAATGCGATTTTTCTCAAAAAAAAAAAATAATTAAATGGAACGCCTTGTATAATTTAACATAATGCGTGCTGCTATGGGCTGTATGCTGTAAGTCAATATCGTCATCCACGCGGGATTAGGCATAGCAACGATCATGTGCACCCGCAGAAATTTCTCTCAGGGGGAGTAAGGAAGTTATTTGATTTAATGTTATACATGTTCGAAGTTAACTTTTTATCCTTTACGAACTGAAGAAACCCTTGCAAGTCTTTTAGTTTACATTACGCCATTGTTTTTATAAGCCGTCAAAGAAATAATTTTTCACATATATTCAAAGCTGTTTCAGGAGAACATTGTAGAACACGAAAACATCTGGAAAATGAAACCTTATATGTTCAATTTGCTGTAGTAGATTAGGTTTTTATTCCAAGAAATGCCAACTTGCAAATTTATTTTTTACCAAAAATGAGCAACAGAAAATACGACATAATAACCAAAACTTGAATTCCTTGTGGTGGTTAGCACCCAGAAAAAACAAACATTGTCGAAAAATTTATAATTGTTGTTGATTTTTTTGAGGTTAATGGTAATTTTTTATGAGATGTTTAGTAATGTAGTCACTGGAGCAAATTGGGCATATGAGGTTTCATAGCCCATTTTCATCCTCTATAACTCTTCTGTAATAACAAAGTTAAACAGGAAAATTTATCGTATCACTAGATGGAAGACATTTTCATTTACCGTTGAGAAACATAATTCCGTTGTGAAATACGTCTATATAATTTTTTCTAGAACAATATGAGGGCTACAATATATGTAGATACGCATTGGACGCAGTGGTATTTGGGCCTAAATTCTAAACCATTATTGTATCCTGTAATCAAATCAACAACCTATGTAGAATATTGCAGAGGCAATAAAAGTTTTCAAGTGACGCCTATGAGTTCGGCAGTGTCATTAAAAGGGTAGTTTTCCCTCACCTCAGCTATGCTCATTTAGTAACCCGCGTACAACTTCATATTAACTTACATTATTGATGAGCTCTTTCTGTGCATGTGTACAAAACAGACGCCATTTTTAGATTTTTTATCGACGACAGCAATGAAGGTCCTCAAACACGAAGAAATCGATGAATCCCTTCAGATGTTTGTATATATGAATAATTGTTGTTTCGTGTAGCAATCTGATTCGCTTAGTTAACATAAATATTCACAACTGTGAAAAAGGGTACATGCAGAGATATTAGAATTTGCATGGATAGCAAAAAGGCAATGCTCGCAAGTGTTACAAACTCACAACGAAAACAGTACTATAGTCAAAATCACGAAAGATGACTATTAGGTCATACCGTAAATTGTTCTGAAGTAATCAATGCACGTACGTCGATGCTAAAATCACGATGTCAGAAACATATTGACAAAAAATTTATATTATGATTTTGCGAAGTTAGGTTATTTTACTGATTATTTTTATTTTATTTCATGGTTTTGAGTGATGCCTAATAATAATTTTAGAGGGGAGTTTTTGTTTTGAAAAAAAAAACAGTTATGAGTAGAACACCTTAAGATAGGAACACCAAAGACCAAAATATTATTAGAAAATAACCTAACCTGCTTTAACATAACCTAACTATTCGTCTTTCAAATATGATCGGTCATGCAACATGAAAACATCGTCTATCTTTGTCGGATACATGCAAATTAGCAATACAGTTTGAATAGACAATAAAATTCTGTTTGTCTCTGTCTAACATATCTAAAACTTCATTAAAAATATTAACAAATCGCTGTCGTTATTTACTACAGACTAAAATGATGACGTAATCGTCATATTCCGTGATTTCGACTATAGATGGCCATTTAGTGGTTGGGAGTGCCTCTACCAGCACTAATATAACTACAAAATTGTATTATCTTTTTGAATTTTTACTGATTTATAATTTTGAAAATTGCGAAAACTATGAAAATATTGAGAATTCTGACAACACTGAGAATTTTGATAACTTCGAAAACCTTGAACATTTTCTTCGAAGTTCGAAAACTTTTCAAAGGAAAAAAGTGAGGTTTTATAACTCCTTAATGATATGCGAATATTTACGGGTGTAAATCTACATGAAAAATTAATGTTAGTTTGCTTTATGAACTGTGGTCCAAAAATGTTTAATTAGTTTTAGGTAACAAAATGGAAATTAATTAATATTTTCAGAACCGCTTCAGATATTTCACTGATATTTATTACGTAGTGAAGGTTAATAAAGGTGCATATTTTTTAATGCAAAAATAATTTTTAGCGTTAACAGTGGCGTGCGTACGGGTATTGACTTCGATATTTTTCAAAAAAAATGGTACGTCAATGGTTTTTTGCCAAATAAAAATTATTCTTGAATTCCCCGTTCAATTTAAAACAAATGATCTCTCTTGAATTGTTTTCCTTCGATGTGCCATTTTTGAGTAAGAAAATAAAAACCGTTCTATTGTCTAACTTGCAAAATTATTATTAATTTAATCGGAAAAATCAAACACATTAGAGGTAATGAACAACAACAACTGACAACATAAACATAACATTAAAACCAACGAAATGATTACAAAAATTGTTGAAAATGGCCCCCTTCACTTAGTATGCATGCTTCCGCCCTCCTTCTCATGGAGTTGCGCACTCGTTGAAATATCTCTGGAGTGTTTTTTATTCTATCACAAGCTGCAACTATTCTTTCTTTTAATTCCTCTACAGTGTTAATGAGACTTGTGTACACTAGTGTCTTAAGATAACCCCACGAAAAGAAATCTAAACTGTTGAGGTCTGGGGATCTTAGTGGCCATTCTTGGGGCCCACCGCGGCCAATCCAACGATTTGGATAAACAGTTTGTAAATAATTACGAACCGCTACACTGCAATGCGCTGGGGCACCATCATGCATGTACCACACATTGCTTCTTATTACTAACGGAACATCATCAAGCAGCAAAGGCAACTGTTGTTGAAGAAAATTGAGGTAAGTCTGTCCGTCAAGTCGTCCCGGCAAGAAGACTGGGGCAATAAAGTGGTTGCCTATAATTCCTGCCCATACGTTAACCGAAAATTGGTGTTGGAGACGGGTTTCGGTTACGGCATAGGGATTTTCTTCTGCCCACAAATGATTATTGTGGAAATTCTGAATGGCATTTCGAGAAAAACTAGCTTCGTCCGTGAACAGAATCATTGATTCAAATTTCGGATTTTGTGTAATTTTTTGAAGATACCACTGACAAAAGGTCACATGCCTTGAAAAATCAATGGGAAGTGATGCCTTACTTAAAATATGGCAAGGATATAACAAAAAATCCACTAAAATTCTCCAAACAATTTGATGGCAAATATTTAAGTGTCTAGCGATCTTCCTCGTACTCGATTCAGGATGTTCTTCGACTTCATGCAGCACTGCTTCCTCAATTTCAGGTGTTGTCACACTCAGAGGTCTACCTTCACATGTTCCATTTCGGACAGAACCAGTTTCAACAAGACGACGATGAATATTAGAAAAGGTTCGACTACCTGGCAAAGCACGATCGGGATATTTCTGGAGATCAATCCGTCTGGCTTGCTCACCATTACCATCGGCAAGGCCGTATACGTAATGCATTTCCGCCATTTCTGGATTTGAATAATTCACCATTATTTACAAGATTGTAAACACTAAATAATAAAAAAACATGTCACAGCGAACAGATTTAAATAACAGAGACTTGTCAGATGTCAAAAGCCAGTGAAATATTCCAGAGCAACTAGATATTTATTGCTAAATTGCATTCTTCAATTATTACATTAATTTTCTCGGACAATAGAACGGTTTTTATTTTTTTACTCAAAAACGGCGCATCGAAGGAAAACAATTCAAGAGAGAGATTATTTGTTTTAAATTTTTATTTGGCAAAAAACCATTGGCGTACCATTTTTTTCTTAAAAAATATCGGAGTCAATACCCGTACGTACGCCACTGTTAAAGCTAAAAATTATTTTTGCATTGAGAAATATGCAACTTTATTAACTTCCACTACGTACTAAATATCAGTGAAATATCTGAAGCGGTTCTGAAAATATTAATTAATTTCCATTTCTTTCCTGAAACTTCAACACCCCGAGTTTTTGTAAGGAAACATTTTTGGACGATAGTTTATAAAGCAAACTAACATTAATTTTTCATATAGATTCACCCTTAAATATTCGCATATCATTAAGGAACATCCTGTATTGGGCTTATTTGTACATCTATCCGTGTGAACGAGAAATACTGGTTTTCCTTTGTGATGTTTATTTGCTGAGTTATGGGCTTCTAAAGAATAGCCATAATAGAAGTTGTGATTTATTAGAACACCAAGATATTAAGCTACAAAACCAGAAGTAAGCATTTCAAACCAAAATTGGGTAACGTGGACCATTTTTATTTTTAATTTTACTTTTACGCTTCACTGGAAGTATTGTAATCGCGAAAAATTTCGAAAATGAGATATTATGTTTTTTGGATCTTATATGACATGTAGATCACGGAAAATCATGTCACTTATTTCCGTGGCTCCCCCGGAATTTTTTGGCACCTCTATAACTTGGAAAGTACTGCTCGAAATTGAATGAAATTTTCACACAAAGTTACTACTATGCCAAGGACGAAAATGCTCTTTAGTTTTAAAAATGTTAATGTTAATGGTAATTTTTTATGAGATGTATAGTAATGTAGTCACTGGAGCAAATTGGGCATATGAGGTTTCATTTTAAGCCCATTTTCATCCTCTATAACTCTTCTGTAATAACAAAGTTAAACAGGAAAATTTATCGTATCACTAGATGGAAGAGATTTTCATTTACCGTTGAGAAACATAATTCCGTTGTGAAATACGTCTATATAATTTTTTCTAGAACAATATGAGGGCTACGGAATTTTCTGGCACCTCTATAACTTGGAAAGTACTGCTAGAAATTGAATGAAATTTTCACACAAAGTTGCCCAGGACGAAAATGCTCTTTAGTTTTAAAAATCGGTTTAGTGACGCCGGAGAGAAACACCAAACACGAAATATATTGAAATTGATCAAACTTCATTTTTTGAGCTTTTGTTAATTTCTGGATATCGGACCAGTGGCGTCGGAGAAAAGGGCGGAAAAGAATAAAAATTGCTAAAACTTCATTTTTGAAAAAAATTTTTTTGGGGCAAAACAGTGGTGGTGGGGGGTTGTAGGGGTGTAATGAAGGGTGTATCGCAATTTTTTGATTTAGTATATTAATAACACTTCCAGCCCCGGTCATTCTACGCACATATTTCACACATAGATTTCCCTGACCGATCTGGTACCTATCAATCTGACTTGACTTGCACTCCGAGATTGTAAATATTGCAACTTTGGTTGTGGACAGAGGGACTTGTAAAAGCAGGTAGCAGACGGCGTTAGGCGCTTGTTTTTGTCAGATATATCGCATGATCATGCAAGCATATGAGTATTTTTAAGCTCTAAGCTTTGAATACACTTCTTTTCGGAGTCCGCGTCACTTGAAATGTCCTATATTTGAAATATCTATTTTAGATGAATTATTGTTTATTTCGAATTCAACGTCCTGGGGTGGATATAAAAGGGATCCATTGAAGCCTAAGATGTGCCTGATAAACTCAAAAGTACATCGTTATATCATCGAAGATAACGCTATGAAAGAATTACCTGCAGCAACATTGCGAAAATCAAAAACTTCATCTCGGTTACATACACATTGGTACGCTTCGAGATTTAAAGTATCGCGTACTTATCAGTATTTGCTGAACAATAACAAAGCCTGATCAATTTAAAAATGACCTCGGTAGGTACACATATAAAATATGTGTAATAACGCCATTTCAACGATACAATAGCGCAATATTTCCTAATCGTAAAAACTGTACGCACAAGTTGTAGATAAAACGCAAATTGAAATGTTTAACATACAAAATATTTGCAAGGAAATATCCTTGATATGGGTAGGAGTTGCGATAGAATTTAAGCAGATTTTTATACGGCATTATGGAAGGAGTTAACCACTGACGCTTTATTGGAATTCAGGTTTTTTGGGTCTCTATGGAAAATCTTTGGTTTCCTTGGACCTCCTACATCTTCACCGGGTAGAATTCACTAAAAACTTAGTAGACTAAAATTACTTCCTATGTTACTAAATACTCGTAAATCTCTGTGTTTGTATCCGCATATTTATGTTTTACGTAACTTTATATAGGTATATACTCACTTAACACACGCATTTGCTTTTTTCAATAAAAGCGTTATGAGTCTTAATATTTATTTCCGTTTTATCCGAAATTTCGACTATCCGAAGGTCCGCATTATTTCGGATAATCGGGGTTCTACTGATGATGTTTGTGATTTATATACAAGGTGTCCCGAAAAGAGTGTGCAATATTCTACCAGCGTTTCTAGAGTTTATATAAACATAGGTCGACAAACGTCCCCTAAGGGCGCTACGGTCTTTTAAAGGGGCTCCCCTGAAGATGGTTTTTCCTTAATATTTCCGAAACGTGTTGAGATAACGACATAAAATTTGGTATTCTAGCCTAGTTTTTTATGCTGGATTTAAAAATATCAACAATTTTAGACAGTTTTGTTTGGAAGCGTATGTAACAGGGCCGGACTCAGGTTATTTTAGCTCCAAAATTTTTGTGTGATTCTATTTTTGAAATTCAATTCTAGAATTTGAAAATTTAGGGTTTTCTACATAAAAAAGGTACTCTTATTGAATATCGATAAATTGTGCCATTTTTGAATAAAATCAAACTAAAGAATTTGTCACATGATAGGAAATGTACTGCGAATTTAAATGAATTGTTGAATAATTAGCCATGGCAACGAAAAAACTAATTTAATAATTGGTAAATATTACATAAATACATATTTCTATTGCAACATAGCTAACATTTAGGCAAAAACAAAAGAAATAAATTTATTCTACGAACGAAATTGGAATTTGTTTAAAAAAGAAGACATACAGTTGGATATACTTAAAACTAGCTTTACAATAAGTGTTCAAATAAATTCCCATTTTGTTGGATACAGAGTCTCGCTCGACGAACTAATAATTGCGTAGCCCGAAAAGTGGAAAACCTTTTTCTTATTTCATTTGCAGCCTGATGGATTCTTTGAAGTAAATCTTCTTGAGTATTTACTTCAGTCGAGTAAACTAGGTCTTTTAATGACCACCAAAAATAGAAATCCAATGGATTTAGGTCACGCTATAGAACCTCCTCGGCGAAACTACCTGTCTGGAAAATTGACATTCAACCAATTTCGGATATTGCGTCAAAAATGTGCAGGGGCGCCATCATGTTGAAAAAACATATTTTCTTGAAACTGCTGGCGCACATCCAATGATATTATATCCATGAGCTCATTCTGAAGAAAGTTCAGATACACGTCTGAATTAAGACGATTGGGAAGTACAATAGACCCAATTACTTGATCCCCAATTACTCCTGCCCATAAGTTCAATGAAAATCTATGTTGGAAATTTGTACGGCGAACAACTTTTGGATTTTCATCTGACCAGTGATGCATGTTATGGAAATTAAAAGCACCATTCCTATTAAATATTGACTCATCCGACCATAATATTCTAGGAATAGTGTTTTCATCTGCTAATATCCACTGGCAAAACTCGATTCGTGGTAAAAAATCTGCCTCCGTTAAATGCTGCACCCGTTTAAATTGATAAGGATGTAATCGTTGCATTCTTGTCATTCTTCCTATCTAAAATTATTATTTTTAGGATAACTATCAAATATATAGGTATTCATAAATTTTCCTTACTATTGATTGAGGTATATCCATAATTTCTGAAACATTTCGTATGCTTATTTGCGGATTATTTTCAAACATATTTAAAGCAATATCCATACGATCATTTCTAACTATGTATAATCAACAATTCATTTACATTCGCAGTACATTTCCTATCATGTGACAAATTTTTTAATTTGATTTTATTCAAACATGGCACAATTTATCGATATTCAATAAAAGTACCTTTTTATGTAGAAAACCCTAAATTTTTAAATTGTAAAATTGAATTTCAAAAATAGAATCACACAAAAATTTTGGGGCTAAAATATCCTGAGTCCGTCCCTGTTACATACGCTTCCAAACAAAACTGTCTAAAATTATTAATATTTTTATATCCAGCATAAAAAACTAGGCTAGAATACCAAATTTTATGTCGTTATCTCAACACGTTTCGGAAATATTAAGGAAAAACCATCCTCAGGGGAACCCCTTTAAAAGACCGTAGCGCCCTTAGGGGACGTTTGTCGACCTGTATTTATATAAATTTTTCTTCCTATTTTAAGCTCTAGAAACCGCTGGTAGAATATTGTACACTTTTTTCGGGACACCCTGTATAATTAATCCAATGGGTCAAATGACAGATTACTTTTTCTATGGGAGTGAAATTCGACTTTCAACTTAGGGGTACACTTTAGGATCATTTTACTGATGCCTGAAAGGCTATCATTAGTGTGATAACCCAAAGTAAACCCAAACTTATAGGCCGATCATCTATTTTTTGGAATGGATGTAATTCACAAGCCTAACAGAACCGGGGCGACCTATAATACTGATCATTTTTCTAGAACACTTTTTAAATGTTTTCGGTTAAATTGAGTGCGCTGGTTAGAAAAACACAACGTTGTTTAAGCAGCTCTAGTTTGAAATTTTTATGAAAACTGCAATAGTATATCTTTTACAGTTGCCGAGGCTGAGGAAAAATGTTTTTATAAGATTTTCTTGACTGAGGTGCCTGTTTTAGATCCAGGCGGAGATTTCAGCACTAATCAGGGTAATAAGTAGATTCCTCTGTTATACAGGGTGGCCGATATGTAACTGACTGGTTTGTACCATGAATATTTGTAAGACGAAATAAAATACGTCAATTTTTTTCATCTTAATATTTTATTGAAACTTGGAAATTATGCATGAAAAATAGTATCAGACAAATGTCCGCCTCTAGAAGCCGCGCAAACCTGAGCCCTCTTGATCACATTTTCCATCCCTTTTTGGTAGGTTTCGGGAGCGACATTCTCAATCGCTTCCGTAATATTGTTCTTCAGCTATATGGTTTGCTGGCATAAACCCTATTTCTCAAAAATCATCATAAAAAAGTCAGGGGCCGTTAAATCCGGTGACCTTGGTGGCCAATTGACATCACCAAATCGAGAAATTAAACGTCCCGTAAATATTGTTCGCTAAAGATTCATTGTCTCCCTAGCTATGTGACAAGTTGCTCCGTTCTGCTGGAACCACATGTTTTGCAGGTTTAATTGTTGGATTTGAGGGCCAGTTCTTGAGAACCATGTCTGGTAGACGTCTCAGGGCGCTCCACTACACTTTGACGAACTCTCTCGATATTTTCCGGAGTACGAACAGTTCGAACACGGCCCGATGTTGGCAAGTCTTTAACTTCACCTGTTTGTTCAAATTTCTGCACCATCTGACGAATGGTGTTGATACTGGGCACATTATCTCGACCGAAATCTTGTCGTAGCTGCCGAATCGTTGCAAGAATCGACTAATTATTTAAGTAAAATGTTTTAACAATACGGACACGTTGTGGGATCGTGTAGCGCTCCAAGATGAATTGGACACATGTACTTTAAACAACTAGTATGGTGCCACCTACTGAGTTGCGTGTATCAAAAATGGCGCGCAATTTAAATCAGTCAGTTATATATTGGCCACCCTGTATATGTCCGTACTTAACTTTTTTACTTGTGCCGAATACAATACTTGACGTATCTAAAACACTCTTCAATTAAATTTTTGAACAAAAGCTACTTCTTCACTAAACCAATTTGTGAATGCTTTGATTGATGAGTACGGTCCTGCTCTAATGGTCATTATAGTTAGCGTACGAAGTACGAGGCGACACTCTAAACCCTTTTATGTCATTTGCATGCCATGAGAATTGATTTTTCCGGTGAAAAATGATAGTAGCCTAGACACTGGCTAGTAAAAATAATAAACGAGTATGTACGTTTCCTTGATATATACAATATAATGCCGAAGCGGGTAAGCTGTAAAATGAATACAACTTTGACAATGATGAAAATGGAATTAGTTGCTGGATAATTTTTTTATATTTCCATCACATGTAGAAAAAGGAAAGTATTTTCATCGGAAAAATGAAGACATGTAAAGGGTGTAATGAGAGCGCCGGACACGATTGTCAAGAAAAACACAATTTCTTTTCGAATTAAGCGAGTATTTATATTTCAACGGGAAGAGAAGTAGTTGCGATTAAACATGACCTCTGGCACAGGGTCAGTCTTTTCTTAAAATTCTGGATAACGTTTTCGCACAACGGTGGTTCTATTTCGTCGATAGCGCGCCGTATCTCTTCTTTAAGGCGTTCAACTGTTTGTGGCTTGTTCGCATACATCTTTTCCTTCACATAGCCCCAGAGGAAGAAGTCCATTGGCGTTAGATCGCACGATCCTGGTGGGCAATTTTGATCACCAAACGGAGATTTGACACGGTCTGGAAAGTTGGTCCGCAGAAACACCATTGTTTCGCGTGCTGTGTGGCAGGTCGCACCGTCTTGTTGGAAGAACATATCCTCCACATCAATTCGATCCAACTGGGGCCACAAAAAGTCGGTTAAAAATTCGCGATTAACAGTTACCGCAGTTCCAGCTGCATTTTCAAAGAAATACGGTCCAGGCAGCAGCGGTGGCCGCAGTAGTAGACTCTTCGGTCTCCTGATCAGTCGCCGTGCGCTGTGCGGGTTCGAGTCCCGTCCCAGGAGAAATTTTTCTCTTGGCTATGGATGTTGTGATTGTCCGTAGGTGGTAGACGGTCTCTGACTGTCGAACGTGGAGGTACCACCCGGCGGATCTCGTAGGCGGAGCCAGAATGTGTGCATGTTGCATGCCCACGTGTTCCCTCGCCACAGTCCGTGTGGCGTTCCCCCTTTTTCCTGTATCCCCCTATAGCCCGACGGTACCCAATGGGCGTTTAGGCCTTCGTGGTAGTTGGAGTATAAAAAAAATCCCTCCGCCACTCCACAATGCGCACCAAAAGGTAACTCGCGGCGGATGCATTGTTCGATTATTACACGAAGGTTTTCAGAACCCCAAATTTGGCAGTTCTGCTTATTGGCGTACCCGTTCAGTTGGAAATGTGCCTCATCAGAGAAAATATTTTTTTTCGAGAAACCCGCATCAATTTGGTGATGCTCCAGTGCCCAATCAACGAATTCACGACGCTGCACATGGTCCGTTGGCTTGAGTTCTTGCGTCAGTTGAACCTTGTACGCATGCAAGCACAGATCTTTTGTCAATATACGTTGCAGATTGGGTCTGGTAAGGTGCAATTCTTGGCCACGATGTCGATTGGAAGTGCCTGGATTCTCGGCTACACTTTTACGCATTGCGACTATATTTTGGAGGGATCGACCAGGACGGCGACGAACAGTGGTCTTCACATTCAGCAACGTGAAACTTGTCTGATATTTTGTAATTAAACGGCGAACTGTCGACTCATTTGGCGCATGATTGCGATCGAAAATTGAATACTGCTCCATGCAAAATGGCAAATTCAAATCCGGCGCTTTTGACACCCTTTATATTGGCTCGGTGTTTCCCACGCAATGATATAGATTTATCAAAAATTTCAATTTTTTTTAACTCCTAAAGCTATTTTCGATGCGCCACCAAAAAGTTGAAAAATGTGCCTTTTCAAATAATTTTACTCCCTCTAATAATTTGTTTGGCGATGCTGTAAAATTGCCAGAAAAACGAAAAATATTGGAAAATCGATTTTGAGACGTTCTGACATTTTTAATTTTTAGTTTTAGCTCATAATTCGAATGTCACTGGATATATTTTCAAGAAGTTTTAGCTACTTGTTCTTAAATTTCATAAGCATAAGCATACCATAGAGAAGCCAAATATTACCGGACAGGTAGGTCAACAGTCATGAGTGACATGATTTTCTGTGACGTACATAAATCATGTAACATCCAAAAAACAATACCTGGATTTCAAAATATACTCAGTGACATTAGAAGTGTTATAGGTACCCAGAAAAAATAATTTCCGCAACTTGTTTTCCAGACGTGCAAATTTTCACCATGTTAGCCACTTTGACAAGGGTAGAATTATTGACTATCGAGATGAAGAAGAAAGCCTACTGGTCCATCGAGGCGTACCATAGAGCATCAAGATAGGCACCCTTTGCAACTACGCGTCAGATTGCTGACCAGTGGCTCGGAGAAGAAGGTAGACCTGTCATTATGCGTACACTCTATCCCAGTGTTGCCAGACGAATTCTGCTAAAAATCCCTAACATTCTATTTTTTTTCCCCTAGAATTCCCTAGATTTTTATTTTCTAAGTCTACCCTGTTTTTTCTGTCTACTCGCCACTCCCAATTTTTTCTGTATTACGTATTGAATTCATAATATGGTTTAAAAAAAATATATTAAAAATTACATTTAATGATAAAACTTTATTAGATTAAAAAACGGAATTTTCTTAATTATCTAACTTAAAATAATACATTACTTGCCACTAATCTTTTGAGTACAACTTTTTTTGGCTCATTAGTTTAAGATGCTCACCAGTTACTTTAAATGACTGGCAGCAATTATCAGACGAAAATCTTGTAACACATACGGCATTTAATGATTCACTTCCTATTTTGTTTCTTTTTTTTGTTTTCGTAGAGGGTTGATCCCTACGATTTTAAAAATATATCAGCTATTGATTACTTATAATATATTATGCAACTTACATTTGATCAGAATTTTCTGCTGTATCGGACTCCATCATCACAAAACTAAACTTAAAAACTTTGAACAAAGATTCTCTCAAAAACGTCGGGTCACACTTTAATATTGAACTGGGTATGCGTAATACAGTCGTCGGTGGCGGCAGGTGGCGGAGAACTTATCGGTGATTCACACAGAAGATGTACAGTACAACCAACCTTATAATTAGCAAAGCTGTATACTGTTTTATTTAACAATTATGTTAACAGGGTCCGGTTAGTTTTTGCAATAGATTGGAATTCAAGTATTCATTAATCTTTTTTTTGAAACGGTAAAAAATCCCTAGAATTTCCCTATTTCCCTAAAAGTCCCTAGAACTAGAAAACATCGTAAATTCTCCCTAGAACTAGGGAGAATTCCCTAGAAATGGCACCACTGCTCTATCCCCGCATTCGAGTCTCTGGGCTTTTCTTATACCGTCCACGGTTAGTGCTTTCTCTGACTGCGGACCACTGTCGTCAAAGTTTGAACTGTAGCAGATAGCAGCAGAATTTGGAGGCAGAATGGCATAATCCCATCTTCAGCGACGAATCGCGATTAGGTTTTGCAGTGGCCACCCCGTTCACCGGATTTAAATCCCATCGAACATGTGAGGGATATGATGGGGAGGAGACTATCCATATCCACTTTATGCCATCCGCCAGACCCTGTCAAAGCTAATGTACGAAATTTGAGTTGCTTGGGATGATGTGCCACAACCAGACATCGATCATCTCATTTTGTGTATTCAGCTATGGGTCGCCCGACACATTTTATTTTTTTTCTTATTACCTCATTGCCAAAAAATCAAGTTGAAGAAATAATTTTTTTTCTGGGTGTAACACTTCTAATGTTACTGAATATATGTCGCGATTATTGTACAATGCTTCCTCACAAATTAGCGAGGAAAGTGAAAATGTTTACTATTTTGTCAATACACCTTGCTGAAAAATTAAGTGGTGTGAATAAACGAATACAGTCTAGAATGAACAACCAACTGATAAGGGTGATGATAGAATAGACGGAAAACAAAATGTTAATTACTTGAATGGTGTTATCGTGTTTGTGATATGTGAACCTCGCTTAAAGTTGAAATCCCGGTGACTTCATAAATATGCCGTACACTGAATAATGTATTAAGTACACATTCTGGCACTGAAAAATTTGCAGCTTTTGTACACGGTGTTCCGAAAAACTGAACCAAATAGCAGTCCTATATTGCACTCAAAAAAATAATTAAATAGCCCGTGAAATGTCACTCTTTAATGAGACACAGTTTAATATTGAGCTCATGCAAACGTTATCTTACCTTAGAACTAAAGGAATAACTACCCCCCCTACTGAGCGAGGGCCGTGGCAAATGCTTGTTCCGGAAGTTGTTGTATCCAGTATACAACTTCTTCCCGTCCAAGTGATTGTGCACGCGTTAAGGAATACCTCAGTACCGATTGCCGGGTGGCGGTACAAGTCCGCCAACGGGCCACTTTAGGTCTATTTAACATCACTAACACGTAAAAAGAAGGTGGTAGACAAGGACCAGTCGACCGAGGCAGTACCACCCGCTAGCTTTTCCCAGGGTGTCTTATAAATGTCCGCATGTTTCCACACCTAAGCTATGCAGTCGGTTATCTACCAAAACAAAGAAATTAATGATGATGGATCCCTCGAGCACTAAAAACTCCGGACGTAAACTCACTCCACTCTCGGAATGTCCGGGTGGAGGGTGGGCTCGAGGGAACAACATCGAAGATAAAATTTGTTTTTCGAACATCTGCGGGATCAACAGCAACATTGATGCTGTTCATCACTACCTGCAATCCAATCGTCCCGCCGTGCTTTTCTTGGCGGAGACAAAAATCTCAGAGACTGCACCGATTAACCATCTCAACTTCCCAAACTACGAGGTGCACTCCAATCTGAGAAAGAACGGGGGAGTTGTGGCTTTTGTCCGCAGCAGTCTTTCCTGCTCCAGGGATCTTTCTTTGGAATCAGACCGGAAGGACATTCTGTGGCTTCGCCTCAACTCCAAAACATCACCCAAATTTATTTGCTGCCTTTATCGCTCTCCATCGAACCATAACTGGGATGACCTACTCGAATACCTCGCCGTCCAGATCGACTTCCTGAACATCAATCACCCCGCTTCAGAGGTAGTTCTTCTCGGTGATTTCAATGCCCATAATGAGCTTTGGTTGGGCTCAAATAAGACCGATGCAGCAGGTCGTGCAGTCGAAGCGTTCGCTCTTACTCAAGGGCTGACCCAGCTAGTGACGAGCCCTACTTTTTTCCCCCGCGTCTCGTCACACGCCAGTAGCCTGCTGGATCTCTTTCTGACCACGCATCCTGCCCCTTACAGCACTGCTGTCCTGTCCCCCCTGGGTAACTCAGATCACGGTGTTGTGGAGGTTAGGTTTCGGTCAGAAGCCGCTGTGGCAGCAGAAACTCGCACAGGCCGCAAAATTTGGCATTACGGATATGCCGACTGGGAGGGGCTCAGAGACTTCTTCTCTAGCTTTCCTTGGAGAGATGTCTGTTTCACTGACGCGGATGCGTCGACTGTCTGTTCTTCAATAACCGAAATTATCCACGTCGGAATGGAGGAATACATCCCTCACACAGTGAAAGTTCCTAAACCAGGGTCCAACGGCTGGTTCAACAAATCGTGTGACACTGCTCGCCAGCAGAAGATCAAGGCCCACAGAACCTACTTACAAAACCCCACTGTAGAGAACAGACAAGCCGACGTCGAGTCCAGAAACAAATATAACGAAGCGGTTCGGAATGCCAAAAACCAGCATGACATAAAAGTTAGGCACAGGGTAATGTCGCAGCGCAATGGCAGTCGGTCTTTCTGGACGCTGGCCAAGCAGATTGAAAAGAACTTCTCACACAGTAGCCTTCCACCACTTACGTGTCAGGATGGAACTATTGTATTCGACTCAACGGCCAAGGCGGAAGTGCTAGCCAAGATCTTTGCTGCCAACTCCACCATGGACGTCCCCACCAACGCCCAAGTGCCGTCAATTCAAAGGGTTCCCCACACTATGCGGGAGGTAACATTCAGGCATAAGACCGTAAGACGAGTGCTCTTGTCGCTCGACATCAACAAAGCTTCTGGTCCGGACTTGATTCCTGCCATTGTACTGAAGAGATGTGCAGCGGAGCTTGCTCCAGTTCTTTCGCGTCTCTTCCAGATATCTTATGAATCCGGCACCTTCCCAGAAAACTGGAAATTTGCTCATGTACAGCCCATCCCAAAAAAAGGATCTAAAACCGACCCTTACAACTACAGGCCTATAGCTCTGCTTTCTGTTATAAGTAAAGTGATGGAGAGGTGCATAAATCGCGAGCTTCTGGACTACCTCGAACGTCACAACTTGATTAGCGACAGGCAGTACGGTTTCCGGCACCAACGATCCACAGGGGACCTCCTAGCTTACGTCACGCAACTGTGGAGTAAACTCATCCAGTCTAATGGTGAGGCTCATGTCGTTGTTCTTGACATCACGAAAGCGTTCGATCAGCTGTGGCACGCTGCCCTCTTAAGCAAACTTCCATCCTACGGCCTCCCAGAAAAGCTTTGCAGATGGGTGGCTGACTTTATCTTTGGCCGCAAGATATCCGTCGTAATTGACGGATTCTCCTCTTCATCCCACAACGTCAACGCGGGTGTTCCCCAGGGATCGGTCTTGGCTCCAACACTGTTTCTCTTACATATCAACGACCTCCTTTCCTGCACGATCAACCCAATCCACAGCTTCGCTGATGACAGCACTCTACATGCAGGAATTCAGAGTGACAAGCCGATCTCTGCTGCTGAGCTGGAAAAAAGAAGACTAGCGACGACTTCTTCTCTGACAAGAGACCTGGAGGCTGTCACTGCTTGGGGACGCAACAATCTTGTACAGTTCAATGCTTCCAAAACACAGTACTGTACTTTGACGAACAAAAAGCGTCCTAGCGCTCATACAGTTTCGATGGACGGTCGAGTTCTACCAAAGAGCCATTCATTTCGGCTGGTCGGAGTCCAGATCACCGAGGACCTGATCTGGCACGAACACATCTCTTCAATAGCTGCAGCTGCTGGGAAAAAGCTAGGCTATTTGTTTAGGGCTAAGAAGTACTTTTCTCCGCATGACCTTCTCACTCTATACAAGGCCCAGATAAGGCCTAGCCTCGAGTATTGCTCACACATTTGGGGTGCTGCCGCCCCGACTACATTGTCCATGCTCGATGCTGTCCAGAGGAGGGCGGTCCGACTGATCGATGACTCTTCCCTAACAGACAGTCTCGGGACTCTTTCGCACCGGCGGGCCGTCGGCGATCTAGCTCTTTTCTATCGCTACACCAACGGGCTTTGCTCCTCAGAGCTCTCTTCCATGATGCCGCCGCGCGATGTGCCTGCCAGACAGACCCGCCTGACCTCGGCGTCCCATCCTAACCGTGTCAAACTTCGTACATCCAGAACTGGCCGATACGACCGCTCCTTTGTCCCGAGGGTGTCTAGATTGTGGAACAATCTACGGGAGGAAGCTTTTCCCAGTTCTACTAACCTTAGGCAGTTCAAAAATCGTATTAACAAAATTTCTTTGCGATCATCATAGCAGCCGCGGTGTTCCGGCATTTAGGCTTCTGCCTGCGCGGCTGTTTCGATATAAAAAAAAAAAAAAAAAAAAAAATAATAAAATACGACCTACACGCGCCTTATTAGTCCTGTCTTATACAACAATGCTGAAAAACCTTACACTGATTCTGCCTTATTATACAGGGTCCGTCAGAAAGAACGCATGTTTTTTAAATGAGTAGTACAGTCAAAATGAGTATGGGGAACATATTTTATTATATCAAAATACTCAGAAATATATGCCATTTTTTTGAGTAAAACAAAACTTTTTCTTCATCACATTACCTGTTGTGTTGAATGCTTCCACCCATTTCAAAATGGTGTTACGGTCTGGTACTCTCCCACGACGTGGAACACGAAAGTGAACGCGAAACTCACGTTGCGTTCGAACGACAAACTCGCCATTTTGAAAGTACCGACGTACAGTGAACACACGATGCTCAACGTTCCAAACAATCTTGCCAACAGAAACGGCACTTCTCCCACTATCCAACACGCCCTTCCCCACGGACACGAGACCAGCCCACTCGAGGTAGTACCCATTCGAAAAACATGCGTTCTTTCTGCCGGACCCTGTAGTTATTTCTCTGCTAAGATTATGAATGAACCCTGTAGTAGAGCGGATTGTATATACCGATTTTACAACGTGATCATATTCTTGGTGTTGAATGAAATCGTCCTTAATCTGGAGATACACAATTTTTTATGAAACGTCAAAGTTAGAAAAATCACTTCGCGTACGCCCTTGGAAAAATCAATACAGATACATACATAGTACAGGTATATGAAAATAATTATCTCCTTCCTATGACTGTGATAATGGACAACGTAAAAATTGACCATTTCTAAATGGACAGTTGCTGATATGCGCTTAATATAAATACGTGAAAATGTTCATTACTTAGTAGCAATAATTTAAACGATTGACTTTAAGAGCACTATTCATCCATGTCACAATGCATTGTTGGAATTATTGAATCCACTATGGTTATTCCAAAGTAAGTTCAAGGTCAATATCAATGGGGCGGAATTCATTTTTATCATTTGAGAGAACCTTCCATGTTTGATTTCGATGTTTTTCACGATCACATGCATATCTCATACCACAGCATACACTATTCTCAATCAACTGCTTTTAGCCAGCCTTTAAATGTGCAGTTATCCTGTAAAGGGGTTTTTCATTAGAAATGAATGTGGAATGACATTTTCACTTCCTATGCCAAAACTGGCGGGGAAAGATTGTAACTGCGAACAATTTCGAAATGGAGATATGATTTTTGGATGTTATATGACATGTATGAGGTTGGTTCAAAAAGTATCGCGAATTTCACGTTTTTCAAGAATTATTTATTTATTCATGAATATCTATTTTGTCCCCTTCAAAGTAATCCCCATCGGACATAATACACTTGTGATAACGTTTTTTCCAATCCTCGAAGCATTTTGAAAAATCATTATTTGTGATCTTCTTCAGGTCCTCCTTCGATGCCGTCTTTATATCCTCAATCGTGGCGTAGCGTCGTCCTTTCATGGGCCTCTTCAGTTTCGGGAACAAGAAAAAGTCACAGGGGGCCAGGTCTGGGGAATACGGTGGGTGAGGCATTATTGGAGTGTTGTTTTTGCGCACAAGTAACGATGCATGAGCAGGGGCGTTATCATGGTGCAAAACCCAATTTTTGTTCCCCGACAAATCCGGGCGTTTCTGGCGGACTGCTTCTCGCAAATTGCACATTACTTGTAGGTAATATTCCTTCTTGACCGTTCTACCCTGCGGCAAGAACTCATCAATGTGTTCGTCTGTTGTTGACGTGGTCGGGCGCCCGGAACGCTTTTCGTCGCTCGAATCTTCTCGGCCAATCTTATTTCTGTCGGTCTGTCCGTCTGTTTGTCGGTCTGAATGTCTGCCCACTAATTTTATTTTTGATGAAATTTTCACACAAGGTTACTACTATACGAAGGATGAGAACTTTTTGAAAATCGGTCTATTGGTGGTGGAGCTAGAGACAAAAACATGGAAACAAAAATCTATTAAACTATTTTCCACGTTTCAGAGGATACTGATAATTTTCGGAAAATATTTTGTAGCGGTTGAAACTTGGGAGCTGTAGGGGGTAGAGGAATGTAAATGTAACGTCTTTAGTTTTAGTCAAAGGTGCGCTATTATTAAGAAACTTCTGATCCTGGTAACAACAAGAAAATGATAAATGTCATATGTATAATGTGCTCCTAATTCGAAATAACTTTAAAATCTTTGGCGTTGCGTGCACGGCGCGACGCTGCATCGTCGTGGAGACCACTGTCGACTGTGCAATGGGTAATAAACACCAACTGGTCTGCGGTGGTGTCGTCACTGACACTCCGCGACAGTAGAAATATTAATACATTTTAACTGTATTTGGATATTAGTACATATATTCTGAATTTTATGATCCTATGATGGTCCTTTGATAATTTTGTCAAGTAGATTGACTCAGTACTTATGATGCATTGATATAAAAGATACACGGACTGACAAACCGACATAAACGAGAAACACGAACTTATGTGATGCAGATATCCTTAAGCAACATAAAGCTTGTGAACCGAAGTTCGAATATGATCGCGAATTTAATACTTGCCTCGTTCAAATAGACGTCGATTTTGAAAACTGATCCAATCAGTCCATGCTTTAAACGAAAGTGATTACGTATTACGGAAATGTGCTGAAACGGATGTTGAACCTTTTTCCTACGCAGCGCAGACTCGAGATCATTGTTTTCAGTGTCCAGACACATTTTCACGTAGAGCAAAATTGCAGATATTTTGCATCAAGGAACCCAAAAGAGAAACATCAACAACAGATACATAGTCCTAAGGTGATAGTTTGGTGCGGCATATCCTCTAGCGTCATTAGTGGGCCGTATTTCTTTGAAGATGAAAACGGTCATGCATTGACAGTCAATTCTGTGCGATATAAGGACATGATTGACACATTTTTTGCTCCTATTGTAAGAACAGAATGTCGATTTAACAGAAACACATGGATTCAACAGGATGGGGCCACTGCCCATACTTCCAGGAATCGGTGGACACGGTGAAAGCACTTTTTACTCAAAAAGTTTTTACTGGCCTCCTAGGTTACCTGAACTCACGCCATGCGATTATTTTTTGTGGGGTTATCTAAAGTCAAACGTGTATTCCAATAATCCACGAACACTGGAGGATCTTAAAGACAACATTCGACGAGAAATAAACAATGGATGCCAAACATTTGGACGGAATGATATTTAAGAAATAAAACCCGTTGAATTTACGAATATGTCGATAGTAATAAGTATTTTTTTTTCGTCAAGCTTGTATTTTTTTTCTTGAGTCAAAGAGTGAACTTTCCCGCTTGAAGTTATTTTTAATTAAAAAATTATCGCTCATGGTTAAGGAATAACTAGCGCGCTCCCGACATGGACAGAGAATCTAGATTAAATCGAATATATTATATAATCGCATTATTGAAAAAAAACCTAAACTCTTCAAAGAGAAAAGTTCAACGGACATAAATTGGACGATCTAGTTGAGCAGGAGAATTTGTGGTTTTAATGAAGCCTTCTCCAAACATTTTAGTTAGATCTTGAAATATGTTGAACTATAAAAATATTATTATTCTTAAAATTTAACGATTTAACGATTAGCGACAGACCCTCTGATGTATACCTATATTTTTCTTTATCAGATATTTTAATCCCAAAAATTACCAGGAAAAGATGGAAATATCCTTTGTACTGTGGAAAAACTTAAGATATCTCGTGACAAATTATTGTTTTGTGTTTTGGGACAGGTCTCTAACTCCACGGAGAGGTATAATGAGCGCAGTTAAAAAAAGACTCAGCCAAGTGTCACTGGGAAGTTAGCTGTCGCCGGTAATGACTTTTACTTCTTATGTCTAAAATTATACTGTGACTTCTCGATGTATAAATAGACTATTTCTTAAGGTATTTCTACATCAAGATGAGACACGAGTGGAAGATGTCTTTTTCATTTACAGTCGCAAGACAGATCAAAATATGTAATATACTTTTTAGGCCCAATTCTACAAATTATGAATCAACCGATACCGATGTGTACTTTGGAGGTATCGACTCAATTTGCCGCTATAGGAAAATATTTACAGACCGCGCAATTTATCGGGATTTTCAGCATTTTTATATAGCATTAAAGGGGGTTGCATAGACACAACTAAGCAACTTAAGATTCGGAGAACTGTGAACTTTTGTTTTTTGTTACTGAACTAAATCAACCAATATTCCACGTAGGGCTTTAAAAGTTAAATACGAGGGTGGTCCCAGAAGTACCCGGCCTGACCTAGAGATGGAGATAGTTGTTTGAAAAATATTGTATTAGAAAGTATGCAACCTATAAAGCATATGTGTCAAGTTTGAAGACGCCACGTTGTTTAGTATTTGTTTGGCAGCCATCAATACTGAACTTTTTCAGTGAATTTGTGAAAATGGAGAAAATTGGTCATCGTTATGTGGTACAATACTTTTATCTCAAAGGCCTCAGCCCAACCAATATAAAAGTTGAACTGGATTCTACTCTGGGTGAGTCTGCTCCTTCGTTTACAACAGTAAAATATTGGGTAGCGGAGTTTAAACGAGGCCGTATGAGCTGCCAAGACGAGCATCGCAGTGGTCGACCAAATGAGGTGACGACTCCAGAAATGGTGAAGAAAATTCACAAAGCGGTACTGAATGATCGTCGACTGACAGTGCGCGAGCTAGCAGACATAGTAGGCATTTCAAAAAGTGTGGTTCATCGCATATTATCTGAAAATTTGGACATGAGAAAGATGTGTACAAGATGGGTGCAGCGATTGCTCACAATCGAGCAAAAACAGTGTCGTGAAGATGTTTCAATTGAGTGTTTAGCGAAGTTTCAAAGCAACAAAGCAGAATTCTTGCGCCGTTTCATAACCATGGATGAAACATGGGTCCATCAATTCACACCCGAGACAAAAGAATAATCAAAACAATGGACCCAAAAGGGACAACCGGCTCCAAAGAAGGCGAAGGGCGTTTCATCTGCAGGCAAGGTTATGGCGTCGGTTTTTTGGGATGCGCGTGGGATAATTTTCATTGACTATCTTGAAAAAGGTAAAACTATCAACGACGAGTATTATGCGAACTTATTGCAACGTCTGAGCGATGAAATCAAGCAAAAACGGCCGCATTTGGTTAAGAAGAAAGTGTTGTTTCATCAAAACAATGCACCAGCTCACAAATCCGTTATTGCAATGGCCAAAATTAACGAATTAAAGTTTGAGTTGCTACCTCATGCACTCTATTCACCAGATTTAGCCTCCTCGGATTATTTTCTGTTTCCAAACTTGAAAAAATGGCTCAGCGGTCAAAGATTTTCCAACGATGAAGAAGTGATGTCAGTCGTTAATGGCTATTTTGAGGAGCAAGAGAGTTCTTATTATAAAAAGGGTATCGAACTTATTGAACATCGTTGGGAAAAGTATATAGAGCTTAAAGGAGATTATGTTGAAAAATAAATACATTTTTTTACAAAACTTTTGTGGTTTCTTCGTTGGGTCGGGTACTTCTGGGACCACCCTCGTAGCTATGGGATGACAGATTTTTTGGGAATAAGTTCTGTTTTTAATAAAGACATAAATTGCACTTTTCGCGGGTGCAGCTGGCGCTATTGACGAGATGTATACGCGCCAGATCAAGTCCTCGGTGATCTGGACTCCGACCAGCCGAAATGAATGGATCTTTTGTAGAACTCGGTCACCCATCGCAACCCGATGACCGCTTTTTGTTCGTCAAGGTGCAGTTCTGTGTATTGGAAGCATTAAGCTGTAGAAGACTGTTGCGTCCCCAAGCAGTGATAGCCTCCAGGTCAATCACGATGGGAGGCCCTAGGATGGAAGTTTGTATAAGAGGGCAGCATGCCACATCTCATCGAACGCTTTCATGATATCAAGAGCACCAACATGATCCTCACAATAAGACTGGATGAGTTTACTCCATAGTTGCGTGATGACAGCTTGGGGGTCCCCCGTGGTCACTAGTCCCTGTCGCTAATCAAGCCGGGAAGTTCCAGGCACTCCACAACGTCACGAATTATGCCCCTCTACATCACCTCTACTCACGTTGTGAGCCCTCGGTAGACTTTTTTAAAGTACAAACCAAAAAAGGACAATGAAAATACTTATTGTGGTGGCCGTACATTGCTCAATAAACTAGTAGTGATGGCAGGAAAACAGGTGTTTTGGGATAAACAATTAGACATTGTCAAAAAACTACTTCACCAATATACTACACTGTTATTGTTGTTATCTCGAAGTATGAATCCTACGGATTTGAAGAATTTCCAATAGTTGCGTAAAATTATCGTCGCATTACCAACAGGTGCCAGACCCTGCATTTTGCATTGTTTTTTGGCCATAACATTTTTGCTATTAGTCAGTTTTTTTTACGTGTAGTCTCATTTTGCAGGTCTCATAAATAACTAAAAGTCCTATATGAAAATTTTTTTTTGTTTCTGCCAACATTTTCGATTGAATCCCAAAAAACACGTTTTATCATTGCATCACAACTTGCACCAATAAAACCAGACTTTACAATTATTTCGGGTAAATTTGCTAATATGATTAGACTATCAGAGTACCTACATTTTTCTAGTTAGTTTGCATCTAAGAACTTTTCGACAATTTGAATTATTTTAGCTCATTTCACAGTGTGAGGTGTAGAAAGTCAATCCACTTGACGGCGTTTTTAACAAAAATCTATACTGTATAATTGCATTTTAAACATAAGCTACTTTTGCATTAAAGAGATGATGTCTCCAACAAAATCTACCCCATATGTAACTCAGCTATTCAATAACGTTGGAATCCGTGTATCGGGCGCGCGTGTAAGAAGGCGGGCTCGTTGGGGATAACACGTCCCCATTGGATAATCTGCGAGGAGTGAGCGCAAATCCGGGTTTAGTTGTGAGACTAACGCCGTTTCTGCGCCGGATTGCCGGAGCTTTCCGGAGCCGCTTCGGAGTCCTCTATTGACCCGTGGGCGCTGCCCGATACCTATGCCAAATCTTTTCTTCCAATCTCACTTAAACGCCAGGATTACCGATCTTCCTATTCGCCGGGCCTATTGCACTGATTACACCCACTTTCCTATAAAACAACACTTAAGGTATCGTTGGTGATACGAGGGGCACGCTGTATATTTTGAGATACGCATTAACTATACTAGTAAAAAACCGGTAACAGTGCACTATTAAAAAGAGCAGTTCTTTATTAGTAAGTCGCCGCATTCATTTCATTTGCAAGCGTTTTACAGTGCACGTGGTGTAGACAAATTTGAGAGGAAACATGGAGTTGTCTCGAGAGAGAATGATTTACCATGAGTTTAAAGTCACAGGCATTTGAAGGGTACCGGGGAATACCGATAATAGTCCATCAGGACTGATTTTGAGAAAATCGGTAATTAAGGTTTACTTACTTGTTGGAAAGTAAAATTGATAAAAAAATAAGTCGTAAAGAATATCCTTGCTAAACAGTGTGTTTATTGGTAAAATAGATTTTACAAAATGAGCTTTTACTCAAAACTAGTAACGTAACAAACAAAAGATGATGTTCAACTCTGGACTCGTGCCACTTTTCAACTGCTTTAAGCAGGTCATCGACATATTCATCACTGCTGTCTTCTGGATGATCAAGAGATACTAACCGTTGATAAAATGCCTTGGAATCTGCTCTCTTTAGAAATTTGGTCAGGTTTTTGTTGATCTTTTTTCGTCTTCTTTATATTGTTCCGATTTATCTTATAAAATTTAATACTAGCATATAGGCTACATATTATGTCGATTTGTAAAAAACTACACGAGGATTCTATTTACAAAACTTGAGTATCCTGACTGGTCGGGTTGGAAAGGGACACTTCGTTGGATAAAACGGCGATAAAAACGTACTCCAATCTTGAAAATCAAAATTTTTGCCACAATCAATGACTTCAAATGGTGTAGGTTTCACACGGCAATTTTTCAATTTATCTCTCCAGTCATCCGGTACCTCAGTGTATGGCTCTTTGGTTCACGAGACTCATATCTCTATGAGACTCGAGGTATGAATGCCCGCTGATCCGGGAATATTACTTTCACAGTAGTAAAATGATTTTTCTTGGTAACCAAGTAATGCAAAAACCGAATAACTGTAAAGTTTTTATTTTGCCCTGCACAGGAGTCACAGAAAATGGCAAGTTCTTTTACTTACATAGGCAGGATGTTATAAAAAAGTGATACAGCATAGAACAGACATCGTCAGCTCCTTTCTTAGCAACAGATTCATCGTAGGTATAAAAGATAGAATTTGAGTTTGACAGGGTTCGTTCAAAGAGTTCGATAGCAAAATACCGTAGTTTAAATTGCCGATATGAATCACAAACCATTCCGAAAGATTCATGTTATTTTAATGCGAAAAACAAAGGTTACGTTTTTTTCTTCCAAACAAATTCAAACATTTCGTATTTGTGCGTAACTGAACAAATGCGCTATTATATTCAAAAAACATACGTTACTATACACATTTTAAAACAAAGCGGATGTGACTATCATCTTTTGTTGCAAATTACTCCCAAATACGAAATGTTTGAATTTGTTTAGAAGACGTAACCCATCCTTTTTGCAAGCTATGGATCGAAATGGAAGAGGGTTTCTGCATTTAAAACAAACATTTCCGAGACTTAGGGCAGATTTCACCAACATTAATATTATGGACCAATAGGAAAATACCTTATCGAAATGCAATTTGACAGAAGCTGTCAAAGGTCTCCGAATATCAGTGACTTCTATTGAAATATTGAATAAAATCGTGAAAATTCGACTGTATTATAAAGAAGACCACTTTTTGATTCCAACATGATGCTTTTGTACAGAAAAAACAGGACAACTTTCATGTATTTTGATATATGTTATAGGTTTACATTTAACAATCCGTTATCCCCCTCAGCGAATGGGAATGCGGCAAATAATAGGTCGATTTTCTAGCTGTTAAATTTGGCAGCAGATTTGGACGTTTATTAATGCATGGCACTCTCGAATTTACCAACTTCAATATACTGAAAGTTATCATTGCACACCTGTTGAATAGTGTGGCTTTGTCTGTATTTTGCAAGAAAATAGAATATAAAATACATTCCATCCAATTCCTCATCTTCCTTTACGTCATACATTTATTAATTTATGGGTTAATGAATTTCTTCAAAGCAATAAAAACATTATGTCCTCTCCATCCTAAAACACAGATAATATGTGGAAGACGTGTCGATCCCTACATCTCCCTGATGCATAATGCAATTACTATGGATATAGACAAAAAATTATGAAAACTGTTTCACAAATAATGTCTTTTAGGTCCAAAAATCATAAAAACTAGTAATATTTATTGTTTGTCTTTTTGACTGGCAGTTATGTCTATCTGTCACTCGCAGGGTTGCCAAGTCTAACGACGATCACGTCCCGTGGTGGAGGGTGCGAAATGAATCTTTTACATTTGCTGGTTTTGAATTTTTTTCGTGAAAATTTACTAGGTATCATGATTATAAGCATCTTTGGTAGATTGTTCTATCCGGAATGGGAAATATCTCATATTTATGAAAATATTTTTGGTATCATCTAACCGTTGCAATCAGTGCACAAACACTGTGACATATGATTTATAGTATAACCCGCTGCGCTATCAATACAAATTTAACATACAGGTCGCCTAGCCGTGGGGATGCAATGGTCGGGATGAATATCACGGCAGCAACTGATGATTTGGGCATGTCTGGTAACAACGTATGAAGTGAAACTCGCTAACTTGACAAATTTGAAGATTTTGTACAATTTCTTTGAAAATGATGAAAGATATGTCTGATTTGGCAGGGTAATGTCGCAGCCAAGTGACAGTCACTCTTTCTGACACAGTCCGGATCGAAAGATGACGATACTCGTGAAATGTATTGATACTTCTAAATATAGGATCGTATCGAACATCCCTACTGTCAAGATGTATAACCCAAGGTACCGACGGAGCTATTTTGCGGCGTCATGGAAATAATTTTAAATTTTCATTTGCATTTTTTCAAGTGTTGTGCAATGATTTTGGGAAAAATGTCACGAATAGTCTTATAAAGCATAGTAGAGTATATTTCAACAATTGGCGGAACTTACTCCACTGGGCCGCTGACAACCACACATGTCACCGTGTTGTCATTGAATAGCATGGAATTAAACCTTCAGAGTATATATATATATATATGTTTTGTGACTGGTACCAAGAGTTGACAGATCCCACACATGTGTCACTCCTTGAAATGCAATAATCAGCTGTATTCAAATAATGTCTAATATAAATATAACCTAGAATGTGTACTCGTGAAAAAATAAAAATGTGGCAAATCTGTAGTTTTTTTTGCAGGTTTTAGGTTTGCTGGTAGCTTTAAGGCATATATTTGGGAATTTCTTAATCGCTGTGAATATAGTGTGGATGTTTGTTCAGTTCCTGAACAACGAAAAATATTCAACTTTATGGATGTATGGATATCAAAAAACCTGAATGGTTTTGTGGGAATATCAATCCAAGGTGCCATAATGGTTCTGATGAACGGCAAGTAAATGAATGAATGTTTGGAAACTAGCAATATCTTTTGGTAGAGCCTGTCATCAAGTAGGTGCTTAATGGCTATCTGCAAGTGGTTTATAGGCAAAAACACCCAGAATAAACATGAATGAAAAATCAAGAATAGTAATTAAAACATGAATTTTATTAAAAAAAACATTTCTTTAAATTTTGACTGAATTACATATATGTAATTTCTTAATATTCAATAAGCTGGTGATGTTTCAATGACAAGCTATGATCTCATACTTATTTTGTTTTCAACATTCCATAGCTATTGATTGCTAAAATTTGTTGATTGGAACTTGAAGCTCATTCGTTGTATTTGACGGTCTGTTACCCTCTGGTGGAGAATAACGGACTGTTGTTGGTGAAATTGGACCTTAGTGAGGCAAAAATTAACCACAAATACGGAAAATCATGAAGGATGATGTATTTGACAGTGCTCTAAATGAAACTGAATTACGAGCTTGGAATGCTTTTAAATCAGTTAGTGCAAATTTATTAGGCAATGTGAAGGCGGACGATTATAAAGATATTGTGAGTGAACTAATTAATGCCTATAAAGGAATGGGATGTAACATGTCTCTAAAAATTCACTTTTTGAATTCTCATTTCGATTTTTTTCCGGAAAATTTAGGTGCGGTAAGTGATGAACATGGTGAACGGTTCTACCAACACATTTCTGCTATGGAAAACGGTATCAAGGCAAATGGAGTGTCAATTTGCTTGCTGATTGTTGCTTGACATAAGAGATACTTCGGGAGCAACATATCGCTGTAAAACATCGACAACAGCATTCTGAGATTAATGTTTATTCTAGTGTTTATTAGTACTCTTACACACATATCCTGATATTTTACGAGTATAAGCAGCAAATAAAATGATATTTCCAACTTTTTGGGTACGTTTTACATAATAACTACCTTGTTTTGTTCATGTCACAAAAATTATTTTAATTTTGTTTACCAGTGTAAAGGTTGAACATCTCAAGATGGCCTCTGGGCGTCATCTTGTAACATTTTTAGGGAGATAGGGGAGATAGGTGATATCTCAGTGGAAGCTTTTTATGAGTACTTTATAGCCTTAGAATCTTTCGATCTACTTTCAGGCTACTAACTAACCACTAAACGACAAAACGTTATAGTATGTTATATCAATATTATTATTTCAGAAGGGTCGATTTGAATATGCCATCAAATATGGGTCATACAGTTTTTACAAATTTTGAATTTTTTTTAAATGAATTGTTGATTATTTTATTGCAAACGAATAGGTTCCTTTCAAGAGAAGATTAATATGAGATATTACAGCATTTTGAAGATTGGTTATTGAGTTGCTGAGTTATGTAAAATCTAAGAAAAGGCTCAACTTTGACAGCCTGCCAGTTCGCCATTTTGAAACATAGTGATTTTATATTCTCGGGTTATAAGGTACTCATGTGGTACTTCAAAATGAGGTACCACATGTTTCCCAGTTCTACTTAAAAAATGTTCGAAAATAGCGCCCTGGCGTTATCTTTTTCAAAGCCCCTGTATAAAACATGAAAGCTTTGCCTCACTGCGCTCATAATAAAAAGCAAGTGGATTAATTGAAGTTTAAAATATATACCTTCTGAAGTATTTACTTACAAAATTTTCATAGATGTGATCTTAACATTTGAGTTATTTTCAGGGCCAAAAAAATCCCTTGCAAACCCCTATCCTTCTACGGGAAATGCAAAACAGTCTGTATTTCTGGATTACAGTTTAACTTATTTCGAGTACAGTAACAAAGACTTTAAATGAAAATTTTCCTAAAATTCTGAAAAATTTTGGTAGTTTTGAAAATCAAAGGTTTTGGAAGCTCGTTACAACCTACTGTGGAATGCGAATATTAAATCCCCTCTTGGACGTATTTCAAGTAATCGTTTGTTTTAAATTCCTAGGAGTAGTTTGTTTTTTGTATCACCTCAACCTCAAAAAGCTTTCGTCTCACATCCTGTATACGGAAGTCTTGGCCAAATGGATAAATGATGGATAGATCAATATTTATGTTTTTGTACGTAAGGTATCAGAATAAGCTCTTATGAGTACTGGTCAACAATAAACGAGCTATTTTCAACACCCAATCGATATATCGTCGTTTCTGTTGCTGTCTCAATCATCTCTACGACAATAACACCACGCTGAGGCGTCAGGCGTCAGGAGTTCGCGTTTGAGATATCTTTCTATTTTCTACCCAGAAGCAGCTGTTGATCATTCTTTGTCGGTTGGGATGTTGGCGGAACGCCCACGCTAGAACGTCCACTGCCAGCAATTTTTATACTCTACTGTCTGACTGTTACCTTCCACATAAATACGATTGATTTACTATCCAGTTCACTTTCGATTTTGTTGGAGACGAAAATTTGCTCTGTTCAACATTTCTTTAAAATGTTTGATAAAAGCTTTAACTTTTGCATATTATTTATTTCAACACTTTTTGAGAAAGCTGTTCAGGACGCAGTTTTGGAATATGTATAGAAAAACAATATACTTGTACTGCCGGCAAAGCAATCAGGTTTCCGAAAGCATCACATCACTACCTCTTCTTTATTAATCATTTATGACAATATCTTCATAGCTTTGGACAAAAAGCCGGGTGCAGTTCTTGTGTCCATTGGTTAATTTAAAGCTTTCGATAAAATCAACCACAGTTTTTTGCTTGTCAAGCTAAGGTACTACTGCTTCAATCAAACAGGGAATAGGTTTTTCAGAAGTCACCTAGAAAGTCGTTCTCAATGTGTTTTTTTTAATATCTAAAACATCAAATTTTCTGAAAATGACGTCTGGCGTACCCCAAGGATCGGTTCTTGGGCTGCTACTTTTTTATTATATATTGCTGACTTGCCAATAAATTTAATGTCAGCAACTCGGAGATACAAACCGATGATACGCAGCTCGTACTTATATAGATAATATTCACGATGCTCAGACTAATTTAAACTCTGATATTGAAAGGCTTTGTCAATTTTCAAAATCGCAAAATCCTGCCCTACATGCATTGAAGTCCAATGCAATGCTTTTTTGCTTTGGTCCTACAAGGGAGGCTGTCGTATCATTGTTATCGGTAAAGATTAGTACATAAATTTCTATCCGTGTATAAAAATATTAGGAGGTTTAGATTCACAGACCACGTAAAGAATCTCCTAAAGAAATAATACCTGCGACGCCGTGCTTTATACGCTGACAAGTTTATCCCCTGTGAGTCACTTGTAATAAATAAACATAAAACATAATAAATTATCACAATATTACAGTTTCCATACTTTCACGTGGCAGTAAAAAATTGATTCATCTTAAAATGATTATCAAATTATCTCCACATGAAATACTGTTCAATACGGATGACGTAGATAATATACAGGGTGTTTGGTGCATCGTTTGCAAAAAAAAATAAAGAGTATGTCCACCTAATGATTAATTTATCTTAATGGGTGACGTTGTACCAATCTTACAAAATCAACATCACTTGACAGCAGCATGTAGTTTTTTATTTATAAACTCACAAAGGGTTACAAAGAAGAACAAAAAAATGTAAGACTCAATTTTGAATTTCTGTAATAAAACTAAAAGCGTTCACGTTCTTAGAATTCTTTTAAAAACTACTCTAGTTTATCCCGATTCTAATGTTATGCCACAACTCACAAAAAAGCTGAAACAATTTCTTGAATTTGCAAATGTTATGTACAGGGTCAAATTTTTTCGGTCGAATAATAACAATGAATTTTTGTTTCTGTTGTGTAATTTACACGTACAAGAGATAACGATAACAGAGGGAGGGAGGGTGGTTTGCAAATACTAAAAATCCTCAAAATTGTAAGCTAAATATGCAAATTGTAATTGAGACGACCTGTTCTGCACAGGTACGAGGGATGTCTTTTAAGTTTTGCATATAGAAACATAGTAGGCCGCGCGGATCGAACTTCAGTACTGAATCTTAACCTCACTATTTAGTAAACTTATATTCATAGTTTCACAACAATACGTGCAGTGTTCCACTACAGGGAATTTTTAAGTGTCACCAAATCATTAGAAAACTGGAACTCAACCGAGAACATTTTCGCGCCATAATTTATTACAACTTTCAGAGACAATTATCACAACAAGAATGCCTTGCTGAGTTACTGTCTGTATTCGGCAACGAAGCACCACAGTAGTCGACAACTTTCCGTTGGTATCGAGAATTCAAACGTGGACGGGTGAGTCTTAGCAACGATCACAGGGTGGGTGCACTAAAAACGGCAGTCACCCAGGAAAACGTCGATGCTGTGCGCAAACTCATCATTGAAGATAGACATTTGACATATCGCGAGATTGAGGTGTCCTAGAAGATCTCAAAGACCTCAATTCAAAAAATTTTACATGAAGAATTAGGAGTAAGAAAATTAGTTTCTCGTTGGATACCCCACCTGTTGACTGAAGAGCAGAAAGCAGCCAGGGTTAATTGGTGTCAAAAAACGCTTGACCGTTTCAATTCCGAAAACTCAAAAAATGTGTACAGCATTGTTAGTGGTGACGAATCGTGGATTTACTGTTATGAACCAGAAAATAAACGACAGTCGGCTGTTTGGCTGTTCTAAGGTGAAGAAAAGCCAACAAAAGTCATCCGTTCTCGAAGTGTTAGAAAAAGATGGTCGCGACATTTGTGTCAAAAGCGGGTCATATTGCAACAATTCTTCTTAATGTGCAAAGAACTTTTACTGTGGTTTATTATACCACCATTTGTTTGCCAAAAGTCATCACCGAGCTTCGAAAAATCAACCCCAAAAGAAGAATCATCCTCCACCAAGACAATGCAGGCTCGCACACAGCCCAAAAAACAAGGCAGTATTTAACGGAAGAAAACGTGGAATTACTGGACCATCCTCCATATAGTCCCGATCTAAGTCCTAACGATGTCTTTACTTTCCTGAAAATTAAAAACAGACTGCCTGGTCAAAGCATTCAGAAATGCTGTTTTGGATCTGCCAGCAAACGAGTGGAAAAATTGCTTCGAAAATTGGTTCGAGCGCATGCAGATGTGTATTAATCTTCGTGGAGAATATTTAGAAAAACAATAAAGTAATTTAAAACTACCTACCGTGTTGTTTTGTTTACATATGCAAAACTTAAAAGAATGTGAAAAATCTATAAAACGTAAAAAGAAAACTATAAAATGTCATCTTGCAGACTAGGTAGTTTGTAGGGTGCAAAACAGTAATTCCACGTTTGTTCACTAGGATTGTTGTAAGCGTCCATCTATGGAAGAATGACTCAACTGCACGTATTGTTGGTTGCATATGTTTTGTGAAGCCGAGTAGTCTGTAGTTTTCATCTCTGAGGAGAAAGTTGGTTGAATAGCTAGATCGCATCTGGATGATTATGTGTAGTTGTCTGAATGTGTATAAGATCAGTGATATTTGTTGTGTAAGAAAATCATTACTGAATATTCTATTTATATGTTGTCCTTTCTGAAGACAGGTTATGTTCAAAGCTTTAAATTACGATTTTTTACGTTTTTTTGTGTTGTCAAAAACTTCGAGGAGGATAACGGGAAATCACCACCACGCTCGCGTTGTGTGTAATTACTGTTAGCATGTATATGACTTGTTATTCGACAGTGTACAGTGGATGTATCTCTCATTTTTGCAAATTCGCATATGTAATTTCCAGAATGGATAAGAAAAAGTGGATGCGCAACTAATTTCTAGTTTTGAATCTAAAGTAAGTGTATCTGAGACAAAAATCCAATGGAATTATCATCAAAACATAATATGAACACAAAAATTCTCACTATGCACCTATACATTGCCGTTTCCTTCTTTCTATAGTACAGAACTTAAGCTTAGAACGCCAGTAATGCCATCTCTGAAGCATATTTTACATCTCATCACAGCCAAAAATTGATAACTGAAGCATCATCACGCTTTGGCAACAAGTACAACTACAAAACGAGTTCACAGCGTGTCCATCAGCTAGTGCTAAGGTAATATCTAGTAGAAAAACCTACATAATGTCACAAAAAACAATACAACGTCAAAAAAATCGCCATACTTGTTAGTTAAGTTCGTAGCTATTTTTTTTCTCTGTCAGTCTGTGCCGAGCACAATCCTTTATGAGCTGATGACAGCATGGTGTGGGAAGCGGAGAGTCAACATACTTGACGTCATTTTCTTCCCTTAGCGCGTCACAAACATTATTTTGGCACAACCATACTACTGAGAGGTGTCTTGCAATAAAATGATTCTAAATTTAAAATCGAGTGTCAAAGAGACGCGCGCCGTGAAGCAAAATGTGACAAGCAATTAATTTTCGAGATATTTTTAGTTTGCACGAAATTTTAAAACACAACTCGCAATGACGCAGATCGCGGATTTCTCCTAGAGATTTCAATTTGGTGCGAAGCTTAAGCCAGGTTCACATTAAATGCCGGGAAGCTGTGATACCAGCGATTGTCAGAATTAAATGGGAAATACTTACCTAAATAAGTCCCAGAGAATATAAAGCATAATAACAACGTTACATTGAACAACTATACAGGGTGATTCACAAATCGTGACATGTAACATTTTTTCCTCATGAGCTTCATTAAAAAGATAGTTGAAGTTTAAAAATAAAAAACATTTTTTTAATATCTTCAAAACCGTCAAGTGGAATGCACTAAAGTGTGGCATGTGGATTTACCTAAGTATTGTCCACATTCAAAAGTCTTAAAATTAACGTACATCAGTGGCGGAGATACAGGGGATTAATGACATTATTTTTCCATATAAAAATAGTAGTTTTTCTTTCGAAACGCGCAATTTTTCGAATTTTACTTTTTTTGTCTATAAATCAAAGCAGCCGCTTAAATGCCGGAATACCGCGGCTGATATGATGAAATTTTGCTAATACGATTTTTGAACAGCCTAAGGTTAGTAGAACTGGGAAAAGCTTTCTCTTGTAGATTGTTCCACAATCTCGACACCCTCGGGACAAAGGAGCGGTCGTATCGGCCAGTTATGGATGTACGAAGTTCGACACGGTTAGGGTGGGACGCCAAAGTCAGGCGGATCTGTCTGGCAGGCACATCGCGCGGCGGCATCATGGAGGAGCAAAGCCCGTTGGTGTAGCGATAGAACAGAGCTAGATCGCCGACAGCCCGCCGGTGCGAAAGAGTCCCGAGACTGTCTGTTAGAGAAGTGTCATCGATCAGTCGGACCGCCCTCCTCTGGACAGCATCGAGCATGGATAATGTATAATGTAGTCGGGGCGGCAGCACCCCAAACGTGTGAGCAATACTCGAGGCTAGTCCTTATCTGGGCCTTGTATAGAGTGCAGAGAAAAGTGCTGCTTAGCCTTAAACAAATAGCCTAGCTTTTTTCCAGCAGCTGCAGCTATCGACGAGATGTGTTCGTGCCAGATCAGGTCCTCGGTGACCTGGACTCCGACCAGCCGAAATGAATGGCTCTTTGGTAGAACTCGGCCGTCCATGGAAACTGGATGAGCGCTAGGACGTCAGAGAGGAAGTCGTCGCTTGTCTTTTTTTCCAGCTCAGCGGTAGAGATCGGCTTGTCACTCTGAATTCCTGCATGTAGAGTGCTGTCATCAGCGAAGCTGTGGATTGGGTTGATCGTGCAGGAATGGAGGTCGTTGATATGTAAGAGAAACAGTGTCGGAGCCAATACCGATCCCTGGGGAACACCCGCGTTGACGTTGTGGGATGAAGAGGAGAACCCGTCAATTACGACGGAAAGCTTGCGGCCAGAGATAAAGTCAGCCACCCATCTGCAAAGCTTTTCTGGGACACCCTCAATTAGCTATAAATAATTACTCTTGTGTTTTTCCCTTAGAGTGCATTGTTTTCGGAAAAAAGTTTTTGATGATGTTAATCAGAAAAAACATTTTAAAAATTATAGAGAATCTGCATAACAATGCTGAGATATATGCATACAGAATAGTGTGATTTTTGGTTTTGAACGTAATAAATAGTGTTAATGAGTAATCCTCAAGTAACGTCTTTCAATCCCATTCGCACTTACGTCACGAGTACTAAGCTGACCTGGCCGTACCAGGATTTCAAACGTCAAGGTGATTTTTTCATTCAACTTAGCAGAAGAAATTTGAAAAAATCAATGAGCGTTATCATTTACTCAGTAGAAGCAGTGATAAAAACATTGCAAACTTGAAGACTATTCCTTTTCTTATCAATAAGCGATATGCTTAGAAACGTTATTTAAAACATATAATATACCGAAGAATCAGTTAGTAAGAAAGATTTGTGCGAACAACTATATGCTTCAAAATATAAAAATCTACGAGTCTACAAAAAACCGCACCGAATTTTAAAGTGTCAGTGAAATAAGAAGCATTGATTCACTCATGATTTTGGTCTTAGATACTCAATCGCCAAACAGTTATGAGGGTCATGTTTTTATTTTCAATAAAAACATTAACAAGTTCTATTACGTAAACTTGTCAGCGAAGTTATCCGCCAAATCGCAGATTAAGTATGTCTGGGTTTCAAAAGGTTTTAGTGACAAGACTCAGGTAAATGAATCACTACTTCCCATTTTTTTCTAAGTACGCGGAAATGCTCAAGCACACAACACCTCACTCAACTATATTTATTTAGTGATGGTAACAATTAAAAAAAATATGGAGTGTCTTTTGTGATTTACTAATTCATATGTCTAGGAACTTTCAATAAGGGTCAGGTTTTCAATTTAAACTTGGACGGAAAGTTAACCCGTTACCAACACTAACTACATATAGATAAAGATGCAGCCTTCATGAAATCTAGTACAAGGAAAATTCTTACCATTTATATTACGACGCTGATTGATATACAGGGTGAGTTGTTAGTGTGCAATTGGCCAAAACCTCCTTTATTTCAAAAGACATTTGAAAAAATATTCACAAAAATTGTAGGCAACTATCTCACTTACTTATTTTTAAATGGAATGTACTGTATATTTTAGTATATTATGAAACGCGTCATCAAGTAAGACGTTTGATATAGCATACTACAAGTATAAGATTTTGATTGCTGCTTCTTGAGTTACCAGACATTTTGATCGAAAAAAAACAATCAACTTTGACAGCAAGTAAGTCAGCCATCTTTGCAGACACAGTAGTAACCCAAAAATTACAATTCAAAACAAATAATCATATTATTCGTGCAAACACGGATTTTGGTGGATGGTAGGTTATTTGACTCAAAGTCCAAAACTGCAAAATAAAGCTCATATGAAGGATAACCCAAAACCGCAAAATACACAGGAAGTTCTAGGTGATTTTTTTTTGAAAAAAGTATTTTTTGCGTTTTTAAGTACCCTGTATGATGCACAAGTAGTTCAAGAGCGCCTTACAAGCCGTCAAAGTTGAGCGTTTTTTGGACAAAACATCCCGCAGCTCAAGATGGAGTGATCAAAACGGCATAATATGTTGCATCATTTTTTTTCTCTTCACAACATATTACGGGGTCAAAAAACGTATGTATGTGTTTCCACGTTAGGAGCGTGTCTGCCTATAATTTTTGTGAAATAACTTTTTTATGTATCTTCTATAATCATGGAGCTATCGATCAATTACACACTATAAAGTCACTCTGCATCTTTCAGCCTGGATTCTTCTGGAAAACGGAGATTCAAGCAGGACTGTCAAATAGATATTGATCGATAGGCTTATGTAATCAGCCTCTAAGATCCATCAAGAGCGCCAGTGTGTTAACAATGTTCGAAGGCCTTTTATCGACGCCACTGGAATTTGATTTTCCTCAAATAACCACAGTTACGTTCAGAAGTTACGATATTCATAACCCAGGAAGTTTCTTCGCATCTGATCGGAAAATATTCTGATTAGGTTTTCTGCATAATCTAATTAAAAAAGACTCTTTTTAACAAATCTGCATGTTGCCAGGACCAAAACTGGGTCAAAAATGGTTTGAACAATTTCCAAAAATCGTTTTTTTCGCTCCGAAAAGTCTTTTCTAGCTTTTCTGGGTCATCCTGAAGAAACACAGCTCTTACGGACCTTTCTCTAAAGTTGATAGTTTTGCAGATACAAGCGATGTAATATGTGAAATAGCGCGAAATATGCTAATTCAACCCCGAAATTACAACTCGAAAAAATCTTTATAATAACAATTCCCCTAAATGCTTTGAGATTTTGCTAATGGATGTTTGTTTAAAAAAAAATTGACGCAATTTTGGACCTGGTCAATATACATATTCGTTAAGTGAAGACTTTTTGAACAAAATTATGCAAAAAACCGAATCAATATTTTCATACGAATTTGTCAAATTACTGTATAGTGCTAGATTGACCACATATTCTGGAAAACCCAGTATACATTTATTGTAGATGAATAAGTCGAATATCTTTATATACAGGGTGATTCTTACATGAACCGACAAAAAGTATGGGTAATTGGGGACGCTATTTGATGATTTTTGGTGGAAACCGTAACGCTCTAAGGGCTACGGTTTCCGAGATATGATTTTTTTTTGCTGAATTACCTACAATGGCGCAGAACTATCGTGATAACTTTTTTGTTTGTCGAGATAATAACACAAGATAAATTCGAGTCGATTCTGTATAGCATACTGAATCAGAAGAGATCAATGCTTCTCCATAAAATGACTTATGACCTTCTAAAGTCGTAAAATTGCGCCGAGTGAATAAACAACTTCAAATTCAAAATTGGATTACAAACGAACTATACCTCTGGTGAAAATTAGTTTTATTCCAAAAAGTTCCGTGTTTCTTTGCCTTTCCAACGATATGCTACATACACATCATAGAAATAATTTGTGTAGTGGTCAAAATTACAGGAAACAGTTTGTCGAGCTTATGATTTTTTGTGCGATTTATACATTTTTATGTAGTTTGTCTTTTCGAAATGACTGCCTCCACTTGTTGAGAATAATGGAGTTAGCAAGTGCCAAACAGTACACAGATTAGGAATACCTCTTATGCAGGTGGATTTGAAGTTATTGGCATCCGATACCTGGATTACCATAATACGTCTGACTACTGCCATTAATGTCTAATCCCATAACCTGACAGGTATGTATTCCATGTATCGCAGGTCATTAATTTCAGATAAACTTGCCCGTGACGGATTCCTGAGCTTACCTGATAATTGATCGATCAAACGAACTTACCTGAAGTGAAGTTCGATCGTAATTATACGAGGGTCCAGTCCGAAGACATCACTTTGTTTGTTCACTATGTAGTCCGCCCCTGGAGTACGATCCGCGCACCAAGTTGAAAGACGAGAATCCCCACCTCCTCGCCGCGCCCTGGCCACTCACGTTGAATCATTTGTTTAAAGAAATGGTACTTGCTCGCAACTTGGGAGGGTTGTATATAGGGTGGGGGTGATGTCTTCGGACTGGACCCTCGTATAATTACGATCGAACTTCACTTCAGGTAAGTTCGTTTGATCGATCAATTATACTTTGGGTCCAGTCCGAAGACATCACTTTGTTTGTTCACTATGTAGATGTTTAAAGATGAGATAGAGTTGCGAGCGAGTTGATGATATAAAAAATACAAGTATACAAACACAAAAAGGCAAAAAACATATATTCTGCATTCTCATAAACAAAAGCAAAAAACAAGGGGTCAATTTTTAACATTTACCCTAATAGTAATATTTTTTCAAAAAACAACTAGAGTACCTAAAGTACGTCTCAAACTCTTAAACTGTTCTAACTAATCAGGCATTTATGTCCAAAATGGCATTTGCAAACTCATTGTTGGTTTGTAAAGGACGATTATAAAACTTTGCAAATGTGGAATGTTGCGTCCAACCAACTGTTTTACATATACTATCTACGGAAACGCCTTTTCTTAACGCCGTTGAGGTAGCCGCATGTCTGACTGAATGAGGCGTAAAAAGTGTTGTGTTGACACCCGCCGATGCAAGAGTCTGTTTTACCCATCTGCTTAAAGTGTCTTTGGACGCCCTGGTATGTGGTTTTTTATATGTCACGAATAGAAAATCGATGTCGGGTTCTCTCAAGCTAGCTGTTCTGTCAATATATTCCTTCAGGATGGTGGCTACGCACAGGAAAGGGTTTTGTTGAAAAACCGGTATATGCAAGGTTGGTTGAGGTTTCCCAATTCGACTGGTTTTAATTGGGTCTGAAATATTAATGGTAGTTTCGCTGGGACCATGGGAGGTATGTGAAAGACGAATAAGAGAAATTGTCTGGAGTCTTTCTCCTGTTATTAGAGCTAATAACGTTGTCAATTTTTGTGACAGACTTTGGAGGCTAAGTGGAGATGGTAACTTTTCTAGATAACTTAGGAGAGGTATAGGATCCCAGGTGGCCGAATATTTTGGCCGAGAAGGCCGTAAACGATGAATGCCTTTTTTGAAGCGTCTAATTATAGGATTGGATGCTAAATCAGTTGAGCAATAACTGACGGAAAAGTGGGTACCAAGGTTGTGAAGGCCACCAAGGAACCACCAAAAATTCCGACAGCCTTATCCTGAATTATTTTTTGTAAAACTCGGAGAATTAAGGTAAAAGGGGGGAATGCATAAAAATAAAAACTGTTCCAGCGAATTGTAAACGCATCGATATATGTAGATCCTGGATCTCTATGCCAGGAAGCGTATACCTCGCATTTCGCATTGGTATGAGAGGCAAAAAGATCGATCTCTGGTTTTCCGAAGATGTCGGTTAAATGGTCGAAGGCAGTTTGAGATAATGACCATTCCGTTTCAAAATTCAAGCTCCTGGACTCATCGTCTGCTATAGCGTTATCTTTAGATGGGATGTATGATGCAAAAAGCCAGAGATTTCTTTCCTCACACCATTGCCAAATTTGTTTAACCAGAGAACATAGCTCTGGAAACCGAACACTCCCCATTCTGTTAATGTAAGAAACGGCTGTTGTATTGTCGCATCGAATTAGAATATTGCAATTTTTTAAAAGTTTTGCATAACACTGGATGCCGTAAAATATAGCCCATAATTCCAAATTATTTATATGCAATAGTTTTTGGGAGTCGGACCAGAAACCGTGGGTTCTATCCTGGCCAGAGCAAGCCCCCCATCCTGTTAGCGATGCGTCGGTAAAGATGGTGATATGAAAGGAATCATACCTTATGTCATTGAAAGTTGTTGAAATGTGATCTTTCCACCATGAAATATCGCTCTTTATGTTTTCAGGAATAGCCATACTTGCGTTATAATTTCCATTGTTTTTCTCTAAAGCTAAGAATTTTTCCCTTTCTAGAGATTTGCAATAAAGAAACCCGTATTTCGCACCAGGACAAGCCGACACCAAGGTGCCAATGAACCTTGCCCAGTCGCGAATTCTACATCTCGATTGGTTCAAATAATATGAGGCTAACCTGAGGATGTGATTTTTCTTTTCGGCAGGAAGTTCAATTGTTAAATTAACACTATCTATCAGAAAGCCGAGGAATCTTATACGAGTAGTCGGTACCAGAATGCTTTTGCTGTTATTGATGATAAGACCCAATGAGCTTAAAAACCGAATGGTTGTGCTAACATTATTAAGGCAGGGTTCATAGGAAACTCCAAAGATTAGAAAATCGTCTAAATAATTGACTGTAGAGATGCCTAAATTGCGGAGAAAAGAGACGACTGGCTTCATAAGCTTTGTGAAACATAACGGAGCTGTACATAACCCAAACGGTAGGCAAGTGAATTGATACAATTGGCCATCAAAGTAGAATTTTAGAAATTGTTGATGGTCGCTGTGGACAGGTACTAAAAAATACGCATCTCTCAAGTCGATTGTGCACATGTACACGTTTTTATGAGTCAATTTTATAGCCGTACGAAGGTCCTCCATTTTGAAATGCGGGCATTCCACATATTCATTTAACTGTTTCAGGTTTAATATAAATCTTTTTCCCCCGTTGGATTTATCTGCAAGAAAATATGGAGAGATAAATTGATCGGGCCTTGACTCAGATTTGATTATGGCCCCGGACTTCTGCAAGTCGCGTATAGCTACTCGAACTAGCGATGTTTCTGTCGAAGAAAAATTATTTGTGCCCAAAGGTTGACGTAGTGGAGGTGTGCATTTAAAGGGAATCCGGTAACCTTGAATCCAGGATAAGACTATCGGATTTGAAGTTAGTTTTGACCAAGAGTTGAGGTAAAATTGTAGCCGACCAGCAAATAGAACTTGTTTTACCTTCAACGTTTTCTGGACTGCTGTTGTCTGTTCGGAGCAAACTGTTTTGAGGAATTGCCCTTGTGCTGCCTCACCTCCCTCTTGCGGTAAGACGGGCGATACCTGTTTAAAGCGCCTACATTCTTTGACGAGTTGCCTCCCCCCCCTCTTCTTTCAGGATTACTGAAAGACCGAGTCACTTGAGAGCTACTGCGTGAGGGGATAGAGGACAAACGTAGGTCCTGTCCGGCCTTCTCCAAAGATTTCAAATTTTTCGCCCGCTCACCTAAATCTGGCCCGAATAAGAACTCCCCTGGTAAGGTGTTTTCAGTCAGTTCTTTAACTGATTTGTTGAGTACTGGGCTGATCAGGTACTTTCTAGTTTTAGAGATGTCGTGAAAGAGTGCCGCCAAGATTCGCGCAGAATCTGTCAAATTCGATAAAATCTTTTCCTTGGTATCCTTGGGAATCTGGGTTTCTTCTTCCAAAATGACGTTAAAAGCTTTCCCCATGGCGGTCAGTCCGGTACCAATGTTCAATTGGTACCCGGAATGGGTGGCATCTCTCGTTAAATGAGTAGAAGAGAGAATGGCTTTCACTTCGGGGTTTATCTTCGGAGGGTGTAAAGAGGCACAGTTAGAAGGCACAATGTGTTTTTCTCTAATGATGGTGGTGTCCTCGGTGGAAAGTCCGTTGGCCAAAATGTGGGACCATCGAGAAGTTAAGGCACCGTGTAGTTGGAAGTTAGACCTATTGGCTTTTTTAGGGTCTACACCCAGGATATTTAATATGTCTTCCGATAATGGGAGACACTCACCTTCACTAAGCATCAAAACATCCTCCATATCATTTTTCTCAGTTGGTACCGTTCCCAAGTCCGGCCCTGTCAGAATCTGAGCTTCCGCCTCGCACGGAGAACGGCCAGCCGAGTCTACCTGACGCTGTACCTTATCAGATGGGCTGCCTGAGTTTTTCTCTTGACGCAAATATTCCCGTCTCTCTCTACGTCGCCTCGACACGCTCGGTGATCGACTGCGACTGTTTCTACTCCTAGAACGTGACCTTGAACGCCTACGGCTGATGCGAGAGCGGGAGCGTCTAAAATGATGAGGTGAATTGGTACGAGACATGGATCTGCTGTGTCGACTCTTTCGGGATAAACTTCTCGAATTAGTGCGAGAACGATAACCACCTGACCTTGCCTCGAGCTCCTCCTGTAAAATGGCCCGAATCATGTCTCTCAAGGAGCTGGGTGAATTGGCCTCCGAAATTCCTGATTTTTCCATGGTTTCTGTTAAACAAGTATAACCATTGGTTAACGTATTCAATCTGGTTGAATACGCCAATCAATTATGTAACAGACTGCTAAGTGGTATCAAAAAGAATAGCCTTGTTGTGAACTTACCTACCTACTCACTGAGCACTATGTACCGAAAAGAGAAATCGCACGCGTTTTCTGAACTGAAGCAGGCCGGGCGACTGCACGGATCGCGCACCAAAAAGCGAATGATTCAACGTGAGTGGCCAGGGCGCGGCGAGGAGGTGGGGATTCTCGTCTTTCAACTTGGTGCGCGGATCGTACTCCAGGGGCGGACTACATAGTGAACAAACAAAGTGATGTCTTCGGACTGGACCCAAAGTATAATAACATTTCAATTATGATCCTCAGACAAAAGAGTGCATTACGAAATTAGGGCTAGTCGAGCTTTGACTATCTCTCATACCAGAAGTGTATTTGCGTTTGATTTTGCTGTTTCTGTTTCTGTTATTGTTAGTGTTTTCATCGTCATTATCAAGTTTCATTGTTGTCATAACGCCGAGGTTCAGCAACGAGGAATATGATGATATGTTGCTGGCTTATGGCAGTGCTAACTGCAATTCATATGAAGCGCAAAGACTTTACCAGCTGCGATACGCTGATCGACAGTTACCTCACCATGGGGTATTCGCAACAACATATCGGCGACTGATAAACAAAAGAGCATATGATGCGGATCCTACCACAAGTATTCGGGTTGTGGCTGAAAGACTTGCTGTGTCAGTGAAAAAAGTCTGCTCTGTGCTACAGGCAAACAGGAAATATCCATTTCATTATTGTGCTGTACAAGGTAATGTAATTTTAAGTTTTGTCAGGTTTAGGCAACATTTTAATAATCATTGTCATAAACACAGTCACAAACATAAGAGTTGAAATCCCTATTTTTTATGAACACGTGTATACAGCTTGTCAAAGTCATAGTCATAAGATAGTCTATGGTCATAAAAATTAACCCTTGTGAAATTTGACACATGTGCAAAGTTGTGCTAACCGTATGCGTATTTATGTTATGAAGATGACAGTACGAGAAGGCAGGAGTTCTGCAGATTCATCCTTCACACGGACGTGGACGACGGCAGCTTTTTGAAGAGGATCTTCTGGACAGATAGGTCCAGCTTCAACCGTGACGGAATCGTGAATTTGCAAAATCTACACTTTTGGGCAGACCGGGACCAGAACCCACACAAGAAAAGACAGTGCTCATTTCAAAGAATATTCAGCATCAACGTGTGGGCCGGCGTTATTGGACGGACTCTGATAGGACCTTATTTTTTGCCAAACCGGCTAAATGGTGAAAATTGCCTGGAATTCCTGCAGACTGCGTTGCCTGATCTGCTGTTCCAATTTTACCCGATGCACCAATTATTCTCCAGCATGATGGCTGCCCCGCACATTATGTCCAACTCGTTCGACAGTTTTTGTACAATGCGTTTCCAAACGCCTGGATTGGTAGGAGTGGTCCTATATCTTGGCCACCACGGTCTCCAGACCTGACACCTTTGGACTTTTACGTCTGGGGCCGAAAGAAGGAATTGGTGTATGTGACCGCGGTGCCCAACAGAGAGGTGCTAATCCAAGGGTTGAAGCTGCCTTTCGTCAGATGAAGGAAGAGATCCTGCTACACACAACAACCGTCGAAATACGAACAAGATATCGAGTATGTCTCAGGAATGAAGGCAGTCATTTTGAAAATACCTTATGATATGTTAAAATCAAATTAAAACGTGAAACATGGAAAAAATAAATTCTTCATTTCTGAACCTAATCAGTTGTTTTCTCGTCTATCGACCGTAAAACATCCTATTTCTATGATGTCTAGTATCTCGTTGTAAAGGCAAGAAACCACAGAACTTTTATAAATAAAACTAATTTTAAAAAAATGTACAGGTTTTTTGTACTCGAATTTTGAATTTAAAATTGTTTATTCACTCTGCGCTATTTTAAGACTTTGACAGGTCATAAGTCATTTTATGGAGAAGCTTTGTAAAAGCCATTGATCTCATCTGATACAGAATCGACTCGAATTTATCTTGTGTTATTATCTCGACAAACAAAAAGTTATCACGACAGTTCTGCGCCATTGTAGGTAATTCAGCAAAAAAAAAACGGAAAAAAAACATATATCGGAAACCGCAGCCCTTAGAGCATTACGGTTTCCACCAAAAATCATCAAATAGCGTCCCCAATTACCCATATTCTTTTGTCGGTTCATGTAAGAAACACCCTGTATAATATAAATATACTGTGACATTAGAAGTGTTACACCCAGAGCAAATAACTTCAACTTGATTTTTTGGTAATGAGCAACTCTCCCGAAATTTTATTGACAAGTAATAAGAAAAAAAAGTCGATAATGTGTTGGGCGACCCCGCAGCTGAATACACTCCTGTATACATCTGGGCATCGACAAAATGAGATGAACGATGTCTGATTGTGGCACCTCATTCCAAGCAACTCTAACTTCGTGGATTCGCTGTGGCAGAGTCCGTGGCGGATGGCGCAAAGTGGATAGCCTCCCCCCCATCATATACCACACATGTTCAATGAGATTCAAATCCGGTGAACGGGGTGGCCACGGCAAAACATTAACGCCTGCTTCTTGAAGAAAGTCCGTAGTACGACGAGCAATATGGGGACATGCATTGCCTTGCTGAAAAAGGCCGTATGGACGGCCCTCTATATACGGCAGTAAAGTGGTTTGTAGGTGCCACTATGTCATTATGTCATTCTGCCTCCCAATGTTCTCTGCTCGAGTTCAAACGTTGACGACAGTGGTCCGCAGTCAGAGAAAGGCTTGAATACAGTGATACAGTGTATGCATAGTTACAGGTCAACCTTCTTTTCCAAACAAAAAAAAAAACAAGTTGAAGACATTACTTTTTCTGGGTGTAACACTTCTACTGTCACTGAATATATATTATATACTCGTAGTACTTCACCCGTGTGTGGTTTGACAGCTGAGAAAATAAGAATTCTTCTTGGACAAGATAACATCTGCGGCTGCACCTTAGACTAATACCATCACCATTACTGACCGCCTGCACTGTAACACACCCCCCAAGGTTAATGAAACCAAGCAACATCGACATCATCCAGTTAGTGTTGCATTAGTGTTACACTGCAGTCGTGAGTTACGTCAAAAAATGAACGAACATCAAAGTAATCAGCCCAAAAATAAATGGAAAAACGAAAACCTCACAGCAAACAATAAAGAGATTGCGTCCGCCACCCGTATTTAATATGTGTGTACAGTCGGTTACAGAAAGTAATGACGCCTTGAACGTTTTTGCTTTGTATACGCAAAAAGCAGAACTATAGTCACATGTTAACAGTTATGATGTGGGAAATTACATAAAAATATGGGTACAATATAAAATCTTTTGAGTTTGGGTTTGAAAATATTTGAATGTCTTCAAAATAATAAAAGACATAATAGTAGACACGAAATTTAAAACGAATTATTCAGGAAAATTGAAGCTTACCATACCCATACCAAAAAAATGCAGAAAATTGCTTCGTTATAATAATAAGGGGTATTTAAGCTTTCCCGACTTTCATAGTTCGTCTTACAGACAGATGTATTGACATTTACAAAATTTTTTTTGGACGCACTGACATGAGTGGCGAAAAAACAGTTTTTGCAAAAAATAGTATTAGCCTGTTTTCAAAATAAACATTATTTTATCTACCGGTTTTCGTTACTTCTAACAAGCATACCGAAACATTTAACGAGACACTTTTTAAGCAGAAAAAAATCGCTTTGAGAAAACGAAATCATTTTTGCAAAAAACAATGGTGTACAATTTTTAAAAGACCGACAATCTCGAACATCCCGTATCAACCTTAGCAGCATCTTTAAAATATTAGCTTTATTCATACTGTTATGTGCTGCATCTGCATTTGTAATTTCCTCTCAAAATTTTGTGATACCCTGTGTAAAATACCAATTTATATATACAGGGTGTTCCTAAATCATATGCGAATATTTAAGGGTGTGAATCTACATGAAAAATTAATGTTAGTTTGCTTTATAAACTGTGGTCCAAAAATGTTTCCGTACAAAAACTCGGGGTGTTGGAAGTTTTAGGAAAAAATAGAAATTAATTAATATTTTCAGTTTTTGTAAGGAAACATTTTTGGACTATAGTTTATAAAGCAAACTAGCATTAATTTTCCATGTAGATTGACACCCTTGAATATTCGCATATCATTAAGGAACACCCTGTATACTATTATACCTATATAAAAAACCAAATTTGTAATCGTTTCTGACTTGCAGGTTGTGTTGATGCTGAGTGTCAGTTTATCCACTTTTTCACCTATACAAAGCAAAAATATTCTACACGACATTACTTTTGTTCCCTGACTATACATAACATCCACTCGCATGCAGTTTCACCTGAAGGTGTACATTTAGCAACACTGGCATAGCCTGTACTTAAACATGGTATTTTTCAGTGATATGTGGTTTCGTGACAAAGGATGCGATAAAGTTAATTTAGCAGCAAACAAAAAGATAACAAGGGAAAACGTAGATGGCGTGAGGTCGAATCTATTTTTTCAATCACATTTGTTTGTATAATACAGATCAATAATTTGACTAATTTCAAATACGAGGATTGAAAAGTGTTGTAATTTATAATAAGCTTATTACAAACATATTTGAATTAGGTCAGTACTTGAATTGAAAAACACATGAAAATACTTTAAAGTCGTCTTAGATGCATACTCTCAGAAACTAAGTTTTGACGAAAACAACGAAAGACTAGTCGAATGTCAAAAACGTGTGAGAATAGTAACGAAATTTTAAATAATTCGAGCCTAGAGAGAATACATAGTTACTTTGCTCCCCACAATTCTGTCTTGGACGAATGCTTTCAGATCAAATTACATTTTTTGACGATAAACATTTCGAAAAATTCCTTTTTTTTGGGACGAGTCACTTTATCTGTACCAAAACATTGCTAAATCTACATCCTCACGTCTCTTTCTGCGAATGGATGTTTATAAAGATTTTGGCTGACGAACATCGTGCAAAAAAGAAAATGGCTGTCGCTTAGCTGTGGTTCCATCCCTTATCTACAGATATAGAAACATTCGACATCAAACGAGGATAAAATCCATCACGTGATCATTTTTTTTTAACCCCCAAATGGGATTCGTCGAGGCGCACCTCACATATGGCCTGCTCGCTCTCCGGACTTAAGCCTCCTAGGTTCTCGCTGTGGGGCCATCTAAAGATATCTTTCTACAGTGGTAGATATTATGAAATCTGATAATTGCTGCTGAATAAAAAATAATACTGCAGCATTTGACGTATGTAGTTGGCATTTTGTTTGGTTTGAGAAGCTTCCCATGCGATCTCTGCTTATAAAAACCTTATTTTGAAAAAGAAGTTATTCGCCCCAAATCTTCAAAACAAAGGTGTTTTTACAAAATCGTCAAAGATAGTATCAAGTATCAAGATCGAAGAGATTAGCGTCGCCATCGTACGCCACTGTTAACGCCGCATGTTTTTGAGTACTTTTACAGCACAGCTTTAACAGAGACATGCGAAAAATTATGATACTCTCTGCCGTTTTGGCACTCCCTCACATTTTACAGTTCTGTCGTTACTTTTAATTAGAATTGTGTCTTTGTATATTGTATTTGTCTAACAACTCATCGTGTATCCAATCAGCAAAAGCTTAGATCTTACCCATTGCTGTGAATATATATCGTAAGATAGAGACAGAATACCAAAACCAGCCAGCGATTGCCTGATTTGTAGTGTAACTCAATACTAATAAAAATAAAAAATTCCACACGCACACTCACAAACACTCATCGAAATAACTAACTTTTACATTTATGTTTCGACTCGGTTCGGGCGGGTTTCTCATATTCAGCCAAATTGTGAATACGTTTGACGTTTGACGTTTCGAATAAGAATCACCAACAGGCTTCGTGATCGTGAGCTAAGTGGCTAGAAAACATGAAACAATTGGTTGGTGATGTGGCGTCTCTTTTTGGCGCGCACAATCTCTGAACTCGTTCAAACATGCTTACCCGTACTGGCTGGGTAGAAGAGTGGGGTACGCTCCCGCCCTTACGCTCGGGAACGGAAAGCCTGCAACAAAATCTTAGCATCAATTATAACTTGTTAAGGCCATGTAGGCAAAGCTTATACAGAAACTAAACTGGAAGGGAGTTGCATAACTCCTCGCACGCCACTGCTGATATGGTGCGTCAAGGGTATGTACGTATACGCTGTAGGGGTTGATGAAAATCATGATTTTTTTGTTTGCGACAGATGTTTTTGATACTAATCAGTATACATGTATTATCGAGAAATTAGGTTGACAATAATAATAATAATAATAATAATAATAATAATAATATTTATTTGCCAAAATACAAAAAATGGGCATGTAAATATGAAAAACCACAGAAGGCATCGCCTGTGTGGATTATATCTCAATAACTAATCATTATTCATGGATCAACATCGCATGAACCGTTCACCTTGGCCACCACGATCGCCTGACCTATCTCCAATTGAACATGTCTGGGACATGATAGGTCGCAAGCTCTTGAATTTGCAACACCCTCCACAGGCTTTAGCAGCTCTTACTCACGAAGTGACAGTAGCCTGGACTGAGATACCTCAACATGATATCGACCACCTTATCAGCACGATGCCGAGGCGTGTCAATGAGTGTATAAGAAATCGTGGATCCTCAACACATTGAACGAGTTTCTGCAGGCAGTTGACGAATCAAGCTGAAAATTTAATCATTTTACTAGTAAGGGACACTGTACATACATGCCAAAAATTATTAAAATCCGATTAACATACGTAGATGTTTACTTTTGTTTGTCACTCAGTATAAAATAGTTTTAACTTCATGATTCTCTTTGTAATTGCTTTAGGTGACGGTGAAAAATGGCAGTTCCTTTTGGAGTTTTTTTTTCATATCTATCTGTATTTTGTATAATAATAAATATTGTTTAGAAACGAGCTCCGAAAAACGTTTTTCCTTCTCGAAAGCTATGCAAGATGGGCTGTTTTTATTAGAGACGAAAATTGTCGTAAAAGAAAATATTTTTTAAATGAAAACATCCTCGTTGGGAGAGTTGTGAAAGAAATCTGATATAATTTATGTAGTAGGTTTTTTGTAAAAGTCAACTATTTTGATGTCTAGCAAAACACATGTGTGCCAAATTTAATTCAAATCGGAGTATCAGTTCCAAACATATTTCAAAAACATGTGTTTTAAAAAGAAAACTTTGACGCCAACGAAGCACTTTTGCATAAATCATGTCCGATCGACTGATCTTGAGTCGAAAAACACAATATTGGGACACCCTGTACGAGGGATGTCTTTTAAGTTTTGCATATAGAAACATAGTAGGCCGCGCGGATCGAACATCAGTACTGAATCTTAACCTCACTCTTTAGTAAACTTAAATTCAAATACGTGCAGTGTTCTCACTACCGTGAATTTTTAAGTGCCACCAAGTCATTAGAAAAATGGAACTCAACCGAGAACATTTTCGCGCCATAATTTATTACAACTTTCAGAGACAATTATCGCAACAAGAATGCCTTGCTGAGTTACTGTCTGTTTTCGGCAACGAAGCGCCACATCAGTCGACTATTTCCCGTTGGTATGGAGATTTCAAACGTGGACGGGTGAGTCTTAGCGACGATCCCAGAATGGGTGCACCAAAAACGGCAGTCACACAGGAAAAAGTCGATGCTGTTCGCAAACTCATCATTGAAGATAGGCATGTGACATATCGCAAGATTGAGGCGTCCTTGAAGATCTCAAAGACCTCAATCCAAAAACTTCCACATGAAGAATAAGGAGCAAGAAAATCAGTTTCTCGTTGGATACTCCACCTGTTGACTGAAGAGAAGAAAGCAGCCAGGGTTAATTGGTGTCAAAAAACGCTTGACCGTTTCAATTCTGGAAACTCAAAAAATGTGTACAGCATTGTTAGTGGTGATGAATCGTGGATTTACTGTTATGAACCAGAAAATAAACGACAGTCGGTTGTTTGGGTGTTCCAAGGTGAATAAAAACCAACAAAAGTCATCCGTTCTCGAAGTGTTTCGAAAAAAGATGGTTGCGACATTTGTGTCATATTGCAACAATTCCTCTTAATGAGCAAAGAACTGTTACTGCAGATTGGTATACCACCATTTGTTTGCCTAAAGTCATCACCGAGCTTCGAAAAATCAACCCCGAAGAAGAATCATCCTCCACCAAGACAATGCAAGCTCGCACGCAGCCCAAAAAACATGGCAGTATTTAACGGAATCCTCCATATCGTGCCGATCTAAGTCCTAACGATTTCTTTACTTTCCCGAAAATTAAAAACAGACTGTGTGGTCAAAGGTTCCAGTCACCAGAAGAAGCAGTTGACGCATTCAAAAATGCCGTTTTGGATCTGCCAGCAAACGAGTGGAATAAGTGCTTCGAAAATTGGTTCGAGCGCATGCAGATGTGAATTAATCTTCGTGGAGAATGCTTCGAAATACAATAAAGTCATTTAAACTACCTACCGTGTTGTTTTATTTCCATATGCAAAACTTAAAAGACATCCCTCGTATACGCATTTTAGATACATTGGAAAATTGCTGTCAAAAAATTAAATTTACCGTTTATTTGTCGGTTTGAAAGAAATAATGAATTTTCTAGGGACGCTATTGGCTAAATTTCAATTTCAAGGTTGATTCTATCCCCCATCAGATGCATTCCATCAGCTGGCATAGGGCTTTGTCACCACTTCTGGGCTGAAAACAAAGGTGAATGAACGGCACCCCCTCCACTTCTCACCCCTGGCATGGGGTATCGAGACCCGCCGGCTGTATTTTTCAACCTCGACCTTGTCCGTTAGACGAGAGATCGTCGACATATTTTGAACCAATTTCCAGCGAGGAAATATTACGCCAGGTAACCACACCAGGTGTTACGCTATTGGTACAGTTCACTCAGCACGGGCCAACCTGGACCATGGGCGGAGGGCAAAAATCTCATAAAGGTTGATACAACTTTCAAATATAACCGTTACTATTGTAGATAAGAGATACGAAGTCGCTTAACTGGGAGTAAACTTGCGTATTTAGGTAACCAAGCAAATGGTGCTTAGAAAGTTTCGAAATTCAAAGTATTTACGGAGAGAGACAGAAAAAACAGAATTTTTTGACAAAATCGGTAAAAATTTTTTCTTACTTAGTTTGTGGTGGGATTTTTAAATGAAATGCATGTTAACATTGTCACTTTTTCTCCTCTACAAGATGGCACAATTTGAATTTCAGTATGATGTTTCGTCTCTTGTCCTCCAGCATCAGCATTATTCTTTCTTAAGGAGGCCACATTGGATTTTTGTGCAGATGAATAGAGTTTTTAATTCTGATTCCAAAAGTATATTATATGCCATACATTGAGATTGTCAAACCTTGGTTATTCCAGGAAAAAGTTGCTAGGTAGACCTTTAAATTATCAGATAGTAATTTATTACATATACCAGACTGAAATTTAACATACTGACAGAGTATGGAAGACTGAGAGGGGAATTAAATTGAGCAGTGTCCAATGCACAGAGAAAAGTCAGGCATTACCTAAAAAATTACGGACAACATTTTGAACATCTGCTATGATTTATCTCTGCTTATTTATGCTTATTATTGCTATTCCCATCAATAAAATTTAAATTTTGTGTTCAGGTTTCACTATACCTCTTTAATTCCTTATAATCTTCATCCAACAACAAATCCATGGCCAACCAAAGAAATAGATAACTGAATTTAGGATTGGAAATGTACAAAATTCCAATATAGTGTCCATATGAAAGAACAAGGTGGGTGATGGAAATCGAAAGAAGAAGAAACCTCAAAACCAAATCTGACTACCATCTTGTAGAGAAAAATGAGAAACAATGACAACATGCAATAAATTGTATTGCCAAGATAAATTTCAAAATCTCATCTTAAATAAGGTCAGGAGAAAATAAAAACCATTTTAGGATAAATCTGGCATGCGAAACAAATGATTATCTGATAACTTCATAGCTGACCTAGAAACTTCAGTTTTTCTAGAATAACTAAGGTTTGGCAATGACAATATGACACATCAGAATTAAAAACTCTATTTGCGCAAAAATTCAAAAGGGCGTCCACAAGAAAAAAATAAAGTTATAGAATATCCAATTATGCCATCTGATAGAGGAGAATAAGTGGCAATTTAATATGCAATTTATTTTGGAATCCCACTACAAATAAAGTCAGGAAAAAAATGAAATGCAACTTTGCCCTGTATAGATTTACATTTATTTTCACGATCTCTGGACAACTCGACCCTTTGCGACCATTTATTTTTTTTATGATGAAATCGTTCGTTTTATATTACAGATGTATTGAATCAGTAGAGTAGAGAATATAAAATCACCTTTCAAATATCATACAATATGTTATAACCTGTATTACACAGCCGGTCATCACAGATAGTAAAAATGGCAATTCTTGTTCGATAATACCTGCCTAACGAAAAGATTCGACCTGTAGTGTGCTTTTATTACACCGAATGAAAATAAAAATAAATCATGAAATGTCTCATTATTTGATGGAGTTCAACAAAAATACTTTATTCTTGTTACGAAGTATCGCAACGTTTTCATGTGTCTATACCCGCTCTTCTCAACACATGAACTATTTTATTGGCTCATCATTCCATTGCTAACAAAAATCCTAAATTAAAGGCAACCAGTAATTATTGTAGTTCCATCATAGTCAGAATACCATCAGGAGCCAAGTGAAATGACTACCAGTAGGCCGATAGGGGCAGTTAGTAGGACTAATGCCACAGTTGAAATTTTTCGCAAATCGTCGGCCACAACACCATTAGCAGCAACGAAGAAAAAATGAGTCATCCTTTTACAGACATCCCGATAACTACTTATAGAATGAAATAAAATTTTGCGTCTCATATGATTACCAAACATTCCTGGAAATTTGTTTCTTAATAAAATTGAGGTAATATGGAAATATCAAGTTCGAGATAAAAATCCATGTAAACCTTATAGGAGTTATACCAGAAACAAGGTAAACGATTTAATGCAAACTTCTAAGAATTTTGGTCATACGTCAATGATTTAAGTGGGGTGAGGAGTCTCCCTAGACACCCAAGTCTACTTTTTTTTTCAAGAAAATGCTATATACGAATTTTTCCGTATTACTGTATCTTGATGTAAAATTACTTTGCTAGACTTAAATGGTGAGACGTTCGCTCCCCTTTCAAATTCAAATTCAAATTCAAAATACATTTATTTGCCAAAAAACAAAAACAAAAAAAAACATTATATTTATTGTATTATAGAAAATACACACAATATTTTTGGCAAAAAGGACAAATCCTCGATCAAATGACCGTTAACACCCAGCCTTACATAAGTAGGGTGGGTGTGAAAATGCCCTGTGTTACACTAATTTTACACACATAATAGACAAACAATATACTGGAATTTAATGATTTTTCCCTTCCCAGAAGTCTCCCACCCCCACCCCTAAATTGTCAAGGGAATTTGCTCCCAGAAGCGCCACTTAAGTGCTCAAACTTGTGCTGCTCCTTCCTTCCCTGCTCTTCAATTTTGAGTCGCCGACCCCCCCTCTGAAGTCAAACATCTTGAAAATGAAGGCTGCGATCACTGCTGCTCCCCCCTCCCTAGACAGATTCCTAAATTCACCCTTGAAGTACGTAATGACAAGATCAAGTTGAAATACATAACAGACATCATCAGGCATGTGAAAGTAATAACCGGTCAGCAATAAGACATTAAAACATGTTATACTCGTATTTTGACTAAAACTGATTCTCGACTCATGTTCCTTTTGTGCTTAAGAATTAGAAAGTAACGATCTAATTGTTTTGTAATAGTTTATTGTTACTGAACAATATTTCATTTTCAGATCGTATCGTCAAGATTGTGTACGTTATTAGATTTTACTGTTCACCGCTTAGAAAATCGTTCCAGCTTATGCTGTGTATGCTATTAGTGTCGTGATATTGATGTTTTGTAGATTATGAGCTAGCATTGCCGATTTACAGGAAACAGCAACGATACCAAAATATTCTTTCTTAAATCGGCTTATTGCACCGGGGCCAAAGAAGGTTTTTTTTCACTAGATTAGGCTTTCTAAAAATATTATTAAAAATTTGACAATATTGTGTTGGGGCTCGTCCGCTCATGGCAATATAAATTAAATTAATGCATGAATACTGCATTTCAGAGTAAAAGTGGCAGTTGAAAAATTAAAGATGTCGGCTGGACGCTATCTTAGAGCATTTTTTAAATGGCTCGTGGAGTCATTGGAAGCCCCTTAATGAATACTTCATCATCCTAGAATATAGATTCGCTAACTTTCAAAATAGATAACTGGCAAACTGCCAGAGTTGACCGTTTTGTACATTAAATCGCTTATAACTCAGCAACCAATCGTCAAAACGTTATACCAATATTCTTCTTTCGGAAGGATCTATTTGAACGTGAAATTAAATATGGGTCATTCAGTTTATATTATATATTTTATTAATGGTTGTTTCGTATTCTACTACATATTCGGATCTATTCGTTGACCTAGGAAGCCAGTGACTGTCTCCAAACGATATAGCTTTTTGAGAAAAAAGTGCTTTCAGGGCGTCCATCGATTCTCTGGAAGTATGGGCAGTGGCAATACCCTGTTGAAACTATGTGTTTCTGTTAAATCGATGTTCTGTTCTTACAATAGGAGCAAAAAAGTTTCAATCATGTCCTTGTGTCGCTGGGAATTGACTGTCAATGCATGACCGTTTTCATCCTCAAAGAAATACGGCCCAGTAATACTGCCAGAGGATATGGCGTACCACGCAGTCACCTTTGGACTATGCAGCTGCTGTTGATGTTTCTCTTTTGGGTTCGTTGATGCCCAATATCTGCAATTTTGCTTGTACACATAACCGTCTACGTGAAAATTGGCCTGGACAGTAAAAACAACGTTCGCGAGTCTGCACTGCGTAGGAAAAAGATTCAACATCCGTTCAGCACAAGATTTTCGTAATACGTAACCACTTTCCTTTAAAGCATGGACTGAATGGATTTTATAAGGATGAAAACCCATTTTTTTTTCTCATTATGCCACGCAGTGTTGACGTAGGGATTCTCAAAGCAGTGGAATGCTCCCGTACAGAACGCCGAGGATTTGCAATGACCGAATCACTTACTCGACGCGCATTTTCTTCGGTTCATACAGTAGGTGTGGGGCCAGGAATGGGTGGACTAGAGCCTGTTTCACGGAACCTCTTGATAAACTTTTTCAATAGGTATTTACTTGGGGCATCTCTTGGTTTGGCGAATGTTGTATTTTGTACAAAATTTCACCACTCTTAAAGTAAGAATCGCTAGCAAAACCACGTTGCGCTCCGGTCCAACGTTCCATTGTGACTATTTAACCCGCACGTCGATCAAGACATCTCCCCACTTCCTCGCGTATACGGTCTCCGAGCACTTGGAGAGTCAGGACAGGCATTTTCGCGCGACGGGTTTCTGTGAGTGGTGCAAGCCGAAAATGCAGCGTTCGTTAGAGCAGAGGTACGCGATTAAATTCTGTGTGAAACTCGGTAAATTTGCGACAGAGAGACAGTGACCCCCAATTTTTGAATAACGTAATCACAGGTGACGAGTCGTGGATCTTTGAGTATGATCCCGAGACAAAGAGGCTATCTTCCGAGTGGCGCAAGACGGCATCTCCTCGCCCAAAAAATGGAAGAATGAGCAAATCCAAAGTGAAAACGATGCTCATTGTCTTTTTTGACATCAAAGGCATCGTCCACCATGAATTTCTTCCTCCTGGACAAACCGTCAACGCCAAGTTTTACGTGGAAGTGCTCAGGAGACTCAAACGAAGGGTCAGTCGGGTCCGACAAGACATTGCAGCCGACTGGAAGTTGCACCACGACAACGCCCCGGCTCACGCCGCCTTTCTTGTGAACAGCTACTTGACCAAGGCCGGCATCCCAACGCTTCCGCAGCCGCCCTACAGCCCAGATGTGCCCCCCGGACTTTTTTTTGTTTCCTCGCCTGAAAAGGCCGATGTAAGGCAAGCATTTTGAGACGACAGAGGGGATCCAAGCAGCATGCACCGCGGCTCTCAAGGCTACTGCGGAGAATGCATTCCGTGACGCCTTCAATGCTTGGAAATCGCGGTGGCAGCGCTGCATCGACGCAGAAGGAGCCTATTTTGAAAGCTTTTAAAGAATTGTAACGATTGGCTCAATAATTTTTTTTAAATCGACTCAGTCCTATTACTTTCCGGACAAACCTTGTATATATATAAAATTCGTTGTTTGATTAGGCATCTCAAAAATACAACTTATTTGCCTCTTGTATTTTTTTTGGTATCTCGCTTAGTTTTCCAGAAAAAAAAATAAAACCGTTTTATTGCATGCCATTGGACAAAATTGGTTTATTAATTTTTGCTAAAAAAAATCACAAGTACCTTGTAACAAAATTGACCTCTTGATACAACAAATAATATTGCCAAATTTCAACAGATTCGAGAAAATAATTTTCAAGATATTGATAAAAAAAGAATAAATTCATCACCCTGAATCCTGAAAACTCTTCATTTCCAGACACATGTTTACAGAAAATTTTGTCATATTTTTTAACAGGAATCACCTTCTAAGATATCTCCGTCTATTTTTCGAACTCCCTTTGTATCTGCGAGGCTGTTGTCCCAGTCCCCTGCATGATATACATGTAGACGTTGCGCCACTGCAAGAGGCATAAGCCAGTAGCTGCAGCAGTAACATGGATTCCTAACCACCCTTCTTCCGGCGCACACCCGGACTTCCGTTGCAGCGGGTTCGTGTCGCGCGACCACCGAACCATCAATTTATACCATTATCACAACAAAAATTATCCAGGTGAAAAGTATGCTGAAACAAACGCTGACATCGGGCATCGCGTACTGCCCTTATGGCACTTTTATTTTGATATGCATCACGAGTTGTTACTTTCGATTCACATATGCCGACATATATCATAAGTCTAGCGTGAAGAGACAGATGATTTTCTCGTCTAGCTAATTTTGGAGCAGTGAGACGACTGAGGCTACCTCTGTTGCACTACTATGCCTCAAAATAAGTGGTCAATTTTTTTATACTGATGCAGCCGCGCAGTCAGAAAGCTGAATATCGAGGCACCAGGACTGGAAATCAGAAGCCTCGTGGCTGAACGCGCACTGTATTTATATATACAGTTTGGGGTGTTAACAGGTAAACCCAACACACACCCTCAGTGAACTAAAACTAAACTTACATAAAATATCGTATACATATACATATATTACATTATTGAATACTTTAATATTAATATTTTTTTTATCTTCCGATATTGTTGTAACAACATAAACTGAGTGAGTAGTTCCAATTATAAGCAATAAACTATTAATTTAACCTTTTTAATAAAAGGAGTATACATAATTTAACATTTACTTACGTTTAATTAAAACTGAAATCAAAATTAAATTGAAATTATACCAGAAATGATATTGGAGGTGATAACTTGAGTTATGTAAACAAAATAAAACAATTCTATTTTAGTCTGCCATAGAGCTGTAATACTCATACTTTAAAGCCTTTTTCAGGAAGGTCAAGCTAATGTTAAATAAATCTATATTACAGAAATTGTTATGATTTTTTTGAGCCATCTGTCGGTGCGACAGGGGCCGTTGGAGGAGTGAATTCATTTGTCCTCAGTTTACTCAACAGTTCAAATTCAAGTTCAAATTTTTTATTATCCTAAGAGACATTACAATGTATGTATGAGACTCGTCAGAATAAAAACACAAAATAAATATATGTATAAAAACAAATACACAAATAAATGATAAAATAACAAACTCAGAGACGGCATAATAACATTTACTTACAGCTATATACCTCCACATTCTTTAATATGGTTTGGTCTGAAAATTCATGGACCCAGTATTGCCGGAGATCTGACACCGATCTTACACTTGGCAAAACACACTTATAAGTCTCCAGCTTGCCTGGTCGAGTACGAGTTAAAATTATTTAAAAACTTATTTCTGTCAATAAAAATATACACTGCCATTTCGTATAAAAATAAAGATGGTAAAGTAAAGGCGCTTAAAAATATTCTTACAACAATGCCTACTACTGACTCCTATCATGCATCTAACCACTCTTTTCTGAGCAAAAAATACTTGCTGGGCATTTGTGGACAAACCCTAGAAACATAGTGTACACCTCAGTCGTGTCTCAACTTGAGCGGCTGTGCTACGGTAAGGACCGTTCGGATATTTTTCATATGATTGGGAGTTCTTTGAAGCAATATGCAGTGTCCCTTAATCATTTGCGAATATTTAAGGGTGTGAATCTACATGAAAAATTAATGTTAGTTTGCTATATAAACTATGGTCCAAAAATGTTTCCTTACAAAAACTCGGGGTGTCGAAAACTCGGGGTGTTGAAGTTTTAGAAAAAAAAAGAAATTAATCCATATTTTGAGAACCGCTTCAGATATTTCACTGATATTTAGTACGTAGTTAAAGTTAATAAAGTTGCATATTTTTCAAAGCAAAAATAATTTTTAGCTTCAACAGTGGCGTGCGTACGGGTATTGACTTCGATATTTTTTAAGAAAAAAATGGTACGTCAATAGTTTTTTGGCAAATAAAAATTATTTTTGAATTCTCCGTTCACTTTAACACAAATAATCTCTCTTGAGTTGCTTTCCTTCGATGCGCCATTTTTGAGTAAAAAAATAAAAACCGTTCTATTGTCTAACTTGCAAAATTATTATTAATTTCATTGGAAAAATTAAACACATTAGGGGTAATGAACAACAACAACTGACAACATAAACATAACATTAAAACCAACGAAATGATTACAAACATTGTTGAAAATGGCACCCTTCACTTAGTATGCATGCTTCTGCCCTCCTTCTCATGGCATTGCGCACTCGTTAAAATATCCCTGGAGTGTTTTTTATTCTATCACACGCTGCAACTATTTTTTCTCTTAATTCCTCTACAGTGTAAATGGGACTTGTCTACACTAGTTTCTTAAGATAGCCCCACAAAAAGAAATCTAAACTGTTGAGGTCTGGGGACATTGGTGGCCATTCTTGGGGCCCACCGCGGCCAATCCAACGATTTGGATAAACAGTTTGTAAATAATTACGAACCGCTACACTGAAATGCGCTGGTGCACCATCATGCATGTACCACATATTGTTTCTTATTACTAACGGAACATCATCAAGCAGCAAAGGCAACTATCGTTGAAGAAAATTGAGGTAAGTCTGTCCGTCAAGTCGTCCCGGCAAGAAGAATGGGCCAATAAAGTGGTTGCCAATAATTCTTGCCCATACGTTAACCGAAAATTGGTGTTGGAAATGAGTTTTGGTTACGGCATAGGCATTTTCTTCTGCCCACAAATGATTATTGTGGAAATTCTGAATGGCATTTTGCAAATTGCGGATTTTGTAAGATACCACTGACAAAAGGTCACACGCCTTGGAAAATCAATTTGAAGTAATGCCTGTACACTTAAAGGATATAACAAAAAAGCCACTAAAATTCTCCAAACAATTTGATGACAAGTATTGTAAGTGTCTAGCGATCTTCCTCGTACTCGTTTCAGGATGTTCTTCGACTTCGTGCAGCACTGCTTCCTCAATTGCAGGTGTTCTCACACTTAGAGGTCTACACTTAGATGTTCCTTTTCGGACAGAACCAGTTTCAACAAGACGACGATGAATATTAGAAAAGGTTCGACTATCTGGCAAAGCACGATCGGGATATCTCTGGTGATAAATCCGTCTGGCTTGCTCACCATTACCGTCGGCAAGACCAGATTGTAAAAACTAAATAATGAAAAAGATGTCACAGCGAACAGATTTGAATAACAGAGACTTGTCAGATGTCAAAAGCCAGTGACATATTCCAGAGCAACTAGATATTTATTGCTAAATTGCATTCTTCAATTATTATTACATTAATTTTCTCGGACAATAGAACGGTTTTTATTTTTTAACTCAAAAGTGGCGCATTGAAGGAAAACAATTCAAGAGAGATCATTTGTTTTAAATTGAAAAATAATTTTTATTTGGCAAAAAACCAATGGCGTACCATTTTTTTCTTAAAAAATATTGAAGTCAATACCCGTACGCACGCCAGTGTTAAAGCTAAAAACTATTTTTGCATTGAAAAATATGCAACTTTATTAACTTTCACTAATTACTAAATATCAGTGAAATATCTGAAGCGGTTCTGAGAATATTAATTAATTTCCATTTTTTTCCTAAAACTTCAACACCCCGAGTTTTTGTAAGGAAACATTTCTAGACCATAGTTTATAAAGCAAGCTAACATTAATTTTTCATGTAAATTCATTGCCTTAAATATTCGCATATCAGTAAGAGACACACTGTATACACAGTGGTCTTTAAAATTCAAACCTGTATCTAGATACAAGCCCAAGAATTTGACATGCGTATCAAGACGACACCAAAAATAGATGTATACATACCCCCGCGCGATAAACATCTCCCTCTTGAGACAGTTGGATAAAAAACATAACCCTCACTCTAAGGGCCGTATTGTCAGTTGTTCCTACAATTGTAGGACGCCTTTATGGCCTCCTTGATTTTCATAGTTTACTACTGTTCCGTGCCAGAGCTCTATTTTAAGGTTATGTTACAAATAACTATTTGCATCACACTGTCCATACTTTTGATTTATATCATCTGCTAATTCAGCCTGAGATTTCCTACAATTCAAAATGAAGACATAGCATCACAATAAGGAGCCCTAACGCTGACACCAAACAGTAGCAATCTAGAAATACCACAACCTTTTTGAAGTAGAGGAAATACTATGAAAATCAAGGAGGCCATACAAGCGTACTACAGTTCTAAGAACATTTGACGATACCGCCCTAAAGCAGCCGGGTAAAAAAAACAGAGTATGTAATAATGAGCATGGTGCAAAGATCACGAACTCACCAGTTTGAACATTTCCTCGGGGTTTGGCTCCTAATATTGCTAAATTTACGTTGGCTTTTCTTCCATCTATGATTGGATTAGGATCTTTACATGCTCGTTCTGCAGACGCCCTGTCACCCATTATCACCTGGAACAAAAGATGACCTCATTAGCCCAAAAGCTACTGACGATGTAGTATCATCAGTATCCTTGAATTTGCCGTCAGTATCGTTTGCAAGCTTGCCAAGTAATAAAATGGAGAGAAGTAAACTGACATCAAAACTGTTACCACACCAAGTACCATGATCTATGTGTTAAAAGCTTAATAAACACATCAAACCGCAAGTGTGGCTCGAACAAAGCCTTGGTTTGAGCTATATTTGACCAAAAATACCCTTTCGCTCACACATTCAGCTAAAAAAGGCTGAAGATTTCAACAAAGGCCGAATATTTCAAAAAGTCTGCACTCAAGCGCGAAGATCCCGTGAACTGGAAACGTGGAAATGTACCTCATCATAGTTATCTAGTTTAGGCACACTTTTCAAAAGTTGTTAAGATGTGGTTCTTTTCTGATACCAAGCACTTAGAATTATATGTTCATCCGGCAGTTAGCACCAGTGTTCATATTCTCAAATATTTAATGATGTATGTCAAATCTACGAAAGCTAGTTTGCTATGTGGTTTGGCCCTGGTCTTTAATTATTATTTACGAGGGATGTCTTTTAAGTTTTGCATATGGAAATAAAACAACACGGAAGGTAGTTTTAAATGGCTTTATAGTTTTTCGAAGTATTCTCCACGAAGATTAAGACACATCTGCATGCGCTCGAACCAATTTTCGAAGCACTTATTCCACTCGTTTGCTGGCAGATCCAAAACGGCATTTTTGAATGCGTCAACTGCTTCTTCTGCTGACTGGAACCTTTGACCACGCAGTCTGTTTTTAGTTTTCGGGAAAGTAAAGAAATCGTTAGGACTTAGATCGGGGCTATATGGAGGATGGTCCAATAATTCCACGTTTTCTTCCGTTAAATACTGCTTTGTTTTTTGGGCTGTGTGCGAGCTTGCATTGTCTTGGTGGAGGATGATTCTTCTTTCGGGGTTGATTTTTCGAAGCTCGGTGATGACTTTTGGCAAACAAATGGTGGTATACCAATCCGCAGTAACAGTTCTTTGCTCATTAAGAGGAATTGTTGCAATATGACCCGCTTTTAACACAAATGTCGCGACCATCTTTTTCGAAACACTTCGAGAACGGATGACTTTTGTTGGCTTTTCTTCACCTTGGAAAACCCAGACAGCCGACTGTCGTTTATTTTCTGGTTCATAACAGTAAATCCACGATTCATAACCACTAAAAATGCTGTACACATTTTTTGAGTTTCCGGAATTGACACCAATTAACACTGGCTGCTTTCTGCTCTTCAGTCAACAGGTGGGGTATCCAACGAGAAACTAATTTTCTGACTCCTAATTCTTCATGTAAAATATTTTGAATTGAGGTCTTTGAGATCTTCAAGGACGCCTCAGTCTCGCGATATGTCACATGTCTATCTTCAATGATGAGTTTGCGCACAGCATCGACGTTTTCCTGGATGACTGCCGTTTTTGGTGCACCCACCCTGGGATCGTCGCTAAGACTCACCCGTCCACATTTGAATTCTCCATACCAACGGGAAATTGCCGACTGATATGGCGCTTCGTTGCCGAAAACAGACAGTAACTCAGCAAGGCATTCTTGCTGCGATAATTGTCTCTGAAAGTTATAATAAATTATGGCGCGAAAATGTTCTCGGTTGAGTTCCATTTTTCTAATGACTTGGTGACACTTAAATATTCACTCTAGTGAGACTACTGCACGTATTGTTGTGAAACTTTGAATTTAAGTTTACTGAAGAGTGAAGTTAAGATTCAGTACTGACGTTCGATCCGCGCGGCCTACTATGTTTCTATATGCAAAACTTAAAAGACATCCCTCGTACACCCATTTTATAATCGGTTTCAAAACCTCATGCCCAAACCACTCGTTGTCAAACATGTTCCCGTAGAATCCAAAAACTGACTGATAAAAACTTGAGACTTTCCTTTACATAGCGTATAGGTCAGACAATAATAAACATGGTTTTTATTAACAGATAAGATAACCAATATATTAGGTTCCAAAAAGCACGAAATAAGTTAGTACTTCCCTCTCACAATCCCTTCCTATATCACAACGCATGATGTTGTACTAAGACTATGACAGTCAGTATATAAATCAGGCGTTGCGTTGTGTCCAGGTTGACCCAGTGTATAAAAACCGCAGTTTGACACATTCCTAGAGCAATAGCGTAGTTATACATTTAATATGAGCATCTTCAAGATCCTATTGAAGTGTGCTCAGAACGTCGCCGTTGTCCTCGATGTTTCTTTTCATCAGAGCTGCATATGTTTATTTATATAGTGCAAAAGCCGGTTGAACACAGTTGAAGACCTAAACAGCCCCAAATGTTGCAACTTTAGGAAGAGGTAGACACACTCGGGTTTTTGAATCGAATAGTGACAACTTCAAGCAATTTACAAACAAAACATGTGACAGGTCAGGACCTGAAATTCCTTACCAAACGAATAGTGAGTATTTTTGTCCAATTTCTCTTTGACATTTTCGGTGTTGGTTTGCCGCAAATTGCTGAAAAGAAAAGTCCCAACTTTCAGGACATCCTAGGGTTTATATTCAAAATAAGACAGCTGTTGTCTACTTCGAGTATAACTCACAATTCTGAAAATATTTTAGCGAAATTGCTCCCAGCACTTGTAGTTTAAACCGAAATTTTCATATGTGTTGTGCGTCAACTCTTTGAATAATCGATTGCTGCAGTTCTATGTGGGAAATGTATATTTAGTCCAAGATCAAATGATATTTAGGACGGCCATATGGATTCTCTGTTCGTCAAATATCAAGAATGATAAATCCTTGGGTTCATCTCTTTATAATAGGCACATGTATGTACCCTCAGTATAGCGCTCACCCTACTGCATACACAGCCACTTTTTTGTGCCAGGCGCGCGTTAGTAAAATCAGAAGCGCACCAGTATTACAATACATGGAGTTTTTAAAGATACTAAAAATAAGAACGTTTTGTGAAAGTTTCTTGTCGACAACTTGCAGATGCTGCTCCATCTTGGATCAGAGAGCGAAATTTTATATTTCAATGCCATATGCTATTCTTGAAAACAACAAAAGTTCTACAAAGGATCACCTACACAACACATAGCGTTTTAGAGGCCAGTTCCAAAAATTCTGACATCTCAGGTTTTTTTATCTCCTATTAAAAGTCCTGGATACAATGGGTTGGTCTTATTGCACTTACCTACTGATTCAAACGCATGTTTTTAATCAAACCTGGATAATAGAAAAACGACGTTACGCCTGAGTTGTCTATGAATAGAAATAAGTTTAGCTCTAGTCCAAATGTAATGTTATTTTTGGCATTCAATTTAGAGTGAGATCACAATCAATAAGTACTTGTTAAATATTGTGGTGTGTATTGTTACTAACACAATATTACCACAGGGATGCATTGAGAGACTAGACGTCTATATGACACTGACTATATTTGAATTAAGATTACACGTATTGGTAGCAGGAGTGCTACCCTGTATTTCATTAGCAACTTTCTGCCAACTTTATGCGATGTGTATTGCCTTTAGGTTGTCTAGATGTTTGTTGTAAAAAAATATATTTTTTTTAAGCTAAAAATGTATGTCCCATCTTTATCCCAAAAAAACTTAATATAATAACTCTTATATCATCTCCAATCGTGGTCTCTCTACAAGATGTGGCCGTCCCAATGCGTTTGTACTGCGTTGTGCCAATCATGCCCATCATGCAAGGAGCGTGGAGTCACCAACAAAACTATGTACGTTACGGCCACAGATTAAATACATACAGATGCGACAAGGACTGTCGGTCCTTTTAGTTTCGGTGTCACTATTTGGCAACTATCCTACCGATTATCATGGAGGTTCAGCAAAAACATATGAATGTACTCCCGAATTCTTTGAAAAGCAAGAAACAGCTCCAACAGAAGACCTCGTGAGAATGTGTGAGCTCCAAAAACTTTTTGAAAAACGGGAGACAAATTCTCCATAAGAATCCTACAATAAGTTGTATGATTTACAAAAATATTGTTTTCTCATATTTGTGGTAGGTTATATTAGTTAATACTAAGTTATTCATGATGATCCCTTGAGAAAAATAGGTCTAAAAGACACATTTATTGCTGAGCTACTTCTCAAAATTTTTGTTAGTTCTTTTTTAGTTAAAGATAGCGTACCTGGTATAATTAATGCGTTAGTTATCTTATTCAACATCATCACATTAAGTACCTCGAGGTTTCCAGACAAATGGAAAAAGTGTGTACCATTTACAAATCAGGTGATAGAGGGCAACTGTCACCAACTTAGCGGTTTTTACTCAGTTAAAGTCAATTACTTTATTAGAATCTTATTGACAGAATATCTCTTATAACGGTTTCGAGTGTCTTCGTTATACAGCATCGTCGGGAGTACCACAAGGTTCGAGTTTGGGACCATTGCACTTTTTGCTTTTTATTATTGATATAAGTACCAATATTGATTGTGAAATATTGATATTTGCCGATGACTATATCGAAATACAAAATGATAGCATTCTCTCGAAAGCAACGAAAACTCATTTATTCTCATAACCTTGGAAGGTATTATCGCGGTATGAAACACGAAACGGTTTGTGGCTTGTGTGCGAGATTTGACAGTAGGATGAGTTTTGACTGCCACATTTTTCAAATTGTCAATAATGCTCGTAGAGGTCACATCTCTAAGCCCCCTTTTTCGGCGCTAATGGTATGCGTACGCACCTTTTTAATAATAAAGGCAGCTGCAAGAATCAAATGCACCCCTAGATCACAACGGTGCGTACCTATATCGTTCCTTTTGTGTGCATTCTGAATGGGCAAATTGATCATTCCCTCTGTCCACGTTGCTAATGGCAGACACATCTGATCCTCAGACAGATACCAGATATTCTGGTTCGTGTTGCTGTTTAAATCGGGAATATGAATGATTATTACTTGGTTTTTCGACTATGCATATCAATGCTTCAATGTAAATAAATAAATAAATAAATAAGCCTTTATTGCACAATAGCTTATCGCCAATAACAGAGCAATTTATAAAGACAAAAGTTAGCCTAGAGCTATGTCCATGCGAACAAACCATATATATATATATATATATATATATATATATATATATATCCTTTAATTTCTTTGGGTAGAAGGCAAAGTATTGCAAAAGTACACTCTTATAACTTAAACTCTCAAGCTTTCGAAGATCTATGTCTTCATCGTCTGGAGCTGGAAACAATTATTGACAATAGCAACAAATAACAATTAGGAGAAAAATATTGACTTACTAAGTCGGCGAGATTGTTTGCTGAAATTGTTTTTAAGCAACAGTGAAGGGAACACATAGTCGACGAATAAAAAACTGGACTGATGAGGTTCGATTAGGACGGAATTATTTTATTATTAAATGGCAAATCATTTTGAAAGGTTTTTTTAATTAAACGTTGATTGATTTTAGAAGAAATTTGGAGATTGTAAAACCATCAACTATTGAAAATTCCCTCGAGATTTCATCTTTTTTTTCTCCAATAATGTGGAGGTTATCAGTGAAACAAAGATGAAATTTCGAAGGAAAATTTTCAATAGTTGATAGTTTTACAATCAAATCAATAAACGTTTAATAAAAAAAAACCTCTCAAAATGATGTGCCATTTAATAATAAAATAATTTCGTCCTAATCGAACCTCATCAGTCCAGTTTTTTATTCGTCGACTATGTGTTCCCTTCACTGTTGCTTAAAAACAATTTCAGCAAACAATCTCTCCAACTTAGTAAGTGAATATTTTTCTCCTAAGTGTTATTTGTTGCTATTGTCAATCATTTTTTCCAGCTCCAGACGATGAAGACATAGATCTTCGAAAGCTTGAGAGTTTAAGTTATAAGAGTGTACTTTTGCAATACTTTGCCTTCTACCCAAAGAAATTAAAGGATATTTTCTCCTAACAGTTAAAGCAATTAACTATGAATACTATATATATATACAAAATGTTAAGTTTTAACTTAGAAAACGCGACTTATTCTTCATCTCATTGAAACTGCAATCAAAAATGTCACAATCGTTAGCAATTTTATTGACATTGTACCTCATCACAACGCTCCAATACGCAATCCTCCATTGTGTAGTTACATTAGAAAAACGGATGTTATTTTCACACCATCAAAACCTAGCTTACTAATCAATATATTGTGGTTAACATTATCAAAGGCATTGGAAAAATCCGTGTATACCACGTCAATCCAACCTTTGGCATACGTAGTAGAAGAGCTCATGTCCAGGAGTTTTTTGTTTTGTAGAATATGTTTAGGAATGAAGATATTCCATTCAAAATTATTTCAACGACGTTTTGCTCAACCTCTAATTGACATTGGATCAAAAGTACCCTAAACTCAAAATATGAACAATAGAACTAGCCAGTATTCTCTTGTTCAAAAAGGCTTATTTATTAAAAATGCAAAAAAACACCAACACAGATATCTCCACATCTGCATTGAAGTAAAAAAGCCAGAATGGCAAAAATGGTGTGTTCTTCAGTCTGAATGCCCGCATGTAGAGTCCTATCATCCGTAAAGCTGTAGGTCGGATTCAGATTCTTACGACCAAAGTACGAAATGAATTGAGACATACCTGTACAATATTCAGCAAATAAGTCAGAAACAGTGACTGTCCAGACTAGCGCTTTAGAGTGTATTAGATGAGCTTAATTTTGAGAAAAATGTGCAAAGTGAAACGTGGTCGACAAAAATGCGTCAAATGTGGATGCGTCATTATACACCGGCGGATAGTTTATTTTTGGAGATGGAAACGGATATATATTTACTAATGATAGTCCAATAAAAACAAAAGTGAAATAAGGAAGACGGAAGGTAGAAAGAACAGCTGGAAAAGTCACTTAATTGATTGGTATATCTCCAATGTTTCTAAGATTAACATTGCAGACGCTCTTAATGAATTAAAAGCAGTGAGGAATCAGGATTGTTTTTTTATAATGATGCATCCGTGCAGGAAGAAACCTAAGTATTAAGGCACCGCGGCTGCTATAAGGATCTTAAAGATGTCTTGTTAATCCGTTCTTTGAACTACCACAAATTTATCAGAACTAGGAAAAGCTCCTCAGGTAGATTGTTCCACAGCCTTGACATCCTCGGGACAGAGGAGCGGTCGTACTGGCCAGTTCTGGATATACGAAGATCGATAGTGTTAGGATGGGAGGAAAAAACCTGGCGGGTCTTTCTGGAACTAATGCGCGGCGGCATCATGGAGGAGAGAGGAAACTATGAGGAGCAATCCGTTGGCATAGTGGCAGAAGAGAGCCAGATCGCCTATCACCTGTCGATGTGAGAGCGACCCGAATCCGTCCGGTATAGAAATATCATCGATCACTTGGATAACCCTCCTCTGAGCAGCATCGAGTATGGGCAGTGTAGTCGAGGCTGCAGCACCCACACATGTGAGCAGTACTTGAGGCCGCGTATTAACTGGGCATTGGACACAGCGAGAAGCATATATAGAGAAAACACTTTCGAACCATAAATTAATATTCACCGAGTATGGGCAGTGTAGTCGAGGCTGCAGCACTCCAAACACGTGAGTAGTCCTAAACGGTCCGTATGATCTGGGCCTTGGACAGAGTGCGAAGGATATGTAGAGGAAACAGTTCTGACCCCTAAACAAAGAACAAAACTTTTTCCCTGCAGCTGTCTCGAAGTCACGATTGAAGAGAGGTATTCGTGAATTTTTGCAGACCACGAATGTACCAACACCCTACGCGATATCTATCAACCATGCTGATCTGCTAATGAAGGTCAGGAACTTCATAGCTCCGAATATCTCAGCCCTAATACTGCAACGAGCGGAGAAAAAGCCTAGCCTCTTTTCATCAGAAGCTTGAGCGATCCTCGGCCTCTGTCCAGTAGCTAGCGCATCCGCCATTTGCGGTAAAACAGCGCTGAAAACGGAGTAAAGAAACTGAAGAAAAATACTCAATATACATTTATAATAATAATAACACAACCAGACATCGATCATCTGATTTTTTCGATGCCTAGATGTATACAGGAGTGTAATCAACTGCGGGGTCGCCCAACATATTAATTTTTTTCTTATTACTTGTGAATAAAATTTTGCGAGAATGATATTCTTTCATTCTTGATGTAAGACTACCTCACTGCCAAAAAATCAAGCTGAAGAAATTATTTTTTCTGGGCGAAACACTTCTAGTGTCGCTGAGTATAATAGCAACATTGTAGAAAAGACTGCGCTTAAAAATTGTATGTAGGTGTTGAATATTCTAATATTCTTTTCTCTCAGAGTTCTACAGTAAACATCATTATTGAATGAAATGTTTTCTCTCAAGTAAGAGAGCTTTGACACGAGTAGTAATTTGTGAACAAAAACTGAATAGTGATATATGACCAAGTCATCAATTTTTACCAGTTTAGAACGGGATATTTCGCTGATACATGATCAAATTTACTTAGGCCAAAGATGAAACGTATACAATTTATTGCTTCGTATAATTTGATTAACATTTTTGGTAAAATTGTCTAATCATGTAGTATATATGTAGTATATATTACAAAATTTAGTATACAGGGTGTAAACGTTATGATAGTCATTATTTAAATTGGTGCTAGAGGGGCTAAAAGAAGCAAAAAGTTTCATATAACATGGGGGTCAAAACGGCATTTTTTAGAGAAAAGCGACTTTAAAGTAAAATAAAATCTGACAACGCCGCAATGCCAGACGCAAATTACGACGGAACGCAGTGTAAATAAAGATGGAGTTTTTGGCTCTTAGGTATTATTTCATTATTTGATAATGTACTCGTAAAATGTAAACAATAAAAAAAACGGACCACTAACTGTCTCAGCGCTTCACCTGGTGTGTAAAAGTTTATTGAACGTATTAAAAAATCCTCTTGTAAATAGGGAACATAATTTTGATACGATATACAAAATTTGTTCCTCCTGCTGTAGAGTAACCTGTCTTTCACGAGTGCGAATATTAGTGGGCTGAGCACTTCCTGTATCTCGAAGTCTTTGGTACACTTGCACAAATGTCCTTCTGTCTGGGTGTAAGCGCTAACAACATGCCGGCGAACTCTTGATTCGAGAACATTGTACATAAAGACGACGACGTACGCGAACAAAAACAAAACAACAGGCCCGATGCCCGATAACCAACCACTGTTACCGTTTGCGATCGATTGCCGGTTCGATAAGAGTGACGAAAGGCTGTTGTCATGTGTGTTTTAAATATTTAGTTTAATGAAACTTACTTACTGACTAGAAATTTTCGCTCAACTTAGAAAAACTTAGTGTCATTTATTTGTTAATTGCCCAATTTAAAAACGTTTTAGATTGAATTATAAAAATTCGTAAGATTGTGGTGATTGTGGTCGATATAAAGTTTTAAACTATAAAGCCAGTTAGACAAAAATCTATTGACTTTTGGACCATGGGTCAGATGAACTGTTTGACTTGTTTTGACCCCCCTATTACCCATTCCAATAATGACTACCATAACGTTTACACCCTGTAGATATGACCAATGCTTCACATAGTTTTTCATGCAACTTAAACTTTAGTAAATACCTGTTCGCCATATGGTTACGTAGCCATATATAGGTTTTCTGTGAAAGACTTTTAACATGCTTAATAAACCTTAACTTTGTATCACGAACAACATTTTTGCACAATCAGAAAATTGCAAGATTTGGTGATTTATCTGAATGTTTAAGAGCTTTGTTACATTGTCTTTTTTCCTTCGGGTGCAAAATAATAGATTAAGAAGTAGATTATCAACTGAAGAGGACGTAATTTACTTACTGACATCGTTTTGTAAAATTTGGGTAGTATTATTGACATTATCCAACCGCAGCCTCAATACAGAGCCTTGAGGGACGCCTGAGTGAATTATTGTCACCGGAGACATTTCTTGGTTGACAAAAGTGCAGGGAGTTCTTTGAGGAAAGCAACAGTCAACATGAAAAGGAGTCATAGCAAGTAAGGATTTATGATGTCAAACGATATTAACGCTAGGCCATTTTCTTATCAAAGGCACTTAAAATATTGTCTTCCAGATTGATACGGAATTTTAAGTACTGCCCTGTTAATACTATCTGAAGCTATCGCTTATCGATTCACAAATACGAGTTTGTTTACTTCTTCTTAAATTTGCAACATTTGGGGCTGTCTAGGTCCACCCAGTCGGCTTTTGTATCAAACAAACAAACCTACGCAGCTCTGATGGAAATATCGAGGACAACGTCGACGTGGTAAATAGATTCGCGAAGTATCAATAGGATCTTGATGACGTTCATAGTAAACCAGCATCAAATCGATGACTGCGTTATTGCTGTAGAAATGAGCCAATTTCGGTTTTTCACAAAACTTCATCATACCTTTTGGTGAAGGAGGAGACGGATTACTAGAAAAACTTGCCCGACTTATATGTTCTGTAAAGGAAAGTCTCAACTTTGAGACCACCCTGTATTAAAGTATACCAGATACATAAGAGTATGGCATAGATAACACGGATTCTAGGATGACCTAAAAATAACACTGATAAACACAGGATTTGTGACATGATAATTTTTGGGCGTATCTTATGTATTTTGAGATCCTTAAATCATATCTAAAAACAGAATTTTTCTATCACCCACAGATATTCGGTAGCATCTACTTTTATGAATTACAATACGTAACATCTCATATTGCTGCATTTCTCGGCGTTTATGGGATGACGCACATATTCATATAATGTTAAGACCTGTCTATTCCTGTTTATTATATGCGAGCTCTATGTTTAGAGAGCATATTGCGTTTATTAGTAGACTAATAGCAGGTGAGTCAGTTACGTTTTCTGTGTTGAAGAGTACTGTGATGTTCTGAGTACTGTCATTTTTTGTGAAGACGGTGTGTTGTTTTTAGTTTATTGTGATCGAGACTAGCTTTAAGGACAATGCCTGGAAATTTTGTAAATAGTGCAAACAGTTTTTGTTATGTGTGGGAAGAGCTAACTTTTAAATCCCAAAAACGTACTTTTACTCCCCTTGAGTTGAAAGCATGCGAACTTTATTTTGGAATTAAAGTTGGCGACCAAGATAAACTATGGGCTCCTCATATATGGTGCATGACTTGTGTAACGTTGTTAACAGGTTGGTTAAAAGGTGACAATCATAAAATGCCCTTTGCGGTACCAATGGTTTGGAGAGAACCGAGAGACCATACTACTGATTGCTATTTTTGCCTCACAAAATCGAAACATACTGTTAAGTATTTTAATTTACTATCAGCTTTGCGGCCCGTTAAGCATAGTGATGAACTTTCTGTCCCAGTTCCACCAGAATCTTGATCCTTGGATGAAAAAGTCGAATCCACCGATTTTAAAAGTGATGGTACAGAAAGCGCAAAAATTTCCAATCCTTCGTTTGACCTGCCAGGATGTTCAACAGCACCGCATTTGATCACACAGGGCGAACTTAATGACTTAGTTCGATAATTAAATCTGTCAAAATCCGAGTCAGAACTTTTAGCGTCAATATTAAAAGGATGGAATCTTCTTCACGGTGATGTTAACATTACTTTTTACCGAGAACGGCAACAAGACCTCACACACTATTTCCGTCAAGAAAGGGAGCTGATATATTGCTCCGATGTCAACAATTTGTTTGACGCGTTAGACAGAAACATGATCCAAATTATTGGCGCCTGTTTATTGATTCTCCTAAGCTTAGTTTAAAAGCAGTATTGGTACACAACGGTACTAAATATCCATCTATACCTATAGCGCACGCAGTTCATATGAAGGAATCATATGAAAATATGCGAGTTCTGTTATAATGAATATGTGTGCCGTATGTGCAGATTTAAAGGTAATAGCCCTTCTTTCTGGAATGCAACTGGGATATACCAAATATTGTTGTTTTCTTTGTGAATGGGACAGTAGTGCGCGAGATCGTCACTACGAACAGGAGTGACCACTACGTCAGGTATTAACTCCGAGCCTCAAAAACATAGCTCATGAACCACTAGTTGATCCCATAAACGTGTTGCTTCCACCTCTGCATATTAAGTTGGGACTGATGAAAAATTTTGAGAAAGCTATGGATCGAAATGGAAGAGAGTTTCTTCATTTAAAACAAACATTTCCGAGACTTAAAATTAAAGAGGGTATATTTGTGGGTCCAGAAATACTGAAAATCATGAAGGATGATGTATTTGACAGTGCTTAAAATGAAACTGAATTACGAGCTTGGAATGCTTTCAAATCAGTTACTGCAATTTTTTTAGGCAATGTGAAGGCGGACAATTATAAAGATATTGTGAGTGAACTAATTAATGCTTATAAAGGAATGGGATGTAACATGTCTCTAAAAATTCACTTTTTGGATTCGATTTTTTTTCGGAAAATTTATGTGCGGTAAGTGATGAACATAGTAAACAGTTCCACCAAGACATTTCTGCTATGGAAAAACGGTATCAAGGCAAATGGAGTGTCAATTTGCTGCACATTTTTAAGAGATACTTCAGGAGCAACGTAAAACATCGACAACAACATTCAGAGATTAATGTTTATTCGAGTGTTTATTAGTACTCTTACACACATATCCTGGTATTTTACGTGTATAATAAAAAATAATAAAATGCCTTATTGCTAGAAAACCGCAGGTGATTGAAAAAATCGAATGCTATTTCCGGCTTTTTGGGTACGTTTTATATAATAACCACCTTGTTTTGTCCAGATCACAAAAAATTATCTTAATTTTGTTCACCAGTGTTAGTTTAATAAAAAATTATAAATAATATTTAAATTTATAAATAAAAAGCTACGAGGCCTCCTATAGTTTCGATATATGCTCGGATTTTGTTGGCATTTTGAACAACACTACCTACTCCTACGATAAAATAGTTTTTATATGTTTTCACCAGTGGTGGCGGAGAAATAAGTAAGGCATGAAAAATTTAAGAAATATCAGTTCTCTTGACCAGTATCAAGATCCATGTTTATAAGAAGTTTTCCTGAATGTACTCGCAGCTCTATAAACATTGGCATTGTTTTTCGAATCATCCTGTAGAGAAAAAGGTAATCAGTTCACTTCCGTGCACTACATTAAAATTTTATAAATAGCAAATCAGTCAGTTGGTAATAATGACCGCATCAGCACTCGTATAGCACAAGCAAACTTTGTGTTATTTTTATGATACAGCTGTACGCACAGAATGGTGCTCTGTTTGATTTCATACCATTCTGGCCGAAAAATGCACCAGTCCAAGCCAATGGACTTGGAGGAAATATAGAAACATTTATGGTGTAGTTAGATTCACAAACCAATTTCCCCGTACATGATACTTCAGAATTTGTTGACGGTCATATTCAAATTCAGTGCACCAAACGATTTGAATACACCCTTGCTTGTAATAACAAGAGACGAGAATGGAAAAAGTCACGGCATATAAGCGGGGTTTTTGGCGCTGAAAGCAACTCAAATTTCAAGTTGATTGTAACCATGAATTTTTTGCCTTTAAAATTTTTAGGATAGTTGTATTTTGAACTTTCATCAAAGTTTTCCTTTTCGTTTTAGTAATTTATTGTTTTTCAAAACAACAAAGGCTCAATTTTCGCATTTTTATTCAAATTAATATTTCACTTAAGTATTTGTATACGAGCTACGTTTTTTACCTCAAATCTATAATGAAAGACACTGATACACTGAACTTATATGAAAATTAAGGTTTTCCTACACTGCCCAAAGTATCATTGTAATTGTGTATAGATCTGTTTCAACTTTTGTATTGAATGTGACCTCAGTGTATGTTTTGTATTTCAGTTGTTCTATTATAATAAATTTTTGATAAGAATGCCAAAATTGTGAGCTTTGGGTATTTAAAAAACAATCAATTACTAAAATAAAAATAAAAATATATATTGATGAAGGTTTAAAATATATATGCTCTAAAATACTTAAATACAAAAATTAACTGAATTTCATAGCCAGAAACCCGGTTTAAAGGCAGTGATCCTTTGAAATATGAGCATTTTTATAATAAGAATACACGAAACTTTTTTCAAGTGAGAGAGCGCCAAATGTGATCTGTCTCAGTGATGACTGTAAAAACATCTGTTAAAGGTATTTTTATAATTGTACATCGAACTGTAGCGTAGGACACATGGAACATCTTTAAATTTAGCCAAACAACCTCTATGGGGGATGGTCGATTCGACAAACAAAGAAACGCCGAATACTTCAAGAATAAAAGTTGAATCTTTATTTGAAATACATCGAATGCTCTTTCGTTTTTACTTCCCATGCCAATTGACGAGGAATTGTTTTATTCGCAAAAATTAGACGACTTACGGTGGTTTGCACCGCTTTGGGTTAAAGGTGCACGTTACTTTATCTTGGAGTTAGCGGTAACCCCAGGTTAAATTCGAGTAGCTTTGCACCGTCAAGGTTTAACTCTGGGTTTATAAACCCCGACTCCTGGTCATGTTGGCAAGGTTAGAATATAGAGATATTTCTCAGAATTAATACATTTATTGGCAATATTGCCACAAACGCTAGTTCTGTGCTAAAAGTTTGTTGATTTGTGCTGGGATTTGAAAGATTGACGTAAACTTTAACATTTTAGTACTTGTGTTTTGTATTCAGTTTATTTGCTATTTTCCATTATCGTTTGTGTTTGATTTGGCTGGATAGGTATATATATACATATGAACAGTAGTCATTGCCATTGTCAACGACCAGCTGGGCAAAAAATACATTTAATTGTTAATTGGGAAATTGGCAAAATTTTTTAGGCTTTAGTTAACTCTTTTGACGGTAATCTCTAGCTTTCGACAATTGTCTATGGAGCCTTCATCAGGAGCTGAAAACACAACTATGATGCTAGCAGTCCCCGAAATTGCTTCTCGTGGTTTGCACCTTTTTGAACATAATTGTGGCTACGGCAGTGCTACACAATATAGTTATTGCTGATGGAGCTGAGGATGTGCCACCTTTACCAGATGAGTTGGATATTCAACCAACTTCTGGAAAGAGATGAAATAACAAACATCAACATAGATGTTTCATCACTTTTTGTTTGAATCCTTGCACATAGAATGCTGCATATTTTTAAAAGCAAATCAAGTACACTAGGCGATTGGGAGCATTGAATTGGTGGAGTTGCACATCTTCGCACAGTAACTGAAGAACCTCTTTTTTATTGTCAGTACGCATTGCGATGCGAAGGTATTACTCTACATTTTCATGGTGCTATCCGCCTTAACACCTAGTTCAAATGAGAGGTAAATTTATCCCAGATTTAGGCCTTAACTCCGAGATCACTATGACGGTACAAAGACTAACTCGAAGTTAGCGCTAACAATCACTTTAACCCGGTGCAAACCACCGTTAATGCTTTTAGAATGTGACATGAAACCTACATCAAACCATGTGACTCATTTCTGTCGGTCTGTCTGTTTCTCGGTCTGTCCGTCTCTCCGCTAATTTTGGACTGCCCTATAACTTAAAAAATACTACTTGGATTTTAACAGTTACCACTATGCGAAGGGTAAAAAAGCTTTTTAATTTTTGCATACCCAGTGACGGCGGAGCTATGGGAAAAATAAGTTGAGGGAGTTGGAATCGCTCAAACCTTTTGACGTTTCAGAAATTTTGTGTAGTGGTAAAAAGTTTGCGTTAATATATAAGCGCTTCTAACCGCTAACGTATCTATTAGACATGTTTCATATATGGATATCCCCGTATGTTTGCTCTTAATTGTGATTGCAACGTTGCCGTTACTTGCGGAAGCCGGAATACAGCTTGTATGTGCTTATTTGACTGACCTGATCTATTTAATCTCTTTACTATATATATTCGTAGTTACCATTTTTTATACATTTTAGAATGAGAGTTGTAGGGTAGAATCTTCTCATATCATGTTGCTGTGGAGAGCTTTGTTTATGAAAATGTTACTCGTCACATAGAAGAATAGCTCGAAAGTAAGGCTCTGTCCACAGAGCGTTCAACAGAAACATGGGTTTTCGGATCAGATTTACAAAAAAAAAATCTTCCGTAACGAAGTTGAACTTTTTCCAAACCTGACTGGAATCACTATGAATTAACAAAATCCCTGCGGTGTTGGATGAATGGAATTTCTCTGACAAAAATCCATTCGAACGAGTTTGTATTTGTAACAAGATTATCTGGTGCACGTGTATCGATATTTTTATGAATTAAAATGCAGAATGCAATGATACGTTTTTTTTCAGTGGTGTGATATTGCAATGTACGTGTTGGCTATATGGGACAATATACAGTAATTGGGATTCCAATGCAATATTGCTTGAATCGACGAATTGTAGAAATAACCCACCCCGGTAGTGTAAAATACGATGCTTCATTTGGAAGATATGATGAAATTGGGATACCACTAAAATTTATGCCACGATATGCTTGAAAATCTACTGTATACTCCCCTGGCCTGCTCCATTCTCGACTTTCAGTACTCAATATTTCTCTACATATGTATATAGTGCTTTTCTTTAATGTCCCCCTCCCCTTTGATTTTTTGAACGGATCAATTAAAAAAATTAAAACTTGAGGTAATGAAATTGATGCGTGAATGCCATATTTTAGAGTAAAATTGACAGATGAAAATGTCAGGATGGCCGCTGGGCACCATCTTGGAAAAAAAAATTATGTGAACACGGGGGACTTGTGACACATCATTTTGAAGCTCCTGACGAGTACTTCACAGTTCTAGAATATAAAGTCAATACCTTTACCTACTACAAAATGGTGGTACATTTTCTAATTACCTGAATACATTGGCATTTAACTTGATCATTCGAATAAATACGTTGAGTCGGTCCGTAATTTCGCGTCGCACATTTTCAAACGTAGTGACATCGATATTTCTTCAAATATTTGTTACTCTGAGCCGTATATCCCAGTATTGAAGCAGGTTCAGTTTCGTACACCTTTTGCTTCAAATCGCCCCAGAAAAAAGTCTAAACGTGTCAAATCTGGCGAGCGAGCTGGCCATTCCACAGGATCTCGACGGCCAATCCAACGACCGGGGAAATTGTTATATGTAATAATTCCTAACTTGTCTGTAGTAGTGTGGTGGAGCACCATCCAATAACGACAATTTTGTCTATGCACATTACCGTTGAGAAAAAATGTACATTCATGGGGATGCCGTGCAATCGTTTCCGTCATAGTCTCGCAGAATTTTGTTCTTCGATCAGTGTCATCTTCAGTTAGCTGATGTAACATTTGAATTTTGTATGGGTGATACTTATTCTTTTTCAAAAGTCTCCATACAGCAGAAGGACAAACCTCACATACATTCGCGATGGAGGAAGTAGACTGTTGGGGATTTACTATGATCTGACCAATTATTTGAACTTGCTTTTCTTCCGGGATGGTCGGATGACCTGGGGACTTTTTGTTGTTTACACTACCAGTAGCTGTAAACTTAGATACAAGTTCCCTTAAATATTTTATACAGATATTACGATTCGGGAAACGATCATTAAAAATCGTTTCGGTCTCGTGACGCGTCGCACCATAAATAAAAATCGCTTCGATTTTTTTCTTCCAATGGACGAGAATTGACCATTTTTAAAATAGTTCAAAAAGTATCAAGCACTAAAACCGAAAACCAAATAAGATGATTTTAACTGTACAATGATGTTTGTTTTCGTACTGATATTCTTGTCACTGTCAACAAAAATAACAAAGCCAGTTTTTATCGCTGTTGCTGAGGATACGGCAGGGAATTACAATTATTTGTAGAGATATGAATGTTAGTGAGTTTGTGTTCAAGTAATTATTAAGTGTACCACCATTTTGTAGTAGGTAAAGGAATTAACTTTATATTCTAGGGTTATAAAGTAGTCGTCAGGAGCTTCAAAATGATCACAAGTCCCCCGTTTTCATACAATTTTTTTTCCAAGATGGCCCCCAGCGGCCATCTTGATATTTTCATCTGTCAATTTTGCTCTAAAATATGGTATCCAAGCATCAATTTCATTATCTCAAGTTTTAATTTTTTTAATTGATCCGTTCAAAAAATCAAAGAGGAGGGCGACATTAAAGAAAAGCACTCTATATGTAACTGGTATAAAATATTTTCATTTAAAGAGTTACTAAAAATGTGTATAAACGTATAAAATAGCACTTTTTTTATTGATTCCTGAAAATTGCGTCACCTCACCACCTCACCCACCAATTCAAATTACAAATTTTGGTGTAAATGAGACAAGTTCCAAATTTGACCTTGCAGTAGCAAATCAAGAAATGGTAATTTGAAACTAGCACGGATTAGTCTACTGAAACCAGAAAGGCCATGTAGTTTCGACAGATCCCTTTTGTCAGTGGTTCCAGTTTTTCTACTGTTAAGTATAGATAAAAATCAATCCTCATTTCGCGTGGTCACGCCATAATTTGAGAAGGACTTTACCGATTTCATTCATCTTCTTTTTTAAGTTTCCTTATGCTGTATAGAAGGTTCTTACGGAAAGAAAACTCAAGAAAATTGCGCAGAAAATTGGGAAATCATTGAAAACCGAATGAATATGTAAGCTATGCGCGTTTGACAGTTTGCTTGAGAATGGAGCATGCACAGCAGAAGAAATATCACAAGTACCAAAAGAGATAGGCACTCCTCTCCGCCATCTTTTTCCCAACAGCTATTGACATTTAGCTATGTGAGAGAAAATTGTTTATGAAAACACGGTGCTTTCGTTTTTGGACTTACATATCTTAAACATCCGTACTTTGTGATGGCCTCTTCATAAGAAACTGCTATGTTGATACCTTTTATCTGAAGTTAGTAGTTTTCGAGCTACGAGCCATTTAATGTCTGAAAAAACCTATCATCTACAATGATTGAAAACTCGGTTAAATACAATTATTTTTGAGTTAGGCAGGTATCTAAATTAAAGCGAGGAGTGTTTCAACACTAATTTTAAGTTAGTTTGTTAGGCCAAAATTGGCGAAGTTTTCACTTTCGCAGACATACCATACTCATTAAATTGAAGCCGAAACCAATGCTTTGTCTATAGCGAAGTATACCGGCAGTTAACTTGTGTGTGGGCCGCACTTATCAGATATCAAAAGAAAAGGTCAAGGCACAATAGTCCGGATCTTACCGGCCCCTTTTTGGATTTTCTCTTGAACTCTCTCCCTCTTAAGTACAAAGCAGGTGGAATGCGTAATTGGATAAGAACATACTCTTCTTGGGATTGGAAATGACCCCCTATCGCTACCTTTTCGTAAAAGATTGACTGCCGATACACTTTGCTATATACAAAACATTTTCGGATTCAATTTAATGAAGATGGTATCGAAAATCAAACGTTCGGCAAGTTTGGCTCGCTTCAAAATGTACAGGGTGTTCCTTAATGATATGCGAATATTTAAGGGTGTCAATCTGCATGAAAAATTAACGTTAAAAAATATATATAATATATAATATTTTTGCATTGAAAAATATACAACTTTATTAACTTTCACTACCTACTAAATGTCAGTGAAACATCTGAAGCGGATCTGAAAATATTAATTAATTTTCATTTTTTTCCTAAACCTTCGACACCCCGAGGAGTTGTTGTAAGGCAACATTTTTGGACCATAGTTTATAAAGCAAATTAACATTAATTTTTCATGTAGGTTCACACCCTTAAATATTCGCATGTCATTATGGAACACCCTGTATATAACTTTAAATACCTGGCAATCGAAAAGTAACTGTAGACTTTTCTTCTTCAGACTGCTCCAAGAAATCAGACAAAAATAGAGCGAAAAATAATTTTTTGTAACTACTTGAGCGGAGCGGATTAAAAAATGGACCAAAAAGTGGTCCATCAAGATCCGGGTTAGTATTTGACCTCTTCCCAGTTGATATCTGCTCCTATTTATAGTGACACCAGCGTATTTCGATGAAATGCATAAAAAATAGAATGAAGTAGGAAAACTCAGTTTTCCCACACATTCATTTAAGTCTAGTTGAAATTATAGCAACAAGAACAACAAATATTCTAAGCCCTAGAGAGTCGTGGACGCCGTAATTTAATGAATAACTCGAAAAACGAATATTGGCGCGTTCTTAAATGAATTTTTTTGCGTTACTAATTCTGCAGCCACCGGACAGATTTACAAAATCTACAAAGCTTATTTATACTTTGCATTGCAATAAATTTTTAATGAAAGTTTCTCTAAAATCCAAGCAGTAGTTTTTGAGCTCAGTGGGGCCAAAAATTACGGGTCGGACGGCAGTGAGCGACACGTTTTTTCGTTATACGAGGGTGAATCAGATATGAGCCGGACTTTTGTCTTAGCAATTTTATTGGTCAAGTAAATACAAGTTTAGTTTTCTACATAATCTCCTCTCTTATTGTTGCATTTTTCCCATCGTATCGGAAATTTGTTAATTCCCTCATCAAAAAATGAATCTGGTCGTGTCCGTAGTCAAATGTGCACGAATGTTCCCACACCTTCGTCGTAGTCAAAGTGTCCCAGGTCTTTTTTAAGTGGCCCAGACTTGTGATAGTCACATGGCGACAAATAGAGACTGTCAGACGGGTGTTCAAGTTTCCCAAGAGCAAGAACTTTCCCTGCAGAAAGACTGGTCTTGGCTTTTCGCGGTGCTGCATCTCCAGGCTTTTGCCACGCCATGGAAATTTTTTTTGCCAGTCGTATACTTGTATCCTTGAAATTGTCTTGTCGCCAAACTGTGCTGTTAATCGACGCAAAATTTCGGAAGGTTCTACGCCCTCCCGCGACAACAATTTTATGATAATGCGTTGCGCAACAGACGTGTGCAACTTTTGGTCAGAAACGATGCTGCTAACAGCTCATCTACGTCGGCGCGCCAAACCGACTGACTCCCTTCTTCCTGACATCCCCACCTCACATATACCAAGACGTCGCCCCATTCCATTCACCTATGGCGCGTCACACAGAAAAGTCCGGTTCATATTTGATTCACCCTCGTATAAATGTATGTCATGTCACGTCCCAGGAATTCGATATATCGCTTTGAGTTTTTCGCGATTATGATACGCCCTCACCGGTTGGAGTGGAAACTGAGACAATGGAGTGAATCGATAGTACATTTCGACTTACACACACATAAGAATTTAGAGACGTCAGAAGTCTTCTTCAATCTGCCCAAATCTGACTGTGGATATGAGAAAGAGCAAAATACGAGTTTTTAGAAAACTGGAAAATCGTTAATACGAGTACATATTGCAAAATCGAGGATAGTAAAAAAACATCAGGAATATTTAAAATAATATGGAGTTTCATGCCCCCCTAGAGAAATGAAACCACATATGCTAAAATTACTCCTTACTGCAGATGTAGCATCAGTAGTCGATGATAGCATAACAGCCAGCTGGTGTGTTGCGAGTTGTGAGCAGTGGTGGTGTGGCTAGTACATCCAAAACAATATAATAATTTCCTACTCCATGGAATTGTACAAGCATGAAAACCACAGCGTAAGTTTCAGATATTACATAAAAGACGAATATTATTTGCATTGATGTTACTGTAGTCGGGTAATGAAATGGAAAAGAGGAGCATTGATGTACAGGTTGACCGGCTATAAACTGACTCTCCCTCCAACCTTTTATACGATCTTCTAGAAGGAAGTTATAGAGTCAAGTATGAAGTTTTTCATGTAATATTTCGCTTGAAACTCGGTGTCTCAGAAAAGTGCTATCAAATAAAGTTGTGTTTTTAACTTTAAGTTTGTGTCATTTAATCATATGTACGAGGGCGGTTCAATAAGTACCCGTGTTTGAAGACAGAGGGCGTTCCTGAGGAAAGTTAATGCTATCACCGTCGATGGAACCTGGATTCATCATTACACACCAGAAACTAAGCAACAGTCAAAACAATGGATTTCTCCCGGTGAACCTGCTCCAAAGAAGGCCAAGACCGGAAAGGTCATGGCGACGATTTTTTGGGATGCGAACGGCGTCATCCTCGTGGATTTTTTAGAAAGAGGAAGAACGATCACTGGACAATAAATACTATAGTGAGTTATTTGGACCGATTCGACAAAAAATTGAAGGAGACACGGCCACATTTGACGAAAAAGAAGGTGCTGTTTCACCACGATAACGCACCAGCACATTGTGTTGTCGCCGCAATACTGCATGAATTGCGTTACGAAGTGCTGGCGCACCCTATCTGGCCTCCTGCGACTTTTTCTTGTGCCCTGACATGAAGAAATGGCTCGCGGGGAAAAATTAGCTCAAACGAGGAAGTCATCGCCGAGACAAAGGCGTATTTTGGAGAGTTCGACAAATCGTATTTTTTGGGGAGGGTTGAAAAATGGCAGGAACGTTGGGAAAAGTGTATCTTTCTAAAAAGGGATTATTTTGAAAAATAAAAAGAATTTTTTTTTGGAAAAAATTGTGTCTTCATTTCTAACGCGGGTACTTATTGAACCGCCCTTGTGTTCCAGCACTATACCAGATTGGATAGCCGGCTAGATGCAAACTCGTTCGAACTCAGTACACGTGAGTAATCGACTCACAAACTGTAAATTTTTGGCTAAAATACTAAAAATAAGTATGAAAAACCATATATGTTTTAAATCAGAAAAAAATGACTATCAAGTAAGTAGACTTTGCACTTCCCACGAAACGTTATTATCAGGTCATAAAAATCATGTTACCTTCTTAAAGACAAAAAGTCAACTACTTAAGCGATATTATAATAAAAATAATGATAATATCTTCATGGTCCCAAGTTGATCGAGTCAACAAGCCTATAAGTGCACAGTTGTACCATTCACAAGAAAACAAAATATTTTAATTTTTGAATATTGCTTCGGAAACGTTAGCCTTAAGCGTCAGCAGTAAATCGATGATCGATAAATATTGCTTGCTCTGCCCATATAGGTACCACTGTTTCTTCAGTTCTTAAAATTCTACGTACAAGTTATGCACGCAGCAAGTTGGTGACACCGTTTGGTGCCCACACTGTGCAACATTTTAGTAAGTTCGTGCATGTTCAGAGAAAATGTTTGAAATATCTACATTTTAAGAGCAAAATTTGTTTACGTGAACACAACAGCCTTTTTGTATACTCTGGTTGATGGGAGTATAATATGTGAACTTTTGATAGGTAGAATTCGAGAGTTTTCAACCATTTGTAACAGCTTTAACTTAATAGGTACCATCTGCGACATTTTTTTGCTTGTTATTCTTTTGCTTATCTTTATATAACATTAGTTGATTTTCCTTCCTATGTTCGAATGGTTTTGAGCATTTCCTGTTTCCGGATAAAATATGTCTATAATGAATATACTTACAACAACAAATTGAGGTATAGCCTCTACCTATTTTTCAACCCCTACAAACAGTTTTCTGCAAATGATCAGGAGTTTCTGGAACGTCAAAAAACGAATTTTGAGTGTTTTTTGTTTTTTCCTTTTCCTTTTCCGCCACCACTGGGCTGATTTTATAGACAGTCCAAGCATTAGTAGACAGACCAACAGACAGGCTTTCATGTACTCATTTTATTTAATTCAATTACAATTAAAAGCAAGCCGGAGGATGTTGTCAAAAGAAATAGTTGCCAAGAATTGATCGGTCCCGCGTCCCGAATAATTATGGGACTAGGCGGTACTGTCATTTCTGCAGTCAGCGAATAGCATAATTATCTGGGATAAATTAGGACATGGTAAATTTGATAAAAATATTACTTACAAATCCGTATCCCCTGCTTTTCCCTGTTTGCCTGTCAGTGATTACCACAGCCTCTTCAATATCACCGTATACTGCAAAATGGTCCCTAAGTGACTTATCGCTAGTGTGATAAGGTAGCCCCCCAACGAACAGCTTTGTAAAGGTAGTATCTTTGCTCTGCACCGGGCCATTTAGCGTGGTCGTGGCCCCTAAGACGCTTAGACCTCCCAGACCCGCCAGGGGCTCTGTCTCCGTGGGAGGCATCAGCATGGCTTTCTGCAACAAGAAAAAAATAACTCTAAATACACTAAAAAAAAAAAAAACGGAGTGGCGTAGGTTAGCTCTGCACTTTACACTCTGTTATCAGTTCGTAAAACATTATGTTCGACATAAGTTAGCCCCTCATATAAATAAGTTGGCTATCAAGAATGCAGTGGATTCAGTCAGTCAAATTGGCACATAAATTTCTCCAGTCCCAGGCCTGCCCACTTCCCTAACAATCTGTCTGCCTTCTAACATTTGCAAATCCAATTTTTGGCTGCCCCTGAGAAAATGTGCTGCGCCCTGCTCTTCAGAAATTTTTGGGCTGATAAGGTAAGGTTTCACCTTGCCTCCTGAGAAAAATTCCCGGGAACGGCTATGTCTGAGGACGAACTGGGTTTTAGAGTGGTTTTTATTCTCTTCTGTTTTTTGCCCCTAGTCCCACCGTCACTGGATCAATTTTCATTTGGTGAATGGGCGCTGGCAAAGTTGGAGGAAGATCCACATTTTTATCGAAAAATTGTGTTCAGCGACGAAGCTCATTTCTGTTTGAATGGGTACGTTAACAAGCAAAATTGCCGCATCTGGAGTGAAGACCAGCCAGAAGCATTGCAAGAGCTACCAATGCATTCCAAAAAAAACACTGTTTGGTGTGGATTATGGGCCGGTGGCATCATCGGGCCGTACTTCTTCAAAGACGACAATGGCCGGAGCGTAAGTGTGAATGGCGAGCGCTACCGTGCGATGATAACAAACTTTTTGCCAAAAATGGAAGAGCTGGACTTGGCTGACATGTGGTTTCAACAAGACGGTGCCACATGCCACACCGCACACGATACAATGGCCCTATTGAGAGGCGAGTTCGGTGAACAGTTTATCTCACGTTTGGGGCCCGTCAATTGGCCGCCTAGATCGTGTGATTTAACGCCGTGGGACTATTTCTTGTGGGGCCATGTTAAGGCTAATGTCTACAGGGATAAACCAGCAACGATTGACGCACTGGAAGCCAATATTGAAGCATTTATTCGTGAGATACCGGCCGATATGTTGGAGAGAGTGCCAAAATTGGACCTTGCGCATGGGCCATCTAAAGCGGAGCCGCGGCCAACATTTACATGAAATAATCTTTAAACATTAAATTATATCGACCGTTCTATCGACTCAAGTAAAGATTTAATCGTTTTTTCAAATTTTTTGTGTTTTTTTTTTAAATGAAATCCTATACCTCTTAAAAAATCACCCGTTAGTAAGATTGAGTAAGAGTTCCATCAAAAGGAGGGGTACTTTCCAAGTAATAGAGGGGTCAAGCATTAGCCCAAGAAGCTTCCCAGAATCTGAGAATTTTTCGAAAATATTCAACACTATGTGCAAATAAACATAAATTTCTTTGAAGAACAACTACGTTTTTCATTTAGACTGAATATATATTATTCCTCAAATTGAACTTGAAAGTAGAAAATAATTTTCAAATATAGGAGTTTGAGTTTTGTGTTGTGATTAGAAAGTCCAACAATGGCTAATTAATTTGGAATAATATCAATTTAGATATTAAAAAAACAATTGAAGGAAAAAAGCGTGGGGTGTTTGATATTAAATGTTGCAGTTATTTTTTTAGTTGGTGCTTACAAAATTGAAGTCATTATGAAAATATAGTTAATCGCATCCCACGCTTTTTTTACTATAAAACACAAACTCTCCTATACTTGAAAATAATTTTTTACTTTTTAGTTCGATTGGCTATTAAAGCGTGTTTTTTTCGTTTTTTTAAACTATAATTCATCCTATGAATTTTTTATCTTAGAACAACACCAAAAGTACTTATAGTCAAGAGCTTCAATTTTTGGTATTTCACTTTTTTTTTAATCTCAGAATTCCCAAATCTTCAAAATATTTTCCAAATTTTCGAATTTTTCAATTACTTTCCAAATTTTCAAAACTAACATTTTTTTCTCAATTTCAAAATTAAATGTTTTTAAAAATTGATTTTTTTCCAAGATTCTTATATTTCAAGCGGCCCTGGACCCCATGTACAAATTTTCAAGTTAATCAGACTTCTTGAAATTACTTTGAAACATACATACAGGTCAAGCTAATGAAAGCGTGTAAATAAAAAACAATCTTATTGGTTTACAATCAAAGTGACTAGCGTATCTCTTAACACACTGTGTGAACCAATACGTAGGTGAATTATGCGTTAGCTGGGTACTCTCCAAGGTATCTAGTTTTCCTCGTGCTGGTTAGTTTACCACCTCCGGTGTGATCTCAGCCTTACACGGAAAACAGAAGATTTTGGAGCAATATCCTGAAATGAGGAAGCATCTTTCTGGACATCTCTGCCAGGCCCGGGATCTGATTCAGAGCCGAATGCCAATAGAGATAGATAGAAATAACAGAACGTTGCTAAAGAGACGCGGCATCAGTGACCCTTAGTAGACCATGGCCAACAGAGATTTAACTGATCATTAAAGGCCGCGCTGTGCAATATTGGAATCGAAAAACGGATCTTCCTAAATATCTCTGAAACGACTTATTTGAGAGGTAAACAACCTTATTCCTTTGAAAAAATTGACTTTTGTAGTTTTCTAAGATTTTGAACTGCATCCCCCTTTTTAACCACCCTGTATTACTACTTATCTAAATATAGAACGAATTATTACTAATCTAAGCCCCTCCTTTAAGCAAACTGCTACAAATCGTATCGCAAATACACAAATACGATAAATATTGATGATTACTTGTCAGCCTGCATTTGTTACTTTTAAACAATATTTGAGATAACTCAAAAAATATTAGGCTAGTATAGGATGACATACAGGAAATATGTCCAGAGTCCAAAAATTGAATAATATACAGGATTGTCCATTAAAAATAAGCTAGTTGGTTTGTACTTCCGGTACAACCTGAAATAGCAACATTGTAAATATTTTAGCCAAGCTGCTCCAATGAATTTTACCAAAACCCAAATTTTTGTAATTGTTCAACGCCTAATTTTCGAATAATCAATCGCCGTAATCCTGAGAATTCAGTCATCAAACCAACGGATGCCGTTTAAAACGACATTTTGTTTTGTTTTTGTTATTATTTACGTCTTTCCAGACATGATATGATAAATCCAGATGATTCACCATTTGTCATAAACATGTTTGTATATATTCAAGTATTGAATTACGTGGAAGAATATAATTGTAACCCAAAAGCACGTCTGTATATTAATTGGGATAGGATCAGTAGTAGGTAACAAAAAAACAAATATGATTAGTCGGTGAAATTGAGTCAGTACTTGTTATTGGCACAGAGCGTATTGAGATGAAAAAATGATATGAGATGTTTTGACTACGTTCTCAAATGATTAGGGTTGAGAAACGTCTGGTATTCCTGAATATTTTTGGTATCATCAAAGCAGTTTCTCTACTACGCCTAAAATTACGAGGATGTCCAAAAAAAATATGAAAAAAAAGCTTAAAAAGATATCTTGTAAAATGGTAGAGAAACGTTTCCGATACGCGTCTCCTTTTGCTATGTGGCCACAGCGCCTGGCGTAACGGACTGCTTGATTGTGTACTGCGTACTGCGGTAGTGTTTCCGTGGGCGCTGCCGCGTCTGACAATATCTAAAGGGGTCACGTTGCCAGATGGACGGTAGCTACCGGTAGGACAGGCAAATAATGTCTATGGACTAGTTGTATGGGCCTGTTTGACTGACTTGATCCGTTTAATTTGCGTAGCAACTGTAGAGTCACCCCACTTGACGCCATTTTAATACAGCAATAGCCTTGTGGGGCTTAGGTTTTGAAAATAGATCAAATGATGGCGTAGTCATAAGCAATTTGATCGTTTTCAACATTCAAGTGAAGGTTTTTCGAGTTTGCTTGAAGGCTCCAATATTGCTGAGACGTTAAAAGTAGCACCAAAGGTTTCTATGAACATGGTTCCTCTAATGCTCTTTTACCGAGATGAAGGCTGTTTAATCTACACCTTTAATAACGACAAATGAGGCGTTGATTATGAGCTGTGAGAAAAGTTCGCTGTGTTAGGAAGGTTTCCACGTGTGGGATATGCACCTCAGTTACGGTGAATATCACGGTATATCGGGCATTATTTAAGGGCTGTTTCGGGAGGAAAGTATTAAAAATGGAAAAGACACCTCAATAACGGTAACTGTCCCGGAGATATGGGGCGCTACTTCAGGGCTACTTTAGAACAAGATTGAGAAAAGTTTAGGTGGAGTTGGTATTCACAAGTGCGACAGACAACGGTGACTCTAACGACATACCCAGCTCTATCTAAGAACTGCTTTGGAACAAGACAAGACGAGTTGGTAGTGGTGGAAGGCATCCACAAGTGGAACAGACATCTCTGTAACGGTGACTGTCGCGACATATCGGACTCTAATTAAGGGCTTGTTTAGAACAAGATTGAGAAGAGTTTTTGGTGCGACGGGCAACGGCGACTATCCCCACATACCCAGCTCTATATAAGGACTACTTTGAAACAAGACAGGACGAGTTGGTTGTGGTGGAAGGTATCTCTGTAACGGTGACTGTCGCAACATATCGGACGCTATTTAAAGACTTTTTCGGGATCTGCAATTGGAATAGGCACCTCAAAAACAGAGATTGTCGCGACATATTAGGTGCTGCTCAAGGACTGCGTTGGAGCATGATCTAGGAGAAATTTTGGTGGAGAAATGTATCCACAAGTGGTTGATCCTTACAGTATGGTCTTCGGTGGCCTGTACGGCTCGTTCTTCCTGTTTGTGGGCCTCAGTCGTAGTGGGCCTTTGGGGTCTCGTTCCTAGAGGGTTAACGATGTTGTTGATGTACTCCTTCGCGAAGGTGCTCCTCCGATCTCGCATTAAGAACGTCTCGAATCGAACATAAATGTCGCGCACAAACTACCAACCGCGTGGTCTATGTCGATTATAGCAACTGATACCGTCAACCGTCACCGAACTACTGCCACTTTACCACTACCACTGCCGTCAGTGGACTAAAATTAGCCTCGTGTTGGCTCAGCGTCAGCCAACAACCAACAGCTGTGCAGGGACCTAGCGACGCTTCATGCGGCCGCCGACGTATGGGTTGACGCGGCGCGACGCTTAACGCCGGGACGCCGATGGTTATAGTCCAGTCAAATCGTATAGGGTAACAGTCGATCAGAACAGAAAAAATAGAGCCAAGTGGGCTGACTCAGTATTTCGATGCAACCAACTATAGGCCTAGAAAATGATTCCGTTTTTAGCAAACAAAATTGAAACTAAATTACTCACTGCTTTGATCTAAAAACCTATTTCCTTGGTCCCAGTTTGGATACCGTCTCAATTCATCAACTAAACAAGCCATAAATGAGTTAACCCTGCACTGGAAGATAACATCCTTGTATTGGCTGACTTTTATGACCTGACGAAGGGATTCGATTGGGTACAGCATCACATATCATTGAAAAAACTACACTTAGGGCCAATTTCACCAACAACAGTCCGTTATTCTCCACCTATAGGGTAACAGACCGTCAGATACAGCGAATGAGCTTGTTTGATTTTTGAACTTCATGTTTTAATTAGTGTTGTTGATTTTTATTCATGTTTATATTATTTTCTTCAATTGATATGTGATACTGGGTGTTTTTTGCTATAAACCTCTTGCAGATAGCCATTAAGCACCTACTTGATGACAGGCTCTACCAAAAGATATTGCTCGTTTCCAAACATCCATTCATTTACTTGCCGTTCATCAGAACTATTATGGCACCTTAGATTGATATTCCCACAAAACCATTCAGGTTTTTTGATATCCATACATCTATAAAGTTGAATATTTTTCGTTGTTCAGGAACTGAACAAACATCCACACTATATTCGCAGCGATTAAGAAATTCCCAAATATACGCCTTAAAGCTACCAGCAAACCGAAAACCTGCAAAAAAAAAACTACAAGTTTGCCATATTTTCCCAGCCAAAATCTGCCAAGTCAGACATATCTTTCATCATTTTCAAAGAAATTGTACAAAATCTTCAAATTTGTGAAGTTAGCGAGTTTCACTTCATACGTTGTTACCAGACATGCCCAAATCATCAGTTGCTGCCGTGATATTCATCCCGACCACTGCATCCCCACGGCTAGGCGACCTGTATGTTAAATTTGTATTAATAGGGCAGCGGGTTATGCTATAAATCATATGTCACAGTGTTTGTGCACTGATTGCAACGGTTAGATGATACCAAAAATATTTTCATAAATAGGAGATCTTTCCCATTCCGGATCGAACAATCTACCAAAGATGCTTATAATCATGATACCTAGTAAATTTTCACGAAAAAAATTCAAAACCAGCAAATGTAAAAGATTCATTTCGCACCCTCCACCACGGGACGTGAAAGTCGTCAGACTTAGCAACCCTGCGAGTGACAGATAGATATCCCCGCCAGTCAAAAAGAAAAACATTAATAGTTTTTATGGTTTTTTGGACTTAAAAGACATTATTTGTGAAACATTTTTCATATTTTTTTGTCTATGTCCATAGTAATTGCATTATGCATCAGGGAGATGTAGGGATTGACACGTCTTACACATATTATCTGTGTTTTAGGATGGAGAGGACATAATGTTTTTATTGCTTTGAGGAAATTCATTAACCCATAAATTAATAAATGATTACTATTATGATGTAAAGGAATATGAGGAATTATATGGAATGTATTTTATATTCTATTTTCTTGCAAAATACAGACAAAACAACACTATTCAACAGGTATGTAATGATAACTTTCAGTATATTGAAGTTGGTAAATTCAAGAGTGCCATGCATTAACAAACGTCCAAATCTGCTGCCAAATTTAACAACTAGAAAATCGACCTATTATTTGCCGCATTCCCATTCACTGAAGGGGTTAACGGATTGTTAAATGTAAACTTATAACATATATCAAAATACATGAAAGTTGTCCTGTTTTTTCTGTACAAAAGCATCAAGTTGGAATCAAAAAGTGGTCTTGTTTATAATACAGTCGAATTTTCACGATTTTATTCAATATTTCAATAGAAATCACTAATATTCAGAGATCTTTGACAGCTTCTGTCAAATTGCATTTCGATAAGGTATTTTCCCATTGGTCCATAATATTAATGTTGGTGAAATCGGCCCTTACACTTATATTGTAAATCTATCTTCCAAACAGGCTAACATATCGCAGTGTGAGTGCAATAGTATCGTCCGAGAATATTTTTTTTTGAGAGAAGTGGATAAAACACTACATTTTATGGCTACTGGTGTATGAGCAAAACTATCCTAACTCAAAATTCAATATAAATGATATAATTTTGCTGTTAAGATACTATTATCCTTCGGTGCAACACTTATATTAAAAGAGCAAGACTTGTCACTTGACTTGACACTAGATAAATGCTGCGCCAAAACCCTTATATCGCATAGCGAATGATCCGAAATCACATTGAATCCATACCGATAGTGGAATCGCATTACTTAAAGGCCCGAAGAAAAGAAAAGGTACTTCGAGTGGAATTTTAATTTGAATACATTATACAAACTCTGCGTAGAGATGTGCAAGCTAAATATCACCAATATGCCAAAATATTTAACTTTGAATATAATATAGGCTTTCATACCCCCAAAAAAGACCAATGCAGTCTATGTGAAACATATAAGAATTCGTCGATAGCTGAAAAGGAAGGTGTTCAAGAAAATTATGAAGAACATCTCCGTAATAAAACGGCTGTACGAGAAGAGAAGAAAATAGATACCCATAATCGCCCTTGCAAAAAAAATGGCACACCTTATGTTGCTAACGAAGTCCAACAAAGTGACTTTTATGATATAAAAACATTAAACAGTCAAGCAGAAAAACAATTTTCCAAAAACACCAAAAATGAAAAAATTAAATGGAATAACATTAAAATACATCATGTTGGAAAAGATTCCCCACAAAGTATATTTTATAACACAAGCTTTGAAGCAAAAACGTTTGAGGAAATGTCGATTAACCAGTCCAAAAGGAGGAAGGTGTCAAAGAAAAAAAGATGGCTTGCTATATGTTTGCAAGAAGCAGTTGATCAAAAAAGAGTATCATGAATTTTTAAAAAATATTAACGAGTAAGCCATTCAGAGTCGCATATTTAATCAGAAATCTAAATAATTCAGTGTCGAAGTGCATACTTTCAGTTACGCGACAGTTATTGCAAATTCAAATTTCCGGGAATGTTGCAAGCAAGCCTTTATAGACTTGAAAATCTTGACGGTCCCTAGCATATGTATCTTAGAGTGTCTGCTATATGTTAAGAAGCACTAGGCCGGGTATACAACACCAGGAGAAACTCACAGATATAATACCAAAAATCAGTGATATAGCCCCAGAATATACGAGACTTGTAAAAACTAGATATGGAGCCAATCACTGAGTAAAATTTTTCAATTTGCTACCAGCCAGTTGTAAAACGTTGAATAAAATAAATTTTAAGAAGGCTGTGCGAAAAAGCATTTATGCTTTGCCTGAATTGGTATTTAATAATTATAGCGATATGGTTATACCTGTTAGGATTTGTTCAGGTCTTTGTCTCATTTTTTTATCCTTATATACCCTATATTACTTTACTCTTTTATTTGGTGAATTGAACATATGTATCCTTAACATGTGGATAGATATTAAAGTGTTTTACTTATTGTAGAAGAAAGAGTGAAGATCGAGGACGACCTCATATTTTGTGTCCAAAAGCTTTTTCCTCCTTGCAATGGTAGTAACGTTACGCCAAAATTTACAATTTCAAACTGAGCAGAACTTTACAAATTATATAGGGAAGAAAGATAACAGGATAGGTTAGCAACGATCTAGTCTATCAAAACAAATTAATGGATCAAGTCAGTCAAACAGGCTCATACAATTAGTCCATAGTCCTCTCCTATGTGACAACGTCGCGATCTAGCAACGTTGCTATGACTGACCCTCTTCAGCCAGCCAGCGGTCGGACACCGACACAGGTATATTCCTCTACGTTGCGTTGCGTGCTACGTGTGCGTTGAAAATATGTCTTTATCCCTCTGTCCTAAGGGCCAATTTACGGAGGAATCTGTTGTGTGAAATATAACTAATAGGTGCGTAGAATCACCGGGGCTAGACGCGTATGTTAACGCCAAAAAATGAGATATATCCACCCCCATCTCTTAATCTCTCTGAAAATAATCTGGAGCTTTTGAAGTGTCAAAAAACGGAGAAGAACTTTTCAAGGATTAGTGGACAGACAGGACGACCAACTGACCGACAGACAGACCCGAGGAAATGAGTGACATCGTTTTTCGTGATGCATATGTCATGTAACATTTAAAAAGCATAAAATCTCATTTTCCAAATTTTTCGCTACCACAATGATTCAGTGTCATCAGATTCAGTTGGACTGGCTTAGCATAAGCAAGTCTGTTGATTATGAGTCAAATTGAATTGGTACTACTTCAAATCATCTGCGATTTCGAAACATTGTTTGTTAAAACTAGCATAAATAGATATTTAGCTTCCGAAATGTCTCTACGAAGACATGTATAAGTACGGAAACACTTGTGTTCTGCGACCATACAAATTCACCTCTGTCTCGAAAAATGATTGATTGCCAAGTAACTTAATACAATAATCATGCGAAATTTGTCGTTTCAAAAAAAAAAATTATTTAAAGTTTTCAACGCTCGAAAATAGATTATTGGGTGGCATACAGTTACTTGTATACATCAAATACAAATATAATGAGTTTTATACGTGCAATGACCCCGTTCGAAGACTAGCGGGTGTTTCAACGATTTTCAAAACAACTTATAATCCCTCAAACAAACTTTCTCTGCTGTAGGACACCTATAGCCTTGTTCTGGGGCCTTTCTTTGCCGGGATAAATTGGATTATGTCCGGTTTATTTTCAGACGTAAACTATGATTCAATAGAAGTCGATCAAAGCAACTGGTTGTGGTATATACAGTTGACCTATTCGTCAGAAAGTTTATTCAAAAGTATCTTAAATTTACACGTGGTACAAAAAGGCAGTATGTCAAATATTTCTGAGGCCACTACTGGTATTTCCGCCATCTCGCTGTAAAATATACACCGCACGCCTATGATCTGCCCGAACCTTTGCTGCAAAGGCCAGTTAATTTACATTTTCGGTCATAGCACGAGCAGCTGGGAGCGAAACTCCGAGATCAGAACCTTCTTCACAATAGAGCGTCTTTCAATGATATCAGAGATGTAACATTTACAGATCCCTACGCCATGCAGCTTCCAACTCCCCAATTTTTAATCCGTGAAAGATTTTCTGAATCTCCAAAAAACGAAGTTCAAGCGATTTTTTTCCGTTTTCAGCATGTAGCTCCGCCACCACTAAACTCATTTTCCAAAACTACAAAGATTTTCGGTCCTTAGTATAGTACGAGGGATGTCTTTTAAGTTTTGCATAAAGAAACATAGTAGGCCGCGCGAATCGAACGTCAGTACTGAATCTTAACCTCACTCTTTAGTAAACTTATATTCAAAGTAAATTTTTAAGTGTCACCAAGTCACTAGAAAAATGGAACTCAACCGAGAACATTTTCGCGCCATAATTTATTACAAATTTCAGAGACAATTATCGCAACAAGAATGCCTTGCTGAGTTACTGTCTGTTTTCGGCAACGAAGCGCCACATCAGTCGACAATTTCCCGTTGGTATGGAGAATTCAAACGTGGACGGGTAAGTCTTAGCGACGATCCCAGGGTGGTTGTACCGAAAACGGCAGTCACCCAGGAAAACGTCGATGCTGTGTGTGAAGATAGACATGTGACATATCGCGAGATTGAGGCGTCCTTGAAGATCTCAAAGACCTCAATTCAAAAAACTTCACATGAAGAATTAGGAGTAAGAAAATTAGTATCTCGTTGGATACCCTACCTGTTGACTGAAGAGCAGAAAGCAGCCAAGGTTAATTGGTGTCAAAAAACGCTTGACCGTTTCAATTCCGGAAACTCAAAAAATGTGTACAGCATTGTTAGTGGTGATGAATCGTGGATTTACTGTTATGAACCAGAAAATAAACGACAGTCGGCTGTTTGGGTGTTCCAAGGTGAAGAAAAGCCAAGAAAAGTCATCCGATCTCGAAGTGTTTCGAAAAAGATGGTCGCGACATTTGTGTTAAAAGCTGGTCATATTGCAACAATTCCTCTTAATGAGCAAAGAACTGTTAATGCGGATTGGTATACCACCATTTGTTTGCCAAAAGTCATCACCGAGCTTCGAAAAATCAACCCCGAAAGAAGAATCATCCTCCACCAAGGTAGTATTTAACGGAAGACAACGTGGAATTATTGGACCATCCTCCATATAGTCCCGATCTAAGTCCTAACGATTTCTTTACTTTCCCGAAAATTAAAAACAGACTGCGTGGTCAAAGGTTCCAGTCACCGGAAGAAGCAGTTGATGCATTCAAAAATGCCGTTTTGGATCTGCCAGCAAACGAGTGGAATAAGTGCTTCGAAAATTGGTTCGAGCGCATGCCGGTGTGTATTTATCTTCCTGGAGAATATTTCGAAAAACAATAAAGTCACTTTAAACTACCTACCGTGTTGTTTTATTTCCATATGCAAAACTTAAAAGACATCGCTCGTAGTAAATTTGTATCAAAATTTCATTCAAATCCGGCAGGTACTTCCCAAGTTAAAGCAGATTAGCAGACCGACCAAGAGACGGACAGACAGACCGACGGAAATGAGTGACATGATTTTTCGTGAGAATATGCCATGTAACATCCATCCTCTTCAATTTTTTTCTCGATTACAAAATTTGCTCGCCGATTGAAGCGAGATGTGAAAAACCCCTGAACTGATGATTTTATCCTTCACTAAAATAGGTATCAAATTAATTTGATCGGGCTACCATAGCGTACGGGCCGAACGCCTGAACCAAGCTGGAGAAACCACCAAGGGTTCCCAGTTTACAAAAACAGATAACGACGCACGCTGGCTGTGCCTATGGCTCGAGTAAATCTACGTTGTTGCCATGTGGGATGGCGCAAAAACGGAACCACATGCTGCGTTAAAGAATGTATTTTTCTTCTTTAGTCACGTGCGGGTCACCTTATGGAAAGGAACAATACAAGACGCCCACTCACGGTTGAATGATTCAGGGGCGCTCGGGGTAGCTGCCCCTAGCCCCCCGAAAACATGCTGTAGTTTTATGTGAAGAAAATCTAAAGTCAATACAAACCTCGTTTGCTTCGCGTCAAAACAAAATGCGCACTCGATCGCCGCTTATATTTACTTGTCGCTACCTGTCGAAGCATTTATGCTTTGTTGTGTGTTTGCGTAAACGACATTTGAATGCACTATAGTGCACAAGAGTTTTCAAGGTCGCTGATTACAAATTTGTGGTCATATTGTCTATAAGCAAAATCATATTATCTTCAAACAAAATGGATGAAGAAATACTTGTTTTGAGGCAAATCAGATGCCATATTTTACACAAAATGATGGAAGATTTTTTAAAAATGCATTTGATCCATTGATAATTCCGTACCTCCCGTTTTCGGAATCTTGAGATTTATTAACCCGTATGCTTGATAAACTACACTGCTCAAATACCAATACTTTTTCTTGATAATGGCTTTGATCACGGGAGTTTCAAATTGATGATAGTTCTTAACTATTACTTGTACGTCTTGTTAGTAAATATTCAGAAAGCAAAGGATCTCTTGAATTTCGAACACATATTAACCACACGAAAATGCCTACGACCTTCTGAAAATAGCACTCGGGCTGTCGTAGATTTTCAGCTGAATTTGTTCCAAGAGATTATATTTATTCTGAGATGCTACACGAGCAACACACAAAACGCCGCCATGTCTCTTGCTTCCTACATACAAGGCGTTCAAAATTTTGTATTAATATCATGAGCTAACTGTAATGAAACAAGCAGGAAATTGAGCATTAACTATTCTAAAATAGATTTTTTACCACTTGTGTCTTATGCTAGGCCCAATTAGAAAAGTATCTCCTTTAACATTAAAGATCAAAAACTGCAAATTAATAGAGTGCCAAACATAAAATACCTTGGAGTAGTATTGGATCCTCACTTACGTTGAGGCATCCATGTCAATTATATTTAAAAAAAAAGTTCGAATTGTATCGTACAAAATCAAATATCTCGCGAATATACTGACGAAACGGTATTTTCGTACATTATATCATACACTGATTGAGCTTCATCTCACATACGGTACATCATCATGTTCATTACATATCTATAATTTTTATATTTTCCAAAAATGTATTCCAAAAATGATGTTTAAAAAAACGAAACTTTGTGCCAGTGACGAACTACATAAATACATAAATACACATTATCACCTACTACCATAAATTTGTCAACACTGACCAAAAAATATTCACTATACAAAGTACAAAACTCGTGCCACAATAGTTCCACACCTACATAAATTTATGCTGTAGCGGTCATATCTCAATTTAGCGCCAACATTTTATGAAACTATACCTAAAGGTTTAAAAGATTACGGATTTTTATCCGATTTTAATATTTTTTGGTTGATCTGGCACGTCAATAGCGGCAGCTGCTGGGAAAAATCTAGGCTATTTGTTTAGGGCTAAAAAGTACTTTTCACCGCATGACCTCTCACTCTATACAAGGCCCAGATAAGGCCTAGCCTCGAGTACTGCTCACACGTTTGGGGTGCTGCCGTCCCGACTTTATTATTTATGCTGGATGCTGTCCAGAGGATGGGGGTCCGACTGATAGATTACTCTTCTCTAATAGACAGTCTCGGGACCTTTTCGCACCGGCGCGGCGGGCCGTCGGCGAACTAGCTCTTTTCTACCGCTACACCAACGGCCATTGCTTCTCAGAGCTCTCTCCTCCATGATGCTGCCGCGCGATGTGCTTGCCAGACAAAACCGCCTGACTTTGGCCTCCCATATTAACCATGTCGAACTTCGTACATTCAGAACTTGCCGATACGACCGCTCCTTTCTCTCGCGGGTTTCGAGATTGTGGAACAATGGACCAGAGGAAGCTTTTCCCAGTTGTACTAACCTTGGGCAGTTCAAAAACCGTATTAACAAAATTTCTTGGGGATCAACATAGCAGCCGCGGTGTCGCGGCATTTAGGCTTCTGTCTGCATGCTGCTTCGGTATAAAAAAAAGAATCCCGGGCCTTCGTGATGTCTCAAGTATAAAATAACAGAAAATCAAGGGGTCAACGGTTTTTGTAATGAACCCATGTGACATTAAAAAATGTAATATCTTAGTCTTGCAATTGCAATACTTCCTCGTCAATCGGCATCGAAAGTGAAAATGATTCTTTGCGTATTTGTGTAGTAAAAATCTGGAGAACATAAAATCGTCACGCTAAACAACATGAGGTAGGAGTTATGTGCCGAAAACATTTTCTTTGGAAATAAAAGTTGAACTTCCAAACAAATTTAACAGACTGCGTTTTATATGGAACAGCCTCGTGATATACATAATTTCCCAAGTCGAATGCGACTGCCACTGGTTAATTTTAACTTTTATAGGTTAGGCGTAAGGTATCTTAACGTGTAAATGTCAAATAAATTCGTATTGTAGAATTTTAACAGTTTGAGCGTAACACAAAACATATCCAAAGCTTTATTCACTGTTTCATTCACCTCACACACGAATTATTTTTCTGGATGTTAGCGTTTTAGCGTTTTCGTTTATGAATTCGATGTCGGAGATAAGAAGCTTGTTTCTTATACTTCTAAGTAGGGTAGCTTCATTGTGATTGCACTGCATATTTAGAAAGACTCTTAGAATAGGAATATTCATATTTTATAGGGTTAGGATTAGACGTTAACAGTACTAGCTCGCCATTTTGCAGGACAGAACTTTCTAAGGTTATGAAGTATCAATCATTGCTTCAAAACACTTTACTGTTTACACTATAAAGTATTTATGCCGACTTGACCAGTTCGAAGGAAGATCGGAAAGGTACTAAAGAAAAGCACTGCATATTTTGCAGACAAATCCCTTATCATAAGCAGTACCAGGAAGGGTTAGCTATACCATGAAGTGACTAATGATTTGGGTTAGAATACCCGGAGTGACAGACTTCCGAAGTTTGATATGTATTTTCCTTGGGCTTGATAAATGGAAGCTTCCATACTGTGGCCTCTAAGCTTCGCAGATGGGTGGCGATGGATATCCACCGTAACTGGAGGTTTCTCATAATATCAACACGGGGGTTCCCCAGGCATCGGCATTGGCCAAACATTGTTTCTTCCACAAATCAACTACTTTCTCTCCTATACGATTAATCCCGTCCATAGCCTTGCAGATGACAGCACTCTACAGGCAGGCATTCAGTATGGCAAGCTAATCTCGGCTAATCAGCCGGAGAGAAGACTAGTAGCGAGTAGCGAGAGATCCGGTACAGTTCAATACTTCCTATACATAGTACTCTACCTTGACTAACAAGCGCTCATCCGGTTTCGATGGATGGCCAAGCTTTGCCAAAGAACCATTCACTTCGGTTGGCCGGAGTCTGAATCACAAAGGGGTTGATTTGGCAGGATCAAATCTTCTCAACAGCTGCTGGTGTTAGTAGTAGTAACTAATATAATACACCAGCTTCAGCGATCAGATGTTTCTGTTAATATTGCATTAGGTGTGTGATATACATAGACAACACAACACCCATGGCAAGGAATAAACTTCCGAGGCGGAGATTCCAAAGCTAGGTTATACTTTTATCCGCATAAACTCCCAACTATGTACAAAGCCTAGACAAGACCTCGCCTCGAGTACAGCTCACATGTTTGGGGTGCTGCCGCCCCGACTACACTGTCCATATTCGATGCTGTTCAGTCGGTTAGTCTCGGAACCGTCTTGCACCGCTATGTCAACGGGCTTAGCTCCTCCATGATGCCACTGCGCGTTGAGTCTGCCAGACGGTCCCCCAGACTACTGCCTCCCATCCAAACTCTGTCGAACTTACATCGAGAACCGGCCGATACGACCGCTCCGTTGTTCTTAGAGAGTCTGCTTGAGGAGGGTTTTCCTCGTTCTGCTTGAGCAGTTCAAAAATCAGTATAAAAAATATGGGTTCAATTGCTGGTCAGAAAGCCAAGAATGTAAAAATTATATAGGAGGACAAAGGGTAGTATAAACAGAAAAAACCCTTAGAAGAGACGTTGTAAGTTCAGTTTGCTGCACCGTCCACTTAGCTGGACAGCCCATTGAAAACAACGATCAAGGTCAAAAATTTTTTTTGGCTAACTAATGTTATTTAAGCTTCGGCAATTATTTCGGATTGCCTTTTCTGCCATTTCCGATAAAAAAAAGGTTCCATTCCGAAATTCTCTTCATCTCCTACAGCTCTTATATCAATACAAGTATAGTTTTTTGAATATCTTCTGACAACTTTGAGGTTTAACTAAAAGACACCCAGCAAAATTATGCGTATTTCTAGACTGAGAAGCCTTTTCATTTGCCCTCAAGAATAAGATTCCGTTATACAATTTTCTTCTACAAAAGGCTAATCAGCCCGACCTAAGGGTTATTGGGTAAAAAAGATACTAGACACTGGATCACTCATTGAGAGTTTCCAGTCCTTTCTACAGCACACTTGTCTAATTAAAGTCTACCTGCCTTACCCCTAATAATGTTCGATGTGATTAAGGCTATATTTTCTTGTATTTGCATATAAATAAACTTTATTATTATTAAATACCGTCCAATATTTTGAAAATTATTTAGAAAGTTTTTAGTAACATCTGAACAATCAATAAACTTATAAATGAGATACGTTTAAAATATAAAATAGGTTGCTTCGCAATGACACAAATACGAGTATATATAAATGTCATATTTTAACAAACTTATATGGTGACTAATTTACACTTCTACAGGATAGAGTGTTGTTTCTTATAGTGCATATCCACTTTTATACATAAATTACAAATTTGGCTTTTATCAGCTTGATACAATTATTTTGAGGAAAATAAGAAAGACCCGTGTGAGATACAAACTTGTTTTTGTCATAAGGACACATTAGTATCCAACGCAAGCGAAATAATTGCTGGGACATTTTCTTTATCCGACTAGGGGTGGAGTGCCGAGAGCAACCCTCGCATTTTCGCTGCACACCTGGCTTAGTGCGTTGCACCCTTAGACAGCTAAATCACCCCCTATTGCCCTAAATTCCATTAACTGCAGATCTGAGCTTCCATCCATTCACGGCAGGGTTAACAAAGTTCACTTTTTATTTTTAGAGAGAAGTTAGTCGAACCCACTACCTTTTACTACCCACGAAAATTCGTGAGGAAGTATTGCAATTGCAAAATTTTCTGAAATTATATATTATTTTTTTGGATGTTACGACATGTGTATCTACTTTTGTAGTAACATATGTGCATTCATTTCGGGCCTGATGAAGCCAACCATCAGAAATACATATCGCTCGGGTTTTCCTTCTTTTTGCGGATTCTGCCCATTATTTTCCTATTTTTTGTTATATACCTTTCGCCGCATGTTCATTTTCTCTCTCTCTCTATATATATATATACAGGGTGACTTTGAAGTTGAGTCATTTATTTTAACAGTGAGTAGATCTGATCAAAAGAAATGTATTTTCCTTTAACATTTTTGTGGTAAAATTAAAGTAACAAAGTTATAGCCCTTTGAAGTTTGAGTACCGCCCTGTCTCAATGATAATATTATGTGTTCGTGTTTGGCAACAACGTATATAATCCGCCTTATCGGTTCATCGCATCGGAAACAAAAAAGCGAAAGAATTTGAAACGCTGATCACCATGTTTTTATTCAGTCAATGTGTCAGTCGGTAACGCGTGAGTGAATAGTGGTGTTTGCTGCGTGGCTCAAACGAAATAAAAAGTGGCACATGTTTATGCGGATCGGTTTCCCAATCGAGTGCAACCAACCCCTCGTGCCTTTCTTAATGTAGTACAACGGGCTCGTGAATCAGGTGACTTAAGACCTCACAGGGGAGGGCATGCCAGTGCTCCAAGACCTCACGATCAAATACAGGTCCGCACTGAACTACTTGTCGGGAGGATACCTTATGAAACAAGGTAAAATTTTTTTTTAATTTTTTTTTTATTTTTACACACATATTTTGGTTTATCTTCCTTCTACAATCATTATCTGAAAATTAATGACTTCAAGGTCACCCTGTATATATAGTATTCATAGTTAATTGCCTTAACTGTTAGGAGAAAATATCCTTTAATTTCTTTGGGTAGAAGGCAACGTATTGCAAAAGTACATTCTTATAACTTAAACTCTCAAGCTTTCGAAAGATCTATGTCTTCATCATCTGGAGCTGGAAACAATTATTGACAATAGCAACAAATAACAATCAGGAGAAAAATAGTGATTTACTAAGTCGGCGAGATTGTTGCTGAAATTGTTTTCATATATATATATATATATATATATATATATATATATGTTTTTCTTGTAATACTTTTTGTATACAGGAAAGTGCTGTCGAATAAAGTTGTAGCTTTTTAAACAGAATACCCTTTCAAGGAAAAGGATAGTCCATTTTTCCTGATTCAAAACATATATGGTTCATCATACTTATTTTCATAAGCTTGGCCATAAACGTTTGAGTGTCATTAACTCATGATTGACTAAAATAATAAAAATAAGTTTAACAAACCATAGTGACCGAAAAAGGTAAGCACTTACGTATGTTTATCCGATTTTAATAATTTTGGTCATATATGTTAGGTGTCCCTTACTAGTAAAATTATAAAATTTTCAGCTTGATTCATCAACTGACTGCAGAAGCTGGTTCAATAATGTGTTGAGGATCCACGATTTCTAATACACCCACTGACATGCCTGGGCATCGTGCTGATAAGGTGCTCGACATCCTGCTGGGCAATCTCATTCCAGGCTGCTGCTACTTCGTGAGTAAGAGCTGCTAAAATCTGTGGAGGGTGTTGCAAATTCAAGAGCCTGTGACCTATCATGTCCCAGACATGTTCAATTGGAGATAGGTCAGGCGATCGTGGCCAAGGTAAACGGTTGACGCGATGTTGATCCATGAAGGCTAACGATGCTCTGGCAACATGCGGTCTGGCGTTGTCTTGCTGAAAAATCGGGTTTTGGATCATGTTTAGGAATGGAAATAGGATGAGGCTCCACTACTGAATATAGCGTCTGGCTGTTATATTGCCTCTGATGAAAATTAGTGGTGATCTAGTACCATAAGTAATAGCACCCCATACCATAACTCCCACGGTGTGGTGAACGTGATGCTCTCTGTCAAATTGTGGATCACGTCTTTCACCACGTCGCCTGCTCACTCTTGCCCGATCCCCAGACTCCTTTATCACCAAAAAATATACGCAGCTACAACAAAAGCTTAACAGAAAAACCTGACCATTTTATCACTTGTTGTTCATGACAAGACAAATGGATATGTAAAAATTTCTTGAATTCTAATAAACATACGTAGGTGTTTACCTTTTTTGTCATTCAGTATATATATTTGGAATCAGAAAAAAGGGAGTATCATTTTCACTGAAAATATACAGGGTGTTCTACTTAAAAAATACTACTTAATTCGATGGCACTTTCCTGAGATACAAAAAAAAATATTACATGAAAAACTTCATATTAGAACGTAATACAAAAAGGTTATAGTTGGTGTCAATTTATAGCCGTAAAACTGTCACTCATATTTTAGCCGGTCTGTCTGTCTGTCTAAATGGCCCTTCTCTGAACTTGGAAGGTTTGGAGCTTTTGAAAATCGTTCCAGTTGCACCGGATCTACGGACAAAAGACGAAAAATGGAGTAAAAACCGCCTGAACTCAGTTTTTTTTTGTTTGCGCACTTTTGGAGGTAATTTTGGGGAATAAAAATTGTAGGGGGGGTTATATCTCAATGTTTTTGTAAAAATCAGTGGAATTAAAAATTCAACCTAATTTTCTGTACATTATTTTGATGCGTGCATACCACAATGAATAAAAAAGGGTAATGGGTAGCTGTTTTAGACATTTGCTAAAATAAAAAGCTATTACAGCAACTACAAAGTTGTCATTTGGACACTGACTGGCGTATTACGACTTCATTGACAAAAGTTGGAATTATTCAGTTTTTAGTAAAAAGGACCTACAGATGTTATACTATATTTAAATTAAATTAAATTAAATAGATAGCTTTTAAGGTCATTTGCTGATTCAGTCTGGTACATTTTCACAGTAATTAGTCAAACTTTAGTAAAGGTTTTTACACATCGAAACCAAATGTAATAATCTATTTTTCTAGCATACCGTGCTAGTTTTCAATGAAATGAATACTCGGTTGTCTCAAACAACTATTAATTGTAGCGCAGGAAGAAAATCATAAGTTAGAACTTCTTTATAGCCATAACAGGCAAAAAGGAGCAAAAAGTAGTGATTTTTCAAAAAAATCTCAAAAGTGGCAATATCTCGAAAACTAGAAAACTTTTACTAATGTCATGTTGATTTTATCTGTTTGACCTGAAGCCAACTACCTCCCGTTTCACTCTGGCGTGTTATTTCTGGGACACCCTGTATATTTGGTATATTCTTTCATTAGAGGTCTGTTGTTTATATATGAGTACATCACTTTTTTACCGAAACCTCGATCACACACACAGAAGTGATCAGTGATTCCCCCATTTTGCGCTTACTTCAAAGTGAAAACGTTACGACAGCGTCGATAGAAAAACCATTTTGTAAATTGTGCTGTAAATATATCAAAGTTCTCAAAATCACTTTCCTAGTTGACTGAGTATATCGTCCGGGCTGTCAGCATCGCATGTCTATAAAAAGTTACGGTGTTTTTACACCAAACAAACAGCATCTAATGCCGACATACACTCTGATGCCTTATGTCCAATCCCAATCACCTAATCACTAGCTGCCACAAATTTAGCCGACGATCATTTTATACTTACTACTAAGCGCTTTCCATAAATTGGATTAAAATGAGCAGGCGGTTTTGAGGTACACAAGAATTGATCAAGTACGTGGAATCAGCACTACCGGGTGTACCAATATGAATACGAACTACTCCCATGGGCGCCGGCAGAAATTTTTCTCAGGGATTTTGTGGATATTAAGGCTGGGCGCCTAGATAAGTGACAGCAACGCCAAATATACCGACGATTGGTCAAATAAACAACTTGAGGATAGGGACAATTTAAATTTCAAGCAGAAATTTTTTTTGTCACTAAACCAAATCCCTAAAAGCAGTCGTGTACTTCAATTTTCTAAGTTTCGATGTAGACAGTGAGCAGACAATGTCAATGTATACAATTTAAACAATACGTATACAATGTATAGCACCTACACATTAGTGTAGACAATGTATAGAATAGCATAAGTGAGGTTAAGTTTACTCGTAAACGTAAATATGGTTGGTTACTCTAAAAGTGAGGTAGTTGATAAAGTGGAATTCATTTCGCTGATGTGATGGAAGACAATATTGCTTCGACTGGTGTATCCATAAAAAAGCTGTCTAATTTAGTTACATGTGGCTTGAAATCGAACAGGTACGTTGACTTTACCTAATATACATACAAATCAAATCAGGAAGTATATTAATAAGAGGTATCATAGTAAGAAAGCATGTGTTTTATTCCTTACGATTGACCGGTAACGGCCTTGACAATCTAAATACTGAAACACGCTGAATGAAATCGCTTAAATGAGTGGATTTTGTTTTCAGAATGTATTTCACAAATGTTCCTTATATTTAAAACTATATCTTTGTATACATAAATAATAAAATAAGTATTCAATAATCACTTTTACAGTCCTTGCATATATGCAAACGACCTAACTGAAGTATACGTTGTAGTGCATATACGTTGAATAAATTGTATACATTATAGATATACATTGTAGATCTACATTGTATATGTTACCGGTAATCTGTATAATTCAGGTATTCTATACAATTCCTAGGCAACGTATAGATTACCTGGATTGCCTAAGCAATTTATGAAATATTATTATCCATTACATACTTTACTTTAGGTAACGAATACACTTCCTAGGAATTGTTTAGAGTACCTGTTGTTCCACCGGCAATGTGTAAAATAAATAGGTCTTGGTCTAAATTTATTAATGTTAATCGGCATACCTATAAAATGACGGGCAAATGGAACAAATTATATTACTTAGAATCAAATTTATTAAAATTAACAATTAGAGTGCTCGTTGAAAATAAGTTTTATGAATAGGGTACAAAAAAGCACCTTTCTGTTACCTCAGTAAGATTAACGTGGACCTAAAAATTATTCTGAATATAAGTAACATAATGTAATTTTCTGACAAGTACGTACGTAATACGTTTAAAAAACTTAAAAAACAAAACATTCTGTAAAAATATAGGCAGTACATCTACTACTAAATCAAAATTTTAATAAAATAAAAAAATATTCTTACATGTACAACAAAACAATCGTCTTAGAATAATAAGTAGGTCTACTGCCTAGTCGGTACGTACAACCCTTTCCTTGCTCTCGTCTTATACATACATTACCGGCTACGCATTCGGTATTGTATAGAATACCTAGACAAAGTATAAAACAAATAATATTTCATACATTACACATTAACTGTATAAATTGTATACATTGTATACATTGTATAGATCGTATAAATTATATACATTGTATATATTGTATAACGTCACTGCTTGATTAGCGACAGGCACAAGCGATCCACAGATGACCTCTTAGCTTACGCAATTGTGGAGTAAGCTCATCCAGTGTTATGGTCAGCCTCATGTCGTTGATCTGGATATCACGAAAGCGTTCGATTAGGTGTGGCATGCTGCCCTCTTATGAAAACTTCCACCCTATGGAGAGAAGCTCTGCATATGGGTGGTTGACTCTGGATCAGAGGAGCGCCGTCCGACTGATCCATGGCTCTTCTTTAACGGACTGTGTTGGGAGCCTTTCCAACTTTGACGATTAATAAAAAAGTTACCGAACAAAACTGTTTGTATCTCTCGACAGGAGACCTTTCCAATTACATTTAATAATAAAATTCAGTTGTAAAATCCGTCAACACGTCTTTTTATATAACAGGGTCCGTTTTAAAATAGTACGCCATTGGGTGTTGGCAAAGTGGAAATATTACATTTTTAATGAAGCGCCAACAAACGATAGACGCTATGCTATTGCGATGTCACATCAAACTCTTATCAATTATGTCAGGAGGTATTGAATAACTGCTATAAACTTCATCGTCGGACTGTTGTAATTTGGTAATGCACTGTCTAAAGCATCTGGAAATAGACTAGAAATAGAATATTATGTATACCCCTGCCTGATGGAGACGTTTATAGCAGAAACTAAAAATTGTTTGCGTGTCGTTGACTCAACCTTATTTGACCTATTTTACGAAATAAGAGCATTGTAAGATGCTACTAAATTACTCGCTAGTATTTCGGGAGCAGAATTATTTTTGAATTACTTCAGTATTTCCACAGCTTCCGTGTAAAATTTATAAGTAGCGAAATAGGTCATTTTGCTATGCGTGGACATCACAGTTCACTACTCGTACTTCGCAAGAGTGGATTTAGAAATCAGTCTATGGGGGCGCAGTGCGGTGGTCGCAGGATTCATGATCGGAAGCGGTCGATCAGCTGTGGCATGTTGCTCCCTTACGCAGTCTAGAAGGCTTGCAGATAGGTGGCTGACCTTCTCTCGGGCCCAAGATATCCGTCGTAATTGACGGAATCTCCTCTTCAGCTCACATCGTCAATGCGGGTGTTTCCCAGGGACCGGTCTTGGCTCCGACACTCTTCCTCCTCATTGCCTGTAAGATACAATCAACAGCTTTGCTGATGACAGCACTCTACATGCAGGGAATCATTGTGAAAATCCAAAATGTGTCGGTGAGCCAGACAAAAGAAGAGTAGCAGCGACTTCCTCATACAAAAAAGAATGATCTTGGTTCAAGGACAACGGGACCTCGGTTGGCCGCGTGGGTCAGAGTGTCGTGCTACTGATCAGCTGGCCGGCCGGGCTGCGAGTTCGAATCTCGCCTTCGCCATGGATGTTGTGTGTTTGTTTTAGGCAGCAGCGGTGGCCGCAGTAGTAGACTCTTCGGTCTCCTGATCGGTCGCCGTGCGCTGTGCGGGTTCGAGTCCCGTCCCAGGAGAAATTTTTCTCTTGGCTATGGATGTTGTGGTTGTCCGTAGGTGGTAGATGGTCTCTGACTGTCGAACGCGGAGGTACCACCCGGCGGTTCTCGTAGGCGGAGCCAGAATGTGTGCATGTTGCATGCACACGTGTTCCCTCGCCAGAGTCCGTGTGGCGTCCCCCCTTTTTCGATGTATCCCCCTAAAGCCCCATGGTACCCAGTGGGTGCTTAGGCCTTAGGCCTTCGTGGTAGTTGGAGTATAAAAAAAACTATCTTTAATTAAGGAACCGTGACCTTGATATGTGTCTAGAACATATATCTTTGAATTAAGGTCAATTTCTCAATTGTAAGTGCAACGTATCTTTAAAACAACGAAATTACCTCATTTGAAGTATCTGTGATCTCCAATCAATATCATAATTTCATAGAATCTCATGCTCTTGAATCAAGCTTATACAGCTTAATGCTTCTAAAACACAGTACTGTACCTTGTAAATGTTAATTTATCTATAATACGCAACCCATAAATGTCGTTGTTCTATCTTCAATAATAAAAAAAGCTATAGAGGTGAGCCACCTTAGAGAATCGCCCGGTATAACTCATCGATGTTCTTGTAAGGTGTAAAATCCGATAAAGCAATTGGAATAATCCAGAAAATAAACGTTCGAGGTGAGGCGTAATCGTAAGGGTTTACCGCAGCCCTTAATTCCCACCCCTAACTAGAGTCGCATGCATTTTTCATTGTTTTGCGTGTTCGAAGCAAGGAAGAACAGGAAATAAGGTGTTTCCGAAACTTATAGAACGTTTCCTGGCTATAAAAAAACACTTAACTCTACACAAAGCGTGCTTCTGGCACTTTGATTTAAAGGTTGTACTGTAATTGCTGCATGAAACGGATAATTCGAATTGAAAGGTCATTAGTAACATTGTATGGTAAATTAGTATAGTTTCCTAAGAAGTGAGGTAAGTACTATGTACTATACCGGGTGTTCCGTACTTGAATGGACACAGTGGAATGGTAGTTAGTATGGATCGAGACTTTTTCATGTTTGAAAATGAAAAAGTTCTAAATTCAGTTTTTACGCATATACAGTAATGGACAAAAGTATATAGACAAATATAAATATTTACTTAAATACCTTTAGAAAACGAATTCATACTTCATTGCTCCATAAACAAATGCGTTATTAGTAGAAAAACTAAATTCCTTGTTTTTACATTATCTGCAAGAGGATTAGTTTGTGTTCATCAAGTATTGTGGAATAAGTTGTGATTTTAAAGCATGTCGCGTGGTCCAGAAATCTCTTTCGATGTGAAAACTAAGATTATTGAGTTATACAAAGATGGTCAACGTGAAGTCGACATTACCAAAAATTTGAAGCTGAAGCGTAAAGCAGTTTGGGCAATATTGAACAAATATAAACAAAAAGGTATCTTGGAAGATTCTAAAAGAAGTGGTCCGCCTAGAAAACTAAATGCTAGATCAGTTAGATTAATAAAAGTAATTTCGTCCAAAGATCCGTTTAAAACCCCAAGACAAATAAAAGCCGAAATCGAGACAAAAGGAATTGTCAATGTTTCTACGAAAACTATAAGTGGAAGATTAAATGATTTGAAGTTATTTGCACGTCGTCCGAGTAAGAAGCCGCTAATATCGAGGAAAAACCGTAAGGACCGATTACAATTTGCACGGTTGCATCTTGATTGGAGCATCTGTGACTGGAAGAGGGCATGTTTCAGTGACGAATCCAAGTTCCATATGCTTGGATCAGATGTTGTTCATTACGTTACACGTCCTAGTGGACAAAGATTGAACCCCAGTACACTTTGCCCACTGTCAAACATGGAGGCGGGTCTGTTGTGGTTTGGGGGTGCTTTTCGGGGTTTTGGATGGGACCTTTACATAGCATAGATGGCATTATGGATAAGTTTGTCATGTTACCCTTTCTGGAAGACAATATGCCCTCAAGAACAATCTTTCAGCAAGATAATGACTTCAAATCTCGCAAAGAAATTCTTTCTGGATGAAAAAATACCAGTTCTCAAATGGCCTTCACAGTCTCCCGATATAAGCCCCATTGAAAATGTATGAGAGTACTTAGATAAGCAAATACGATATAAAAATTATTCAAACAAGAGTGAAGTTTTTGCAACTTTAGAGCAAAAGTGGAGACAGATTGATGAATCTTATATCAAGAAACTTCTCCAATCCATGCCGAGACGATGCCAGGCGGTGATTGATAATAATGGTTATGCTACAAAATATTAACACAAACATGGTTGGTTTTCTATAATTCAATGAACTTTGCTTCTTTTTTCTATAATTGTTTTGCTTTGTCTATATGTTTTTGTCCTGCACAGTTCCATTTTTTTCAATCAATTTTTTATTGAAGGGAGCCTAATGAATTTATTTATGTATAAGTGAGTATTATGCTATAACGAATTATGTATACAGGTTGGTGTAATAATAAAACAAGTTAAAAAAGAAATACAGCACAATATTAATTTGTCTATATACTTTAGTTCATTACTGTACGTAAACACGCTAAATCTTCAATATCACATTTTATTCAAATCTTGCACGATAACAAAGTAACCTACGAGTAATGTAAAACTAGACAAGACGATTGAAAGATCAAGTGTCGAACTTGATTTTCTTAACTTTTGTTTTGTTATCAGAATCCTCTTAAGCTGAATATTGAAATGTTGGACTATATAAAAAAATAATTAATGATTCTAACCAATTAACAAGATAGATTGATTGCGCATCTTTTGTTTATTTATTGGTTAAATATTGTTATTTGTGTGTCAGTTGTACTCTGAGTTTACTATTATTTTGCGGAATACATCATATAAATCAATGGAAAAACTTATAATATGCATCTTATTTACTTTTCTCGAGGTCTGGACTTGACAGTCTATTGTATGATGTACTTGTGTGCATTATTTAACTAAGTCCAACGTAGAGTGGTGGTGAGAGCAGGTAAACGTAACTGTGCTGAAAATGCCAAGTCCGGACCTGTATTATAGATTTTTCTTCTTTATTATCATAGCAGATTTCCCTGAAATAATTGTAAAGTCTGGTTTTATTGATGCAATTAGAAATTCTCCAAGATAACTTGACCAATCGATTCCAATTTTGTTGTGGTCATTTAAAAGTAGGAAGCTTACGGATTTGAAGAATTTCAAGTAGCTACGTGAAAATATTGTCGCATTATCAAAAATTGCAAAAACCTGCATTTAGCCTCGGTTATAACCTTCTTACTAGTAGTGGGATCTTTTTACGTGTGGTCTCATTCTATAGGTCTCAAAGATACCTAAAAATCTTATTTGGAAAGTTTTTTCGTTCCTGTCAACACTTTCGATTGAATCCCAAAAAACACGTTTTCTCATTCTTCGTTATCAAATAAAAAGATTTTCCACAAAAATTGGTGAACCCATTTTATGCGTCCATGTCTTAAATATCCCCTTGAACAACTTGCATCAATAAAGCCAGACTTTACAATTAGTTCGCAAACCAGGAGTATTTTGGTCTAATATAATTAGACTAATATTGAATTGGTTTGGAGAGTCAAATTTAGTGCTTTTATATACTAAATTAAATCATTAAAAAATAAATGAAAAAACTAAATAAGGTGCATTACATTAACTTTCCCTTCAATTTCTATCTATAATGCTGATGAGATCAATATGAATTTTAGCCTCAGCCATTTTAAAATCATCAGTTGGAAAGCTTAGATTGGGGTTTTTAATTTTGACGTATAAATCAAATGTATACATTTGGAACAAGAGAGGCCCTAGAACTGAACCTTGTGGTAGTCCTGAAGGGAAATTCTGTACATTTGACATACTTGTGCCCAGAACCACCTGTCTGTATGTCTTTAAGATATGGCCCTAGGAAATATAGAGCCGGTTGATCAAACCCAAGATAAGCACACTTGCCTTACTGAAATCGAGAGAGGCAAAAACTGATGTCAGGTTGTTATCCAGATTGAAGATTATATAATCAACTATAGCAGAAGACTTGTTATGTCCGTTCCGAAACCGAACTGCTCCTCGGGCATATGTTGTTAGTACAAGTAAACTCTAGAATTTGTTTGTAGACTATTTTCTCTGATACTTTGGAAAGAACTGGTAAAAGCCTGATAGGTCTTAAATCACTAACCTTTTTTGGATTGTTGGTTTCAGGAAGTAGTAGTAATCGCTAGTTACGACACTTTCCATATTTGGGGAAAATATCCTATCTACATGCAGCAATTTAGAACGTGAACCAAGAACTAGAAATGGCTTTTATCAACTGAACAGATAAGCCATGCACGCCTCAAGCATTAGATCTTGTTTTATTAATAGCGTCAAAAACATTATGTGTATTGGTAGTTCTTAAACTAAAATTTGTTTAATTAGTGGGTTTTGTATTTGAATAGTGCTTAATATTTGATCTTAGTTAAATGCACACCCTACTGAGCGGGACCGTGGCAAATGCTTGTTCCGGAAGTTGTTGTATCCAGTATACAACTTCTTACCGTTCAAGTGATTGTACACGCGTTAAGGAATACCTCAGTACCGATTGCCGGGTGGCGGTACAAGTCCACCAACGGGCCACTTTAGGTCTATTTAATATCACTAACACGTAAAAAGAAGGTGGTAGACAAGGACCAGTCGACCGAGGCGGTACCACCCGCTAGCTTTTCCCAGGGTGTCTTATAAATGTCCGCATGTTTCCACACCTAAGCTATGCAGTCGGTTATCTTCCAAAACAAAGAAATTAATAATGATGGATCCCTCGAGCACTAAGAACTCCGGACGTAAACTCACTCCACTCTCGGAATGTCCGGGTGGAGGGTGGGCTCGAGAGAACAACATGGAAGTTAAAATTTGTTTTTCGAACATATGCGGGATTAACAGCAGCATTGATGCTGTTCAGCACTACCTGCAATCCAGTCGTCCCGCCGTGCTTTTCTTGGCGGAGACAAAAATCTGAGAGTCTGTACCGATTAACCATCTCAACTTCTCAAACTACGAGGTGCACTCCAATCTGAGAAAGAACGGGGTAGTTGTGGCTTTTGTCCGCAGCAGTCTTTCCTGCTCCAGAGAAGTTTCTTTGGAATCAGACCGGAAGGACATTCTGTGGCTTCACCTAAACTTTAAAACGTCACCCAAATTTATTTGCTGCCTTTATCGCTCTCCCTAGGACCACAACTGGGATAACCTACTCGAACAACTCGCCGTCCAGATCGACTTCCTGAACATCAATCACCCGTTTCAGAGGTAGTTCTTCTCGGTGATTTCAATGCCCATAATGAGGTTTGGTTGGGCTCAAACAAGACCGATGCAGCAGGTCGTGCAGTCGAAGCGTTCGCTCTTACTCAAGGCCTGACCCAGCTGGTGACGAGCCCTACTTTTTTCCCCCGCGTCCCTTCACACGCCAGTAGCCTGCTGGATCTCTTTCTGACCACGCTCCCTGTTCCTTATAGTACTGCTGTCCTGTCCCCCCACGGTGTTGTGGAGGTTAGGTTTCGGTCAGAACCCGCTGTGGCAGCAGAAACTCGTACAGGCCGCAAAACTTGGCATTACGGACACGCAGACTGGGAGGGGCTCATAGACTTCTTTTCTAGCTTTCCTTGGAGATATGTCTGTTTCACTGACGCGGATGCGTCGGCTGTCTGTTCTTCGATAACAGAAATTATCTACGTCGGAATGGAGGAATACATCCCTCACACAGTGAAAGTGCCTAAACCAGGGTCCAACGGCTGGTTTAACAAATCGTGTGACACTGCTCGCCAGCAGAAGATCAAGGCACACAGAACCTTCTTGCAAAACCCCAGTGTAGAGAACAGACAAGCCGACGTCGAGTCCAGAAACAAATATAACGGAGCGGTTCGCACTTCCAAAAACCAGCACGATATAAAAGTTGCCATCAATTCAAAGGGTTCCCTACACTATGCGAGAAGTAAGATTCAGGCATAAAACCGCAAGACGAGTGCATCAACAAAGCTTCTGGTCCGGACTTGATCCCTGCCATTGTACTGAAGAGGTGTGCAGCGGAGCTTGCTCCAGTTCTTTCGCGTCTCTTCCAGATATCTTATGAGTCCGGCACCTTCCCAGAAAACTGGAAATTTGCTCATGTCCAACCCATCCCAAAAAAGGATCTAAGACAGCCCCTTACAACTACAGGCCTATAGCTCTGCTTTCTGTTATAAGTAAGGTGATGGAGAGGTGCACAAATCGCGAGCTTCTGGACTGCCTCGAACGTCACAGCTTTATTAGCGATAGGCAGTATGGTTTCGGGTACCAACGATCCACATGGGACCTCCTAGCTTACGTCACGCAATTGTGGAGTAAACTCATCCAGTCTTATGGTGAGGCTCATGTCGTTGCTCTTGACATCACGAAAGCGTTGGCACGCTGCCCTCTTAAGGAAACTTCCATCCTATGGCCTCCCAGAAAAGTTTTGCAGATGGGTGGCTGACTTTATCTCTGGCTGCAAGACATGTTCTCCTCTTCATCCCACAACATCAACGCGGGTGTCCCCAGAGATCGGTCTTGGCTCCAACACTGTTTCTCTTACATATAAACGACCTCCTTTCCTGTATGATCAATCCAATCCACAGCTTCGCGGACGACAGCACTCTACATGCAGGAATTCAGAGTGACAAGCCGATCTCTGCCGCTGAGCTGAAAAAGAGAAGACTAGCGACGACTTCCTCTCTGACAAAAGACCTGGAGGCTATCACTGCTTGGGGACGCAACAATCTTGTACAGTTCAATGCTTCCGAAACACAGTACTGTACATTGACGAACAAAAAGCGTGCTAGCGCTCATCCAGTTTCAATGGACGGCCGACTTCTGCCAAAGAGCCATTCATTTCGGCTGGTCAGTCCAGATCACCGAGGAGCTGATCTGGCACGAACACATCTTGACAATAGCTGCAGCTGCTGGGAAAAAGCTAGGCTATTTGTTTAGGGCTAAGAAATACTTTTCTCCGCATGACCTTCTCACTCTATACAAGGCCCAGATAAGGCCTAGCCTTGAGTATTGCTCACACGTTTGGGGTGCTGCCGCTCCAACTACATTATCCATGCTCGATGCTGTCCAGAGGAGGGCGCTCCGATTGATCGATGACTTTTCTCTAACAGACAGTTTTGGGACTCTTTCGCACCGGCGGGCCGTCGGCGATCTAGCTCTTTTCTATCGCTACACCAGCGGGCTTTGCTCCTCAGAGCTCTCTTCCATGATGCCGCCGCGCGATGTGCCCGCCAGGCAGACCCGTCTGACTTTGGCGTCCCATCCTAGCCGTGTCGAACTTCGTACATCCAGAACTGGCCGATACGACCGCTTCTTTGTCCCGAGGGCGTCGAGATTGTGGAACAGTCTACAAGAGGAAGCTTTTCCCAGTTCTACTAACCTTAGGCACTTCAAAAATCGTATTAACAAAATTTCTTTGGGATCATCATAGCAGCCGCGGTGTTCCGGCATTTAGACTTCTGCTTGCGCGGCTGCTTCGATATAAAAAAAGATGATCAACTTTTGGGTAACCACATATGTGGGTTTCAGGTACTCAGATCATTGGTGCAGGTATTCTTGTCTTACCTTGATATTTATTAGGAACTAATATTGAGAATAAATAATCTAAAACATGTTAGGATGCGAAGATTGACATAACGCTTATAACCAATTCACATAATCAAAATAATTTTACCGCATATAAATCCACCATGGTTTTGGGTGCGACACCAAATCATTTATCACTTCAAAAGTATTGCGAGGTTCTTATTTTAAATTAGTTTTCTATGTACTTGGCACGCAGTTCTGGCGTCTACAACTTGTATTTTTTTCGTTCAACAGAATTAGATTGGACAACCTTCCTTTGTGCTTTAAATTATGACAACGAAAAATTATTTAGTGTTCCTCATGAATGTGATCCAAAATAAAATTATTCTATAAAAAAAATAGATCCGACAAAAGGATCTTGAATACGTATTCTCAATTCTAATACTAGTATAATGGAGGTGGTTTTAAGTAAGTGATGAAAATAAAAAAAATGGAAAGCCTACATCTGGCTGAATTTGGTAGAGAATTCCTCCCTAGCAATGATTATTATTTTTTACAATTAATATTATTAATCTTATTTTGAATTTAGTATTCCTTTTAGTAAATTATTCAATGCTGTTAGTGTTTTTTTTATATGCTCGCGCCCCCCTTTAATATTGACAAGTCCCCCTATGGAGGCGCGCCCCACAGTTTGAGAAACGCTGGAATGGATGGTATTTTTTTTCTAACAATTTGTTAGTTACTGCTGTAAATTTTATTGTCTATCCGCTTACACACCTTGTCAACGTTTCATTTGTTGAAGGCACTTTCCCCAAAATTTTTAAAACATCCCGAGTGGTGCCAATTTTTAAAAATGGTGAGAAGGGGGAGATAAGCAACTATAGGCCATTATCTATTCTGAACGCAGTCTCGAAGATTTCAGAGCGAGGTATATTTGAAAAAGTAATAGCCTTCCTCAAGGAAAAAGATATTTTGGCACGCTGTCAACATGGCTTTAGGAAACAAAGGAATATTCAGACGGCTATTCTACAGTTCATTAGCAAATTGTATGAATGTTTAGATAAGGGAGAAAAGTGCATAGGACTGTTTATGGACCCGAGTAAAGTATTTGATATGGTCAGTCATCAAATTTTAAGTTTTAAGCTATATAATTATGGATTACGTGGAAAAATACACGATTGGGACATATCATATCTTGCTCTAAGAGAGCAGACTGTGGATGTTGATGGATGTTATTCTTTACGGCGTGATGTCGAGATCGGTGTACCTCAGGGCTCGATCCTAGGCCCATTACTTTTTTTTGCTGTTTATGAACGACTTGCCAGGAGTGGGTAGCATCACGGATGATTTGGTTATGTATGCTGACGATAACACCTACCTGTGTTTTGAAAGCAATATAAAATCATGCATTGATAAACTACAATGCATAATAAATGAATTTACAAGCTATTTTTCTAGCAATCAATTGTCACTGAACGCAAAAAAGACTATCTTCATGAATTTTACTCCTTGTTCCAGCACAATAAATGAGAGCCAATTAGTCAAGGTCAATGGCAAGTCGTTGGTTCAAGTAACAAACACAAAGTTTCTAGGAATTCATCTTGATGTAGCTCTTCACTGGCAGCACCACATAAGCAGACTATGTGAAAGCTTGTCATCTGTTTGTTTTGCAATCTGGAGGTTCCGACAATGGCATTATTTTTTGGGGAACATCAAGTAATGTGCAGAGGGTTCTTATATTACAGAAAAGGGCATTGAGAACAATAACTGGTGTAATCGAGAAATCCATTTTTTGACAAAAAAATGTAAACATTCTTTTTTAGTCATCTCTATACACACCATGAAATTATCAGATGGAAAGTATTTAGAATACTGCTGCAAACAGGTGGTTGAAAAAAATCTGTCAAATGCTTATAAATAATTAATCAAAAACTATAATTCCAATTGATTTTACTTTTTTTAATTTCATTAAGATGTTTTCAAAGTTGTGTCATTTATTTTAACTGCTTGTAAAACTGTTCAAAATTGTCCCCATTTGTACGAATACGATTCTTTACAAGCTTCAAAATTAAAATCCTCGTGTCCACGCATTAAGTCACAAGCATTTTAACGGAGCTCCTACAATCACGAGCCCCATCTGCTGAGGTAGCGGGGGGGGTGAAAAGGAAACGATGGTGGGCTGGTCTTAGACGGCCGTCGGCGCTACTCTTTAAAAGAGGAAAGGATGACTGCGGGTGCGTACCGAGGTAAATTTTTATAATAACAGAGTCGGATTTCGATTAGCGATCTAGCCTGTAAATCGTTTCCTATTTTGGTACTCAGCAAGTGATCATTTAGTATTGTTCTACCCTTGTTTTCCAGAGGAATTCCCACAGCAGCTCCGGCTGGCGAAACGTGTTTGAAACTGGTAGCAGCCGGTATACTCAAAGCTTCCTTAAGCTCTTTAACCAACTGCCAGGCATTCAAGGAATCACATAAATTGATGTATCCCCCCATTAACGACAGTTAAAGGCAGTCTTGGAAAAGTGGTGAATAACTGGGCTGGCTTTTGGTGTGGGTTCATGCCATATCTTAGAGATAGCTGGGAGGCTCCAGCAGAGAACTGCTTCCTGCAGTAATCTGTGATAGCCAGATCGTACTCGGCTGTCTGCGTGAAGGCTTTCAGTGCCAAGTTTTGCCTTGTCTGCAAAGAGGTACACTGATTAGGGCTATTCCTCATTTCACTGATAATCTTGGGATAATCATCAGGATCAACTACCACTGTGACCCTTGAATGATTTTTGGCAGCTGCCCTTAGTAAACAGTAGTCACACCACCAATGTTGGTGTGATTGTTCTTTAGTGCCTTTTTTTATCAAGGTTAATAATGGACAATAAAAGGTCATATGCGACAATTTTAATCACGAATGCAGTGAGATTAATTCATGATGAGGACAACAATAGTTTGGAGCAGTTCAACTCTATAATCGCAAAATACATTGGGGTAAGCGAATAAATTATTGCAAGAAGAGGTCATACCATGGAAGATGTGCTGCAGCTGTGTGAGCCACAATACAGAGCCACCTGTCTATGTGGTCCAAATATATTTGCGTTCTAAGCTTAGTCCAAACTCGCTTATCACTAAGATGGAACAAAGACTCAAACGCAAGAATCTTGAAAACAAACTCAGATCAAAAAAAGCTGATATAAAAATAACGAATTAGGATAGCAATTCCAAAGACAATGAATAGTTTTATTTAATTAACTACATTGATTTGGAGGTGGTTAAGCGAAAATTTTAAGGGAAACTTAAAAAAAGTGACGACGAGATTTTGCAGATCGAACAAGTCACCAAATCACAGGACTGTACTTTGTGGCGTCTTCAACGGAGGATAAGGTTGACAGAGTCTCGATTTGGTGAAGTTTGTATAAGAAGGCAGACAACAAGCTGCAAAGTTCTAGTAAACTCCATCATATACCCAACAGAGTTTTCTAGTAAGGCAATGAAAAAAGGCGATACAAGAATCATTGGACACGGCAGTTCAATCGTGTGGTTCCAGTAGACAAGACATGTACTTAATCCAGGTATAAGCCTACCTGTTTATTGCTTTGCAAGAACTACCTAACTGTTTCCTCTTATTTTGACTGCATAAGATATTTTTATGACCCTCGTTCAATTGTTACCATCTACAACATGACCCTTGTAAACATAATTGTTCATTGACATGAATAAACGTATTTGAATTTGAGTTCTTGAATTTATTTTAGGAAAGATATAAAATTATTTGAATACATTTTTTTAGTCGGAACGCACCGTCACGACGCTTGGACTGGCAGGACGAAACAGTAGAGCGTGCTAAACACAAAGTCCACAGGGTGTCAGCGATCCACTTTTTCGATTTTATCCGCTAGGATTTTTATAAAATATCAAGAAGTTGAGCACAAATAGTAAGCATTTCAACCCACTATAATTCTTGCGCAAATACAAAATTTTGTAAAAACCTCTGATAGCACCTTAGGCAATCATGTCCTGCTTATATCCAGAAAAACATCACAAACTGCAGAACACAAATTGAAGGTAACGGCGAAATGGGTTCATTTCACGGGTCATGAAACTCAAATGACAATGCAGGTATAACATCTACCAAATTATCATTCTCAAAAACATATTTCCTTGACATATCGATAATTTTAAAGTTCCACGCTAAATTCCCCTATACTTGACTGGAGTGATATCCGAATGTATCCTTCCCTACTGTCGGTTACTTAAATTGCCTGTAATCACTGGGATCAGAAGCTTCTTAATAATAGAACGTGTTTCACTGATTTCAACCCCCCCTTTTTAAGCAGTACAATTTTTTATGTAAATAATTAGGAACCCCTGAATCGTCAAAAACGGAGTTGCAGCAATTGTTACTTTTTCTTTTTTGCCTGTAGCGCCGTTGCCACTGGACTAAAACTACAAAGCTTTGGCATACTAGTAACCGCGTGTGGAAATTTCATAAAAATCCGAGCGGTAATTTCCAAGTTGATGATGAGTGATACAGTTTTTCGTGATGTAGATGTCATATGACTTAAAAAGACATAACATCTCATTTTAGAAATGTTTCGCGATTACATTACTTCCTCGCCAATGACGTGGGAAGTAAAACGGCTTTAAAATCGAAGAGTATCAGCGATCGCGATTATGAGTACCTATTTGCAGAACGACTTATCTACGCGATATTATATGAAATAGGGCCACCAAATTATCTGAATACCTTTCTTAGTCCGTACAAAATTCGTCCAAAATACGATTTGTAGAGGTTTGCGCGCTTCGAAATTGACGCTTTATTTCTTGATATTTTTGGATGAAATTTTCAGTGTGCTGAAAACAAAACCCCACAGGGTGCTATAGAGCCACTTTTTTATCTTTTCACTGGGTTCTTTTTAAAAAAATCGCGAAGTCATAAAACTTGTGCAAAGACAAAATTTCCAAAAGTGCTCCTGTAGCACCCTGGGCAATTATCATCTCAATATACTGTATGAATTTCATTGAAAAATATTAAAAAATGGAGTGTCAGTTTAGAAGCAGCTGAACCCTTGTAAATGGCTTGAAATTCACTGCGTCGGAGCCGTCTTAAGTGCGCTGTTGAAATTCTTCCAGAGTATTTACTGCGCCATCATGATACATCAACTTTTTCAAATAGCCCCACAGAAAAACCAACGCAATGAATATCTGTTTTATTTTTATAAAAATAAAATTATTACATAAATACACAATAGGTGTCTTAACTTATCTATACTCTAAATCTAAATGATAATCCAGGCCATATGGCGGAAGATATTTCGGAGAGAATTGTAACGGAGCAAACTACTTGGTGAAAATGTTCTTTAGTCCCTTTAATATAAGAGACAAAGTTTGTAACACTTAAATCGGACACAAAAATTCCATGTTACAGCTTAATAAATAAAAGAAAAAGTATTTTGATTACAAACTTTTATTTAGCTGTTAGTAATCGAGTCAAAAACTAGAAAACTATTTTTCCCATTGAATTTTATACCTCTTAGCCGTTAAATTATAGTGAAACTCGTTTGTGTCAGGTTTTCAACTAAAAGTGTTAAACATTTTCTTCTTCTTCTTGCTGGAAAGTAAAATGCTTTAAAACTTGAAACGAAGGGTGAGAAGCATAAAACGCCATATTTTCAATCGGAAAAAGATATTTAGGTCATTTATTAATAACTAAAAATATTGTTTTTAAAAATGCGTTTTTTCTCTCATGTAGTCAACTGTAATTGAAACATTGTTGGCCAGTTTGAATAGATTTGTTTCATAAGTATACTAAGTGACATATAAAATGCAACATCCAGAATTATTTATTGAATTTCAATAAAAACTTAATATATAGTATATGCTGATAAAATCATTCCGACTCGTACTTTTTTTTTGTAGAGGCTATTTTTGTCATATCAAGATCCGAACAATATGAACATGTTTACTTAATATTCAGTGATTTTTCTGTGTTGGTTCCATTTGTTTCATTTCTGTTTCATTGCATTATCATGCCTAGAGCTCACAGATGCGCTAATTTAACTCAACTTTCTGAGGTTGAGAATTCGTTAATCGGGAGAATCGAAACAAAGCTTCTGTAATGAGATGTTGTCGAGCGTATTTCCAAGATGGCCGAAATTGACGAGTTAGAGATGCTGGACGTCAAAGACTAGACTACAGAGCGACAAGATCGTCATTTGAAGCTACTAGCACTTAGACAACGATTTTCTGCAACAAGCGCAGTTGGCGACCCATTAAATTGTTCAAGAAGATGTCTGTTTCAGGGAGGAGGGGATATCTGAGATTGAAACTGGGAACTTGGAAAGTACCGCTCGTTTTGACAGGCAGCAGGGGTGGCCGCAGTAGTAGACTCTTCGGTCTCCTGATCAGTCGCCGTGCACTGTGCGGGTTCGGGTCCCGTCACAGGAGAAATTTTTCTCTTGGCTATGGATGTTGTGATTGTCCGTAGGTGGTAGATGGTCTCTGACTGTCGAACGCGGAGGTACCACCCGGCAGTTCTTGTAGGCGGAGCCAGAATGTGTGCATGTTGCATGCACACGTGTTCCCTCGCCAGAGTCCGTGTGGCGTCCCTCCCTTTCCCATGTATCCCCCTATAGCCCCACGGTACCCAATGGGTGCTTAGGCCTTAGGCCTTCGTGGTTGTTGGAGTATAAAAAAAAAGATCGATTTTTCACGACAAGGGCAGTTGTGAACCAGTGGTTTGATGCTGTCTTAAAGGCAACACCAATGAGGACAGTTTATCGGCGACTAAGGACTTTTGGACTGTGTTGACACCGTCCCCATCTTGTACTACCTCTGACCCAACATCATCGTCGGCAACGATTGGTATCGAGTAGGAAGAGACTTAAATGGAATATGGAATGGAACTCAGTAGTGTTAAGCAATGAGTCCAGATTCTATTTGGGCACACATGATGGCCGTGCAAGAGTAGGGAGGAGACGTGGTGAAAGATTATTATCCATCGAATGGCATATTCATCGCTCTGTGGGTGTTATGGTATGGGGCGCCATTGCTTACGGCAGTAGGTCACCATTAGTGTTCATTGGAGGTAGCATGATTGCTCAGCGTTATATCACCACACCTGGTTCCCTTTTTGGAAACATTGTACTTTTTCAGCAGGACAATGCACGACCTCATGTCGCTCCTGTTAGTTTAGACTTTTGAAAGGCGTCTGGAGTAAATCGGCTCCAATGGCCTCCTCGATTTCCAGACCTTTCCCCCCTCGAACATGTATGGGACATGAAGCTATTTGGGAAATTTCGAGTTAACATTTTAATCACTTTCTATTTGTCAGGGGACCTAAAACTTGTAAAAGTATGGTCAGGATTAAAGAACTCCTAGAGGGTGTTGCGTTTTCTTTATCATTTAGTATATTTTTATGTACAAAAAATGTTTCTTTTGCCGATATTTCACTAATAAAACTGTGTCACTTTTGAAACACTTTCACCAAATATTTTATCTCCTTGCGATTTTCCCAATCGATTTTGCTATTTCTTACAGTATAACTCTCAATTGAAAACATTTTCAAATCCTATAATATCTTGCGCCTTTTTCGCAATAGAAGCTCTGGATACCTCGTTGCTATACCAATCTGAAAAAGGTACTTGATAGTACCCGTGAGAAGAAGGACCAAATCCATTATTCGGAGTACCATACTGTGTACTGGGTGGACCATAGTGAGTATGTGGATGCCCATAGGACGTTGAAGGAGGTCCATATAATCCATGACCTCCTCCTGTAGGGGGCCCGTAGGTAATACTTACACCTTCGTGACCATGAGATGAACCATAACCTATAAAGAGAGGTGGAAGATACTATGACTTGTTAAGATACAAAATACAAATACAAAAGTTCTCTAGGATACACCCACACATAATAATTCAGGCCAAAATAAGGTTTGTTCTGTGTTGACGTAAAGCATTCGAAAATTTTTATTTTCTTCATTAGAACTACAAAGAGTAAGTGAAAGTCAATTAAAACGCAATAGCCACGATGTGTGTAGTTGAAATGATTTTACTGTATCTTTACCATGTTTCTTTTTCCTCAAACCTCACCGAAGGCATAGAGAAACCACTGAAAATGCTGAATTTCTATGCATAATCTAACACCTAATTGCGCCCATTTTTCAGTTCTGTGCAAGCGTATCTAACAGGGTGAGATATTTGATTAGTACCGTATCCTCCTGTAGTTGTTGCATTTGTAGTTGTAGAAGGCTGTGCTGTAGTTGTTGAAGTAGAACCTGATGTGGTAGAACTTGGATGATCGGTTTCACCATTTGTTATAGTAGTTGACCCTTGCCTAGGTCTGGCTACCACTTCGATCGCGTAATCATCATATTCATCTGACGGGGTTGTACTCGGAACTCTCCTCCGATTTGTCGGCTTCGTACTGACTCTACGTGGCCTTGTAGTCGTAGTAGTGCGTCTTCTGTTTTTTTGAGGCAAAGGTTTTTCCGGATAGTCGTAGTCGTAATTCTCATCTGAATAGTAGAAGTCTTCGTAGGAGTCTATTGGCCTTCTTGGCCTTGTTGGCCTTCGTCTGGGCATATAGTACCTAAAAGTCAATCAATATATACTCAGTGACATTAGAGGTGTTACACCCAGAACCTTTTTTAAAATGTTATATCTTAGTTTTTGTGAAGAAAGCAGTTTCTGAGAGGAAAGTGGTAGAGATATTTTTATTATTGCCCTTTCATATACGGGGGTAGAATTAGTGCCTATCGAGATATTGGTCTGTCCTATCGCGAAATTGGCCGCCGTGTTAATTGTACTGCAATGACGGTAATGCGTGTGTGTTGTGTGTGGATAGCAGAAGGTAGAGGAATACAAAGTTCTCTTTCACCCCATAACTATTAAATATTTACGTCCGTACGCGAAATATTCAACCATTTAGTTTAGAAACAAATTTTTCCAACCTCAAAATGCTTATTTGACCAATCAGCCTCCCCTCATGCCCAAAAAAGTTCTTCTGAACTGGTTTATTTTTCAATGACATAGTTTCTATTATCCCCTGAAAAATTCAAATGGAGTGACTTATGAGGTTTTTGAAATGACCAATAAATATTGCATCTTTGCCTTATCAACTATGATAGTACCTGCTTCTCGATACATCTTCGTAACTGTCGTAGTAATAATCAGGTACCCTCCTTCGTTTCTGGTACAGATATTTGTTATTCTTTCTCACTCGATATCTATTGGCAGTACCTCTTTTCACAAGTGCTCTCATATTTCTGACACTCATTATCTCAGAGCTATGCTTCTTCATACCATTTCCAGATGCTCTGAGTTCCTGTTCCATGTTTTGACCATCAGCTTTTTCGTGTTCGTTCTTTAGACTATCTACTTTTGAGTTTACAAGAATGTTGTTGTCTATATTTTCAATTGCTGATTTTGCAAATTGCACCCGATAATCCTCAGGATCTTGATTTTCAGCAGAAGTTTCTGTTACTATTTCACTGATGACTTCTAGCTCATCACGGGTGATATTTTTATTCAATTCAATCATATCTTGCGACTCAAGATTTTCTCCTGCTTTCATAGTGAGCGTTTCATAACTGTCACTTCCTGCGTCTTTAGCATGAGCTGTACGCTCTACCAATAATATAGCTGGGATTCTATTTATCTTTCCATCTATCTTACCTAAATTGAGCTGTGGTGGCTTAGAACTAGACTCTTTGTAGTCTTGACTCAGGAAGTTGCTGTTATTCTGTTGATCAGCATACTGGTTCTTGCTTATCCTATCATTGGCAGGAGATCTTTTTGATATAATTTTGCTTACTTCAGAGCTCCTTATTGTATCATATTTGATATCAGCTCCTGAAATTTCCTGTTTTGGATAATTGGAGCCATTTTCTTGCTCAAAACTCATCGGAGCTGATTTCACTCCATAATCGCCAGCAATTCCTCGTTTAAAAAGAACCCTGGCTGACTTGTCACTGATATCCTCGATTGCAGGTTTCTCTAACTCATCGTCTCTATAAACTTGGTGCTCTGTAGAACTCTCAGTTGGTTCTTCTGTGCCACTCTCTACCACAATCTCTGTAGGTCTTTTATGGTCAAGAATATTTACAATTTGCTGTTGGTGGATAGCAGGCTGATGATGATAAACATGTTGAGACTCTTCTGAGCCATATTGTTGTTGAAATGACGATGCAGGTCTCAAAAGTGGTAATGGATCGTATGATAGTCTGAGAGATCCAAGTGGAATGAATTTTGCCACTGCGGTGTTTGATAGAAGATTTGAGAGGAAAATTGCTAGAAGAGGTATGTAGCCAAATCTTGGTTGACGATGGAGCGTCTCGGTCAAGGGAACCACTAGAATTTAAAGAAAAGATACTTTATACAGTTTTTAATCGCCATGAATACTTTGTATTTTTGGAAATTTCAATGACTTTGACCACTTATTTTGTATACCAAGTGTTTTAAATTCACCATTGGAATCTCGGAATCCATAAGAGATACGAAGTCGCTTAAATGGGACGAAGTTGCCTATTTAGCTAATTAAAATAAAGAACTGAAGAATTTCAAATATCTGCGAGATACTATCGTCGCATTGCCAAGTGCCAAACCCGCAGTTTGCCTTGGTTTTCGGGCATAACATTTTTGATATTAGTCGGATCCTTTTACGTGTGGTCTCATTTTGTAGGTCTCGTAAATACCTAAAAATCTAATACGAAGAGTTTTCTCATTCTCTGTTGTCGAATAAAAATTGGTGTACTCATTTTATGCGTCCAAGATTTGAATACCCCCTTGGACAACTTGCACCAATAAAACCAGACTACAATAATTTCCTAAACCAGGGGTATTTTCGTCTAATATGATTAGACTATTCAGCCAAAAAACTGAAAGTTTAAACGATGGCCGAATATTTCGAAAAATCTGCACTCTCGAGAAGCGCGAAGATCCCATGAATTGAAAGAGTGGAAATGAACATAGTCATAGTTATCTAGTTTAGGCACACTTTTCAAAAGTTGTTAAGCTGTGATTCTTAGTACCTCTTTTCTGATACCAACTAGGCACCTAGAATTATTTGTTAATCCGGCAGTTAGCACCAATGTTCATATTCTCAAATATTTAATAATATATACTAAGTGACATATAAATCCGAACACCCAGTTTAAATGGTTTTATTTTAATAAAATTTTGTATAAGTACTTAATGAAGCATAATAAGTAAATGATAAAAATTTCAAAATGATTGCACTGCTTTAAAGCCCTTTGACCTTAAATAATGTGTGGATGCACCCTGATGTGCTACGCATTCTCCAACGCGCCTAGGCATGCTTCTGATCAGGTGGTCAATGTCCTCCTGTGGTATCCCATTCCAGGCAACCACCAATTCCTCTCGAAGTGCTTCTAGAGTCTGAGGAGGACGTTGCAAATTGAGCAATCTCCTACCCATCATATCCCACACGTGCTCAATTGGGGATAAGTCGGGAGATCTTGGTGGCCATGGTAACAATGTGACATCATTATGTTGAAAGAAGTCTATTGTGACTCTTGCAATATGTGGTCGGGCATTATCTTGTTGGAAAGTTGGATCTGCCAATGTGTCAAGATAGGGTAAAAGATGGGGTTCTAGAACTTCGTGGATATAACGCTGCGCGTTCATGTTACCTCTGATGAAGATTAAAGGTGACCTGGAACCATAAGCTATAGCACCCCAAACCATAACTCCAACAGTGTGATGAACATGTCTTTCAACAAAAAACTGTGGATTCCTCCTTTCACCACGTCGCCTTCTAACCCTGGCACGACCATCGTGCATGCCTAAACAAAATCGAGATTCGTCACTAAAGACAATACTGTTCCATTCCTGATCCCAGAGTGACCGTTGTCTGCACCACTCAAGCCGATTACGTCGGTGTTCTCGAGTTAAAGGGAGGACCCAGTGTGGCCGGTATGAAAACATGCCAAAACTTCTCATTCGTCGGTAAACACTTCGCATGCCAATAGGTCTTCCGTGTTCTGCAAACCATTCATTTGCAATGGACCTGGTAGTGGAGAAACGGTCCCTTAAGGCCAATAATCTTAGGCGGCGATCTTCACGGTCTGTTGTTCTACGGCGGCGTCCAGTGCCCCTTGCTCTTTGCGTCTTGCCTTCTCGAAGCCATGCCTGACAACACCTAACCACAGTGTCTACACTTCTTTGCACTCTAACTGCAATTGCCCGAAAAGAAAGTCCAGCTTCCCGAAGTCCCACTATACGGCCCCTATCAAACTCACTAAGTTGACGAAATTGTACAGGTCTCCGTACTCTAGGCATCGTAACCGATCGTAAAGGATGTCAAGAACCAAAATCCGCCAACGTTGATTCTTTACTGCGGCTGAAATATTCATTTTTAGAGCGTTAGTGAATTAAAAAAAAGCAGTATAAAAACCGAAATGTCCAACTGATAAGGCTGAAAATTTTTTCACTTGTTATCTACAGTAAGATAAATACATTCACCAACTTTTATTAAAATAAAACCATTTAAACTGGGTGTTCGGATTTATATGTCACTTAGTATATGACAAATCTGCGAAAGCTAGTTTGTGATGTGATTGGGCCCTGGTCTTTAATCATATACAGTATTGACACCCATTTTATAAGCGGTTTCAAAACTTCATGACCAAGCCACTCGTTGTCGAACATTTTCCCGTAGAATCGAAAAACTGATGGGTGTCTCCAAAGTTGGGACTTCCCTTTACATAACGTATAGGTCAGGCAATATTAAGCATGTTTTTTAATAACATATACGAGGGATGGCTTTTAAGTTTTGCATATAGAAACATAGTAAGCCGCGCGGATCGAATGTCAGTACTGAATCTTAACCTCATTCTTTAGTAAACTTAAATTCAAAGTTTCACAACAATACGTGCAGAGTTCTCACTACAGTGAATTTTTAAGTGTCACCAAGTGATTAGAAACATGTAACTCAACCGAGAACATTTTCGCGCCATAATTTATTACAACGTTCAGAGACAATTATCGCAACAAGAATGCCTTGCTGAGTTACTGTCTGTTTTCGGCAACGAAGCGCCACATCAGTCGAAAATTTCCCGTTGGTATGGAGAATTCAAACGTGGACGGGTGAGTCTTAGCGACGATCTCAGGGTGGGTGCACCAAAAACGGCAGTCACCCAGACAAACGTCGATGCTGTGCGCAAACTCATCATTGAAGATGAAGATAGACATGTGACATATCGCGAGATTGAGGTGTCCTTGAAGATCTCACAGATCTGAATTCAAAAAATCTAGTTTCTCGTTGGATACCCACCTGTTGACTGAAGAGCAGAATGCAGCCAGGGTTAAATAGTGTCAAACAACGCCTGACCGTTTCAATTCCGAAGACTCAAAAAATGTGTACAGCATTGTTAGTAGTGATGAATGGTGGATTTACTGTTATGAACCAGAAAATAAACGACAGTCGGCTGTTTGGGTGTTCCAAGGTGAAGAAAAGCCAACAAAAGTTATCTGTTCTCGAAGTGTTTCGAAAAAGATGGTCGCGACATTTGTGTCAAAAGCGGGTCATATTGCAACAATTCCTCTTAATGAGCAAAGAACTGTTACTGCGGATTGGTATACCACTTTCTTTACGTTCCCGAAATTTAAAAACAGACCGCGTGGTCAAAAGTTCCAGTCACCAGAAGAAGCAGTTGACGCATTCAAAAATGCCGTTTTGGATCTGCCACCAAACGAGTGGAATAAGTGCTTCGAAAATTGGTTCCCGCGCGTGTATTAATCTTCGTGGAGAAAACTTCGAAAAACAATAAAGTCATTTAAAACTACCTATTGTGTTGTTTTATTTCCATATGCAAAACTTAAAAGATATCCCTCGTATACCAAAGCTTTAAGATAACCGATATTAGGTTCCAAAAAGCACTAAATGTAATTTTTTTCTTCGCTTTGTTTTAAAATGTGTATAATAACGTAAAATCTGCATTTTGCCTCGATTTTCGGGCATGACTTTTTTTTATACTCCAACCACCACGAAGGCCTAAGGCCTAAGCACCCATTGGGTACCGTGGGGCTATAGGGGGATACATGGGAAAGGGGGAACGCCACACGGACTCTGGCGAGGGAACACGTGTGCATGCAACATGCACACATTCTGGCTCCGCCTACTAGATCCGCCGGGTGGTACTTCTGCATTCGACAGTCAGAGACCGTCTATCACCAACGGACAATCACAACATCCATAGCCAAGCGAAAAATTTCTCCTGGGACGGGATTCCAACCCGCACAGCGCACGGCGACTGATCAGGAGACCGAAGAGTCTACTACTGCGGCCACCGCTGCTGCCTAAATACTAACATTTCATTTTTGAAGAATCACAAAGCACTGTATCGGTTGTTTCAAATACTCTCGCAATTGGTTAAATGTTAGTGGGATGTTTTTACGCGTGGTCTCATTCTGTAGGTCTCAAAAATACCTAAGAATCTCATTTGTTCCTGCCAACACTTTCAATTTTATGCGTATATGTTTTAAATACCCCCTTGAACAATTTGCATCAATAAAACCAGACTTCAAAATTATTTTGCAAACCACGGTATTTTCGTCTAATATGATTAGACTAATAGTCATTTGTTTCGTATACCGGGTTTACAGCAAAATCGTTGTTTATTTCTTGGTTTTATTTGAAATGGGATTTTCAAATAAATTGCCACTGTTTCTCCTCTACAAGAAGACGTGGACGTTTCTTATGGACTCCATATTGAAAGGGCGTATTGAAATTTTGTGCAATCGAACACAATCTTTGATTCTGAATTTAGTTATGAATATAATACACCCATTTATGCGACATAAAACTTCATCTATTTAATTAAAGTAATATTTATTCTTAGTAGTATTTAAATGTACAGAATTCCAACATATTTGTAGCATCCATATGCTGGAGGACAATAGATGAAACTTCACACGTCTTATTATGGCATTTCGTAGAGGAAAAAAGTGGCAGTGTTAACGTGCAATTTATTTTATGATTCCACTACTAATAAAGTCACGAAGAAATTAAAATGATTTTGGGAAAATCTGGTGTTTAGTATTACTCTCCAGGACGTCTATTCTTGAATTTGAGGGAGCAGAAATTGTGAGAGAAAGTGGCAAAAAGTGGGTGTGGCCACGAAATGCAGTATTCGTGAAATCAATTCTACCGAAATGTGATAGAAATGAGTTCACTTTAGGGAGTAGCGATTTCTCTTGGTACCGACCAAGAGAAACTGGCAAAATTAGTAGAAAATAGTGCTATATAACGTAAAAATTGCGAGTTTGTTATTGTTATTGTCGTTCCTGCTAAACATATTGCAAACATTTGATAATTTCAATCAATTCATATATTGGAATGATATACGAGCCCCTTCCCACTTGAGTTGGCCCAACTATTGAAATCTTATTTTTTTCTTATCAAACACAAATAATAAAAATGTAGCAGGGTTTTATAGGTTTAAAATATTAACAATGAATATTTTGATAATATATAGTAGAAAACACTAACTTTATCACTCCCTAATCAAATTTGCATTCTGAGAAATCTAACTCAGAAATTGCAACTTTGTTAGACTTATCGTGGTGCAGTGTGAGAAATATTGTTAGAAGATATAACGTAACTGGTTCAGTTAATATTAAGCCACGATATGTGAAAAACAGTAATATCACAAATGCCGACAGACGAGCATTAAGAAGAATAATCGTGAAAAACAGGCGTGCCAATTATTTACAATTATGTGCTCTGTGGAGTGACGCTGTTGGAAGGAGAATTTCGAGGTCCACAACTCATAGTGAGGCCACAAACTGGGATTTAGCACTTGCAAGGTAAGTTTTCTTATAAAAAAAAGTGAAGTAAAAACCCTAAAGTTGCACAACTTGTTTATAGGCCGAAGAAAAGCCACTATTAACTCCACTGCAAAAGAAAAATCGGCTTAGATGGGCTAAAGAACATAGACAATGGACACCTCAACAATGGTGTGCAACACAATGGAGTGATGAGGCCCGATTCGAAGTTTGTGTTGGTGACAGTCGCAGTAGAGTTATTCGCAAAAAATGAAGCATTCGATGTTGACTGTCTGAAGAGAAAAGTGAAATTTCCAGCATCATTATAGTCTGGGGCCGTATGTCATCAAAAGGAGTAGGAAAACTTCATTTTATTGATGGAAATGTGGATACAAACAAATATTTGGCAATTTTAGAAGAATCCCTTTCACCAGTGATGGAAGAATGTTTGACAGCCGGCCAAGATTTTGTGTTTCAGCAAGATGGTGCAGCGTGCCATACCTCAAAAAAGGTTATAAAATGGATAGAAGAGAATAACGTACCACTTTTGGAATGGGTGTCTAGCAGTCCAGATCTGTCACCTATTGAAACTTTGTGGCACGACATGAAAATGGTTCTACGACCACATCCTGCTCGTACAATCACCGAACTGAGACAAAAGCTTGAAGAAATATGGGATTGTTTTACACCAAATTTTTGCCAAAACTTGGTTAATACTATGCCCCAAAGAATTTCAGTCGTAATAAAAAATAAAGGTGATGTTACCCAATGGTAATCTTTCAATTGTTGCTTTGTTAACTTTTATTCGCACATTGTTGATTTGTTCAGATGTTCTATTAGTTATAGGTCTAATATATCAAATATGTATTTTTTAAGACTAGAGTGTACCTAAAATGTTTTTGAGAAAATAAATTGTTTTAGAAGTAAATAGTTTCGTCATATTTAGTTTATAAAGGCATATTTTGGTACAAATCTTAAAATGGGCCAACTGAAGTGGGAAGGGGCTCGTAATTAACGAGGATGTAGAGAAGGCAATTAAGGAATGGGGGATTGGGAGAGATTCTTGGGCACCGAGACCCTTTTCAAATTGCGGATCGAAAAATTGTACAGGTTGACCAAAGATTTGGTGTATGAATTGCTGGAGATGTTGACTCCATTCACACAATCACCCCAACGAGCTTCTGCACTTTCAACCAAAACAAAGGCAAGAGTAAATATTAAGGTTTAGTCATTCTAAAACAGTATCTTTTAATCTATGATTGAATTTTCCCTGGTGCATTTGGGGGTGCTCTCGGAGAAATTCATTCAAATCATTTTGTCCTTTTGTTCATTTGTAATGTGCTTTTTTAAAGTATTCGGCTGCATAGATAAAATTATAAAGAGGAAATCTTGACCAAAATCTTTGGTTAGTTTTTGACTGTCAAAATTATCTCCATTTTGATTGGTTTAACACGTTTCCTCAAACCTGGCAACCCTGCGTCTTGATTTCCGTTCTCCTTTCCATTCAGTCCTTTCAAAAATACAGTAAAAAGAGAGGGAGTGTGATTTTCTATTAAAGTCAAGAATAGGGACACTGAAGTACTTCGAATCACGAAACTTTCTAAGCGGCATTTTGTTTATTTAAGCAATATCTTATCGTTTTCGGGATTCCAATGGGGGCCGAATTTGAAACACCCGGTAAAATCTTCGGCCACTTTTAGCATTTTTAGGAGTTGGCGATCTTCTTAGTTGTACTTAATCATTTTTTTCAGAAGATTAGAATTAAATTTCTTTGAAGCCTCTTTTTACAGTAATCTAAGCTAGACGTAGCACTTCAAAAACAACTTACCTGGTGGTTCTGTAGTGGTAAAGTTCATGATAGCAGCTGAACACTGGTACACTTTGAACTACACTGAAAATTTACCGAGAAAGCAAACAAAAGAAAGTTATTTTATGTAAAGTAATGCGGGTGTTTCCAAAGGTACCACCATCATTGAAATTTTCGCGAGAGGATGTTCCGTTAACTGTTATTCATATGTTTATAGTCGCTATTATATTTTATTTTTATTGTGCCATTGCCTATATTCGCTGATTTTGCAAATTGTAAACGATGCGTCTCAGGGTCTCGATTGTCAGCAGAAGTTTCTGTTTATTATTTCACTGTTGACCTCTAGCTCACCACGGGTGATATTTTTTGTTTAATTCAAGCATATCTTGTGACTCATGATTTTCTCCCGATGCTCTGGTGAGGGCATTATTATAATATACTGAGTGACAACAAAAGGTAAACACCTACGTATGTTTATTAGAATTCAAGAATTTTTTATATATCGATTTATCTTGCCATGAACAACAAATGATAGAATGGTCAGGTTTTTCTGTTAAGTTTTTCAGGTGGCTGCGTGAATTGTTTGGTGATGAAGCATTCGGTGTTCTGGACCTCCCAGTGGGACCACAGAGCGACAAGATCACAAAACATATACACTGAAGAAGGTTTAATTCCATGCTATTCAATGGCAACACGGTGACTTATGTGGTTGTCAGCGGCCATTTTTTGAGGGTGCGACACGGTTGCCAGATTGTGCATTAATAGCCCTCAACGTTGCCAGCTCTACATATAAATCTGAGATTGCTGTACCTTCATCTATAGAAATTTAGTGGGATATGGTAGATCTTATAACAGCATGTGTTATTAACATTTTGCGCTATCTTTTGTATTAAAATAGCAACATCAAATACTCATATCTACTTACTAATCTGGAAAGGTTCAGAAGAAAAGCATATACTGCAAATACCTAAATATATATTTATTATATAAATCTCATACATATTTCTACAAACAAATCAGTATTAACATTGTTATGGTCCAGATGTTTTCATTTCCCAGCCTTTGTTGGCACCTGCATAAGTAAAAAATTAAGAAGAACTTGAACTGTATTGATATGTTACAACAATTCAGATTTCTTTTTTTATCAGAACAATAATATTATTGTCCAGGGTTACCGACAGGAATTTTTCCCAGTGGTGCTTATCATCATCAAGACATAACTTTTTGTGAAATTGTACTTGTACCCAAAATTTCTTGATGAGCAGAAGTAGCAATTTTCCCAGGGGGGACAAATTCTACAAAATTCTGAAATGCTAAATATGCAAATTTTAAAGTCAACGTGGATTCACAGAAGAGACCACGGCCCATCTGAAACCGCCCTGCTGATCTAAGAATAGATGATTTAAAATGAAGTATGGAAACTACTTTGGACAAAAAGCAGTATAAATCATCACTGGTTATTGAGTCATATAAAAACTTACAAATATTCTCTGTAAATATCCTTCAGAGCTGTGCCTTCTGAATAGATCACAAGTAATCTGTGTTAAAGTTATGTGGAGATTCCACATATTACACTCGTCAAATGAGTAACCGCTGCATCTCTGATCTTCCTCAGCATCTGCAGAAGCCTGGCTACTGACTGGGATCACCTTACAACAGTTTTGATTTGGAGTTTGTCTTATAATATTTACAAATATATTACAGCTTTGGGTACTTACATTTTTATACTTTAACTCTGAACAAAAGGCATATGTCTCAAATAACATAATCGGGACTTGAATCAAAATGAAATGTTTATCTTAGAAGAAACGAAAATGGCTTGCGAAGTAAGGTTATTTTTGCAAAGCACAGCTACAGGAAGAAACCCGCCGGAAATTTAAATCTGACCAATCAGACAGCGTCACTTGTGAATAAGCCGCCATTTTTTGAGGGTGTGACATGGTTGTCATATTGTGCACCCGCAACACTGCTTTGTTTCCCATTCGCTCATATGAGTTTCACCCCCCTGGACAAGATCGCCGGATAAGACTAGAAAAACAATTCTTTAGTGACGAATCCTGCTTCTGTCTGGGGATGCACGATGATCGGGCAAGAGTGGGAAGGCGACGTGGTGAAAGACGTAACCCACAATTTGACAGGCAGCGTCAGGTTCACCACACCGTAGGAGTTATGATATGGGGTGTTATTGCTTATGGTATCAGATCACCACTATTTTTCATCAGAGGCAATACGACAGCCCGACGCTATATAATAATGATAATAATAATAATAGCGTTTATTTGCAGAGTAAAAAAATACAAAGAGAAACAATTAAAAATGAAGAAACAACATGAATTCTCTCCAAAAGGAACTAGTAAACAGACGAGCTGAACGAAGTACTAGCCCAACAAACAAAATTATAACAGAGGAGTTCTTAACCAAATTATATAAGTTACGATTAATAATTAATAAATAATAATTACAAACGTCAAAAAAATACATGTATACAGGGTTATCCAAATTAAGTGTCCACCATTAGTAACTTTGTTATTAGTGAAAATACAAAGTTGTTTGAATTAGCAAACTAGTAGCATTTTTAACGCTGGTAAAAATGAGAAATAAAAAAAAAAACAATTGAGAGTCGTTATTTTGATTTTTTTCAGTAAAATAACATTTTTTTAAATGGAAACCCCTGTATATTATATTTTTTTCTGTTAAAGCATCAAATTTTAAACAAAAAAGTTCATAATGACTTTTCCGCTAAAGTCAAAAATAAAGTCAAAATAACGATAAATATTTTTAATTATTTGCAGTATTATAATATTAAGACGGTTGTGAAAACAACATGGCGTTCGCGATTTGACAGCATTAAGATAAGCGACAAATTGTTAAACTGGACATACTCGCAACTAGAAGGCTTTGGAAAACAATGATAAAATCAAATAATGTCAAACATTAGTGTAAATACTTGTTTATAAGCTTTATTGTGTCATTAATTTAAAGAAAAATGTTCTCCCATGAAGAAAAGTGTGATATGTTAGAATGCTATTTAGTGTGCAGAAAATCCTCCTTGAGAGCAAGAGAATACTACAGTGAATTATATCCCGCTCGCATTCAACCGTTTGAACGATATTTTCTGAGACTTTAGCGAAAATTTAGGGGCAACGAAAATGTTTTTGCTAAAACAAGGGCAAAAAAAGAATTCATAATAAGCGAGGCCACGGAAATTGCAGTTATTGGATATTTTGAAGCTTATCGTGAGAATTCAATAGCAGATATTCTCAAGGACTCTAATTTCAGTTATGGTACTGTTCAAAGGATTTTAAAAAAATACAAATTTATTCCGTATAAGTACCGACCAGTTCAAACGCTTTTGGCAGGGGATCCAGAGAGAAGACTTGTTTTTTGCCATTGGTATCTTAGCTTCTGTCGCCAAAATGTAAATAACTTTCGTTACCTTTTATGGACAGATGAATCAAATTTTTCAAATTCTGGAATGTTTAATAGAAAAAACCACCATTATTGGTCAAGAGAAAATCTTTTGTTAGTACATCCAAGAGGCCCACAAGTCCGTTTCAGTTTCAACGTTTGGTGCGGTATAATTGGTTCAAAAATTGTTGGCCCGTTCTTTTATGAGGGAACCCTAACTGGTGAAAGATATGTGGAATTTATGTCAGAAATTCTGACTAATTTCTTAGACGATTTGGATCTTATAAGTAGACATCATCTGCATTTTCAGCAAGATGGCGCACCTGCCCACAACTCCAGAGGTACTTATCATTTTCTAAGTACTACATTTAATGATCAGTGGATAGGAACAAATGGCCTAATACAGTGGCCTCCCAGATCACCAGATCTAAACCCACTTGATTACTTCTTGTGGGGTTACTTAAAGAACTAAATTTACAAGCGAAGGTACGATAACCTTGACGCGTTAAAGACTACAGTTAGGGAAAAGATAACCCAGATAGATGGTAGGACCATACTTAAGACAGTTCGAGCAGTTGAAAAACGTGCCCAAAAATGTATTGAAGAACAAGGTGGTGTTTTCGAGCATCTTCTTTAAAAAAAATTGTTATTGTATTTTGTAAGATTATAAGTTGATGTTGAAAATAAAGTTTGTCGATACAATTTAATTGTTTCAGATTGGAGGCCATAACTTCAACAATTTGTAACCTAGGAGAAAAGTTATTGTAAGCTTTTTTGTTTAAAATTTGATGCTTTAACAGAAAAAAATATAATATACAGGGGTTTCCATTTAAAAAAATGTTATTTTACTGAAAAAAATCAAAATAACGACTCTCAATTGTTTTTATTTATTTCTCATTTTTACCAGCGTTAAAAATGCTACTAGTTTGCTAATTCAAATAACTTTGTATTTTCACTAATAACAAAGTTACTAATGGTGGACACTTAATTTGGATAACCCTGTATAAAGAAATTATATGAAAAATATAATTTAACGAAAAAGGTCAAATCATTTTAGGCAGATTTAACAAAAAAAAAACACTTAAAATATAAAAAGTAATGGAACAATATAAAGTAAACACTACAATTCGTCTAATAGAAATTTTCTGTAACTTCTTTTGAAAGCTGACACAGACACAGACTTAAGCTTTGTGGGGACGTGATTGTACAAGTGGTAGATAAAATGAGAAAAACATCTGTTAAACATAGATGTACGATGACGTGGTTGAGAAATCACCTTCCGATACCAAACATTGATATTGTGAACATCACTTCGAAATGTAATCTTATTATATAAATAAGGCGGTGTTTCATAGAGAATAATTTCATGAAACAAAACTGCACAGTGCAGATTTCTCCTAGGTTCCATATTTAGCCATCTTATTACAGGTAACTTATAAGAAATATGTTCAAATCTTTTCACTCCAAAAATAAACCTAAGACAAGAGTTTTGGACACGCTGTATACGATCAACATCATACCTTGTTATACAAGGCCCATAAACTCAGTCGCAGAAATTGAATAATGACAGAACAAGCATGTCACAAAGCAAAGCCTTAAGTTCGGCAGAAAAGATATGACGATGTGGAAATAACATTCTAAGCAGACCACAAGCACGGCCAATACACTTATCAACATGCTTTGAAAACCTCAGGTCACTATTCATAATCAAATGCTCTGAAAACCTCAGGTCAATATCCATAATCTAGCCTAAGTTCCTAGTAGCGGATGTATGAGGAATAACATTATTATTAATTGAACAATGGAATTAATCTGCCACGCTCTTTTTGTGTTTCCCGAACAATAAAACATTTGACTTGGTTGGATTTACAGATAACTGATGTGCTGTGCTTTCATTTGTCAAATTACTAAGATCTTCATTTAATAATGTAACCACAGTTGTTGTATCTGTATGAGAGAACGAACATTTTATGTGGGTATCATCAGCATCTAAATAATGCTTTGAATATATCAAACTACTAGTGTGCAGAGTATACTGAAAAAAGTCATGGACCCAAGATAGAGCCTTGAGGTACCCCACACAGAACAGGCTTGGAAACAGACACCCCGGAAGAGGTTATGACAAACTGCGTCCTCTTCGAGAAATAACTTTTGAATAGTTAACAGCATTAACGGAACATCCCATGTATTGTAAAATAGAAAACATTAACTGGTGATTAATTGTATCAAATGCCTTTGTGTAATCAAGCAATACAAGAGCTGCTGTATTGCCGTTATCAATATCCCTGATAATTTCGTCCTCAACATCTAGAAGCTCTGTCTTACAACTAAAACCCTTTCGAAACCCTGACTGAAATGAAGGCAGCAAATCATAATTATCTATATGAAGGGTTAACTGAAATTTTATATTTTTTTCCAGAACTTTAGACAGCACCGGTAATATAGAAATTGGAAGAAGATCCGACAAGCTAGATATAGTGCCTTTCTTTGGCAGATGATGCACTTTTGCAACTTTCCAACAGTCTGGAAAAGTATATTCAGGAAGTAGTGGAGGCTGATCTTATTCCATACCTAAACACCATCCAAATTTTTCAGCAAGACAATGCCAGGACGGATGTTACCAGAGCATCGTTAGCCTTCATGGATCAACATCGCATCAACCGTTTACCGTGGCCACCACGATCACCTGGATCCACAACACATTATTGGACCAGCTGCAGTCTGCAGTCAGTCATTTTACTAGTAAGGACACTGAACATACTTATATGCCCAAAATTATTAAAATCGGATAAACATACGTAGGTGTATACTTTTCTTTGTCAATCAGCATACCTATCAAGTCAAGAAGCTTGAAATTCAAGTCCCTATATATTATATAAAGTATGTTTCATACCTACGGTAAGAAATAAGCTTTTATGCGAAATCTATAATTGCCTTCTCAAACGTGGTATACATTGATTTTTTTACGATTAGCATCGTATAGTTTAGTTGTCAAAATGACAATGCAGTTAGTAGGATACATTTTTACGTAACATTATTTACCTAGGTGTTTTGTTTATCATTATTTATTGAGGGGAAATGAAATCTACTTCCCAGTGAGGCAGTAATGGTAGCGAAAAAAGAATTTATATCTGTCAGAAAATGTCCGACTCAATCTTCTTGACTCCGATAGCGGGTGAAGCTTTACTCTTTGAGGAAAATGAGTGGAAATTCATGGAAAATTAATGTAAGGTAGATGCTGCTATCTAGTGGACGTACTTTATACTGCATTCATTTTTCCATGAAAAGCTCGATAACTGCACCGCGATAGCGCCATCTTCAGGGGATGTTCCGTAGCAGCAAAAAAACCCCAAGCGAGACCTTCTAAGATGTATATACGGGGGGATGATGCTTTTTCCTAGTATACGGGTTAAATTACAGGAATATCCTTGAATCAAGGCGATATTTGTGTCTAAAGCTGAATACGATGATCTTTTTTATGTAAATTTGGTATATTCTAACAGACGCAAAGGCGAGGTCTGAATATCGAGGTACCGCGACTGTAATAAAGAAATCATTCATTTTACTTCCTACGCCACTGGCGAGTAAGTATTATGTTTTTTGAATGTTATATGTCACGTACATCACGAAAGACCAGGTCATTCAGTTCCATCGGTGTGTTTGTCTGTCTGTATTATTCGTTGACTTCAAACAAGGATACGATAAGGTAAATCGTAAGGAAATGATCGAGGCCTTAAGATTACTGGGAACAGAAAATAAAGTCAAAATCATCAACGAATTATCGGATTCTTTTGTAGTTAGTGAAGGAGTCAGACAAGGAGACCCACTTTCATCAGTTCTGTTCGGCCTATGTATTGAAAGGATTATAAGAGATGCTAAAATAAATAGACAAGGATAACTTTATCATAAGAATACCAATGCTTAGCATTCGCTGACGATCTGGTGATCATATCCAGAAGTAAGGAGGAATTATGCGAAATGACTAAGAGGCTACAAGACAAAGCACTGTTAATGGGTTTGAATATTAATGAAGAAAAAATCAAGTATATGAAATGGACAGAGGAAGCATTTAAAAATAAGACGTTAACAGTAAAAGCAGACAGTGGCAAAACTTACTAATTTGTAGAGGTAGGAACAGGCTGATGATGGGTAAGCGTGTGTTTACTGATTGAATCGACTGCTAAAGGGTAAAATCGTGTCCAGAAAGGCTAAACTAAGGTTGTATAAAACTACTATAAGACCTAGTGTCATCTATGGCAGTGAAGCATGGACATTAAATAAAGCAGAACAAAACAAAATAGCTATTTGGGAGGGAAAGATCTGACGCAAGATATTCGATGATAAGCAAGAGTGCGGTGGATGGGTGTGGAGAACTGCAATCTCTTTGTGGTGAACCTGATATAGTAGGAACATTGAAAGCTCCAAGATTGGGTGGGACATGTCCAAAGGATGAGGGAGACCAGAATATAAGAAAGAGTCTAACAAGCAATATTGGTCGAAAAAAGAGACGAGGAAACAAGATAGAAAAAGGAAGTGGAAATGGATATTCAAGAATTAATAATTGGGAGAAGAAGGCGACAAGTTATAACTCAAGCCCTGGGCCTAGTAGGCCTGCAGCGTTGAACTATATACAGGGTGGCGCATCGAAAACGAAACAGACGCATTTACTGGCAGCTCAGTTCTTTTTTTGAAAAACGCTCAGACCCGTCGATTTAGTTTTCCAGGGGGACACCAGTTTGGCAAAAAAATCACGTTAGCACGTGCAGCCCCCTAAGCGGGGGTGACACCACCCCCAAAATCTTAAATGGAAAGGGGGGTCGAGTGATACCTTATTTTAAAGGTCTTTCAATTCCCTTTATAATGATATAAAATTAATGTACTTCAGTTCAGTAGTTTTGAAGATTTATTGATTTAAAGCTTAAATAAAACTAACACATCATCATTAGTGGAGATCAATACATTTGGCAGAAGTAATTTAAAAATGAAGAATGAACTGACCCGTTAGGCAAGTAAATGCTGAAAATGGCCACCATGACTCTCCATGCAATAATAAAGATTTTGCTCAAAACGTTGCCGCACATTTTGCAATATTTGAGGAGTAATTTGAAGGCACTCATTCACAATTCTTTGTCGCAGGTCTTCTAATGATGTTGGCTGAGTAGCATAGATTTTGCTTTTTAAATGACCCCACATAAAGAAATCCAAAGGTGATAAATCTGGCGATCTTGGGGGTCATTCAATGGCACCTTTTCTACCAATCCATCGATCTGGAAACGTCTGATCTAAATATTGTCGAACACGTAATGCGTGATGTGGTGGGGCACCATCCTGTTGGAACATCAACCTATTCGCAATGTACCGCCGATCATTCTGATTTTCAATTATGGCTGTTAAAGCAGGAGCTATGGCGTCTTCCAGTAATTCCAAATACATTTGACCGGTCAAATTCCCAGGTAAGAAAAAAGGACCAACTAAATGATCGCCAAAAATACCAGCCCAAACATTTAATTTTTGTGGCTGCTGTGTATGAACCTCATGATAAATTCTGGGATTAGAATCGGACCAATATCGGCAGTTATGACGATTTACTACGCCATTTAAGAAAAAGGAACATTCGTCGGAAAAGCAAGTGTTGAATAGAAACTGTTCATCGTTTATAATTCGTTCACCCATATCTTCACAAAATTGTAATCGCCGATTAAAATCGTCTTCATTAAGTTCTTGTACCAGGTGAGTGGGCCTTTAGAATCCGTTGTACAGTACGTCCACTAACACCACACACAGTCTCCAATTTCCGGGTACTTAACGTAGGATCTACATAAACTTGCCCTAAAACCCCCACTTCTATTGCTTCCTTCCTTACGGGATTTTCAATGTTGCGTTTTTTGTTTTGCGACTGACCCAGTTTCCCGAAATTTAGCTACAAGTTCTATAACATATTTGCGATGCACGTTACTGTTCTCATGTCGCTCATTAAATATTTCTGCTGTTCTATTAGCGCACTGATTATTTCCGAAAAATAATCCGATAATTTCAACTCTTTCTGCTGTGGAATATACCATGGTTAATTTATGTAATAAAGCGTCACAAGCTATTTTAGCAACAAAGTTTGGTCAAATCAATCGCAAACTATGTACTAAACTCCTATTTAAAATAAGTACGAGATATTTCCTTATCTTTCGTCAAGAAATAACTTTTTTTCCACAGAAAACGCTCCAATAGCTATTTTCAACAACAAAATGATAAACAAACTATGGGCGTAGTGAAGAAAAGCATTTACTTATTAAGTAAATTCTTTTAGATAAAGTTCTTCTGAAAGTAGTACAAACCAATCTGATGTACCTATTAAAAGCCTACTTTAAGCTTTAAATCAATAAATCTTCAAAACTACTGAACTGAAGCTCATGTATTTTACATCATTATAAAGGTAACTGAAAGACCTTCAAAATAAGGTATCACTCGACCCCCCTTTCCATTTAAGATTTTAGGGTTGGTGTCATCCCCGCCCAGGTCTGAGCATTTTTCGATATATGTATATATATATAATGTTAGTCTGTTTGTCTGTCTGCCAATCTTTGGCCCGTCTATAACAGGGGAAGTAGATACCGCTCTGATTTTGATGAAATTGTCATGCAAGATTACTACTATGCCAAGGACGAAAAAGCTTTATAGTTTTTGGTAATTAGTCTCGTGGCGGCGAAAAAGGCCAAAAACAAAAAGAAAAATAAATAAAAATCGACCAATCATCGTTTTTACTTCCCACGCCTGGTGACGGGGAAGTATTGTAATCGCGAAAATTTTCGAAAATGTGATATTATGTTTTCTGGATGTTATATGACATGAACATCACGAAAAACCATGTCACTCATTTCCGTCAGTCTGTCGGTCTGTACGCTAATCTTATTTCGATGAAATTTTGACACATAATTACTACTATGCCGAGGACGCAAAAGCAATGTAGTTTTTGAAAATCGGTCCAGTGGCGGCAGAGGAAACGAAGAAAGTACAAATCGCTAAAACTTTTTTGATGTTTCAGAGGATCCTGATCATTTGCGAAAAAAATCTAGAGGGAAAAAACTTGGTGGTGGGGGTTGCGAGGGGAGGAAGGGTTTATCTCAACTTTTTGATACTGATACATTCATACGCGCAACATCGGTAATTCTAAGCACCTATATGAGAGAAATCACAATCGGATAATTTTCCTCTAAGCCGCATTAAGCTTGCAGCAGTCAGACCAACAGCACCTCAGATATTCAAAGTTGGACATATATATTTGTATCTTGCGCTGAATGAGGAAGTTCCAAGGCGAAAACAACTTCCCAGATGTAAACGAATGGCTCAGCTGTTGTTGATGTGCCGCCTTAGTGCCAAATCATTAATGATCTAAACTCTGGCAAGTTGAAGCAAGTGGCTTTTTGCAAGAGCTCAGTTATCTGTCAAAGCCGGATTAGCATTTTTGTGTCTCTTGTTAGTTGAGATCAGAAATCTTAATGCGTTGTTTGAAGTATTTTTATGATGCTTTTAATCTCTTGACGAACAAAAAGCGTCCTAACGCTCATCCTGTTTCTACGGCCGAGTTCTACCAAAGAGCCGTTCATTTCGGCTGGTCGAAGTCCTGATCACCGAGGACTTCATCTGACACGAACACATCTCGTCAATATCGGCAGTTGCTGGACAAAAATAGGCTGTTTGTTTAGGGATAAGAAACTGGCTGATACGACCGCTCCATTGTCCCTAGGATATCGTGATTGTGGAACAATCTAAATAAGGAGAGTTTTCCCAGTTCTACTAACCTTAGGCAGTTCAAATAAGTATGTGTTGCTGAGTTTTACTATGGTTCGTCAAGGTCACCTGGAACAATAAGATATTTATTTATTGTTTGTTTAAACAGTTCACTGAATTGAAGCAAAAATAACTAACTACAACTCAATCAATAAAAATTTCGAACACATGCAAATAAATGATTAAACTGCTAGTTATCTAAATTACCTAATGGGGTTCGCGTATTCGACTGAATCACAAACGATTATTACGAATTCATCAAGAATGACATTGTTTTTTGAAATGTAATGGCTTTTATCAAAAGTCTATAATCAATAACCGATTGTAAATTCCGCTGACGAGAAGGTACATTTTAAAAAACCATCATCAGAAAACTATGGGTTTATTTATATCTATAGACTGCTCAATGCCTGAAACCCATTTTGCGATGATCTTATATAGTGAAGGCTCATCGACCTCTTAAATGGTTGAAACTGGTTAAGCCTAGATCTCATAACATTTATCTACCCCAATATACCCATGATTCAAATGCAGTTTGCAACAGAGTTCTATAATCCTCCATGCTTGTCTGGCCACTAAGCCATATCCATAGACAGATAAATACAATATACAGGGTATTTCACGACTTATCCAACAAATTTGAACCACATATGCAGTGTTACGAAAGAAGTTGATTTATCAAAAAAATTAATAAAAGCCTTACAGAAATCGAGATAATAAAATAATACAGTTTAACAGTTCAATATTCAGGACTGGAGTACGGTATACGTTGGTTTTCAAGTATCCCCATAAAAAGAAGTCCAGAGGATTTACATCGGGAGACCGTGGAGGCCATGCAATTGGTCCACCCCTTCCGATCCAGCGTATCTGGTATACCTGATTCAAAAAACGATGTTGGAAGTGTGTCTGGACCACTGCGTGAGGATTCTCAAAGGACCAAACGTGTATATTATGAAGATGGCTAATTTTGTTTTTTTTTTGGCACCAGGACATTGCGTCCCGTTAGCCAGATCCAATCTTGTATTTGTATATTTTTTTTTTATATTCCAACTACCACGAAGGCCTAAGGCCTAAACACCCATTGGGTACCGTGGGGCTATAGGGGGATACAGGGGAAAGGGGGAACGCCACACGGACTGTGGCGAGGGCACGTGTGCATGCAACATGCACACATTCTGGCTCCGCCTACGAGATCCGCCGGGTGGTACCTCCACGTTCGACAGTCAGAGACCGTCTACCACTTTCGGACAATCACAACATCCATAGCCAAGAGAAAAATTTCTCCTGGGACGGGACTCGAACCCGCACAGCGCACGGCGACTGATCAGGAGACCGAAGAGTCTACTACTGCGGCCACCGCTGCTGCCTAAACATCTCTAATTATGGACAAACACACGACACATTACTTATCCCAGTAAATATCTGAGTAAAAATAGCTTCATCGCTGGCCAAAATATCAGCTGTAAAACGGGCATTTCGAGCATCTTCTTGCAACAACCACTCACAAAATCTTACTCTTAGGGTGTAGTCTATAGGTAGTAACGTCTGGACTCTCTGGACCTGATAAGGGTACAGTTGGGCCTCATGTAATATGCGCCACGCTGTTGCATGTGAGACTTCTGGGACCTGTTGGGCTAACTACCTCGTGCTTATTCCCAGATTTTCTTTCACAATATCCAAAAGTTCGTCTTCGGCATTTAAAACGCGTTGTTTCGTGATGTGTATGTGCCTTTTCGGAAATCGGTGTGCATACAAACGAGAAGCCGCTCGCGAATTTTGCACTGCTTCTCCGTGCGCTAAAACAATGTTCACTAACTCCTCATTAGAGTAGACATGTGTAATTTTTATTAATAAATAACTAAAAACAAACTCGCAGAATAATTTCTTATTTAACTTCACAAAAATCGACCTTTCTTCATTCAGATCACCCACGATACAGATTAAACCTTATTTACACGTTCTTATCAGTATGAAAAAACAAAACATTCCTGGTATTTTGTTTTCGTCAGTTGTTTGGTACATTTGCTAGAATAAATTATTAATGCGTGTTCTAATATCACGACGAAGAACGCAAAATACAGATATTTACTTTTCAATTTATTATTGAAACTCAGGTTTATAACAATTTCTTTTGGACTTTTATTACATTTTTTTCAGAAAACTTCTTTCGTAACAGTTCATATGTGGTTAAAATTTGTCGAATAAGTTGTGAAACACCCTGAATTGTCATCAGAATTTTCAACTGGGCTGCGTTCGTAAATTGTTACAGAGTGTACTTTTTACTACTCTGTAACAATTTTAGCGTTCGTCATTTTTCGACGTATATAGAACAACGTAATGCTTCTGAAACGTCAAAAGTGTGATTTTCTCCCCGAACTCAAAACCTTAGGAATAAGAGTTATTTCACTTGTCATTCTCATGGTTCATTGTTTCTTTATTTTATTTGGTTATCAGAAACTGCTCAAAATCGGCAGAATATATATTTTGTATGATAAATCCTACCCCGTATTCCTAGGGTCTAATAATTACAATGGTCGCAAAAAACGTGGATAGAAATTAGTCGGCTCTCATCAAGTGTCATTACATGACTCTCTAATAATTTAGGCGTTGAAAAAATAAAGTGTCACAGTATTCCAGAGTAAAATTTCATCTGTCAATCGATATTCTATTACTACGTACGGTTTTACATTACCAAGTGATTTACAAACGCACCTCTGTACTTGCAAAAGGTCATCGTGGTGAGCGAAACATGAAGGATTAATAGCCTGAAAACCACAGGATAAGCTTTAGATGTACATGAAAAAATGGCGGCAAGTAGGTTGACTGCACTTCCCACGCTACGCTCTTATCACTATACAGGGTGTTTCAGTTTATTGTCGCATAACTTTAAGATTCGATAGAACTTTTGAAATTAATGCATAAAGTCTATATAAACATGGATCGAAAAATGCGTGGCTTCCGAAATACACGGTGTTTAAATTTACTTTCTAAAATAGTTTTTTTAAATATTTCGAACAATATTTGATGCATAACAGTGAAAATTGGTATACAAGGGTTTTTTTGGTACGACAAAACGAACCATGGGCATAGTTTTACTGTAGCCGCTAGAGGGCGCTCTCTACTGTACCTGTAGTGTATTAAAATGACCGAAAAAATGTTCTTAGTGCAATTTTTTGCTTTTGGAATAAAAAAGCTGATTCTTCGCACTTTTCAACATAAAAAAGCTCTCTTGTGAATTTTCGTTATAGTTAGCCGTTTTTGAGATATTTCGATTTTTAAGGTTCGATGCATTTTTAACTATTTATGATAAAATAACGTTAAAAAGTCAGTAACTCGATAATTTTCAGGAGTAGGCTGTGCCTGCAAATATTTTTGAAATTGAAAGCAGAATAAGGTTAAACGTCAATTAGTTGACAGTTAGTTTTGTTGTCTGTTGAAACCTGAAACGTTTTTTTGCAATTGTGAATGCACGAAACTTAGTTTCCTTTACCTGTTTTTTTTTGTAAGTTTTATAAAAATGCCATTTTTATTCTGCAATCAAGAGTTAGCGGATATTCATTTTGTGTATGGCTTTGTAAATGGAAACGCAGCAGAAGCAGCCAGAGAATACTCACGAAGATTTCCAAACAGACGACATCCAACTCGCTCAGTATTTGTAAGAGTGCATCGCCAAATAATTGAAAATGCTTTTGGAAATCTCCAAAGAGATCAAAACATAAATGTTCGTCAGCGCAGATTTACCCGTATGATTTTGGGTGAGTTTGATAGATATCCGACCACAAGTGTTAGGAGAGTTTCTGGTGCCTTAGGAATTTCAGCAAGCCATGTTCACCGTGTTCTTAGAAATGACCATAGACGTCCTTACCATTTGCAACCTGTGCAAGGACTACAGACAGGGGACGGAGAACGAAGAATCACATTTTGTCAGTGGATTCTTGATAGAACTGATAATAATAGGGAGTTTTTAAGTAACGTTTTATGGACCGATGAGTTATGCTTCACTAGACGTGGAGTGGTAAATTTTCATAATCAACATATTTGGTCGCATGAAAATCCGCATGCAGTTCGGGAAAGAAATTTTCAGCGTGAATTTAGTGTGAACGTGTGGATTGGTATCTACCGTAATCGACTACTTGGACCCCACCTTTTGCCTGCAAGGTTAAATGCTGCGACCTTCTTGGAATTTTTAAATGCTGAACATGCAAATATGTGGGATGATGTTATGTTAGATTTAAGAAGATTGACCTGGTTCCAGCTTGACGGTTGTCCAGCTCATAATTCGAGAATAGTTAGAAACTGGCTGAATGAAAATTATCCAGAAAGATGGATCGGCCGTGGAGGACCAGTCGCCTGGCCTCCACGATCCCCTGACCTAAATCCATTAGATTTCTTTGTGTGGGGATTTCTAAAAGAAAAAGTGTACCAGATTCCCGTAACCACAAGAGATATGCTAATAGACAGAATCAGGAGTGCATGTGATGAAATAAGGCCTTATTTGAATAATGCTATACCACGTTCGATCATTCGTAGATGTGAATTGTGTATTGAACAATTGGGTTTACATTTCGAGCAACTACTTTAGATTTTGTATGTTTGTCCTAACTATCCAATAGCATTTTAGTTGTAAATAATTAATTTAATTTGTTAAAAATAATATTGGAAAATTAAACAAATTAATATTCTGTTTTTTTGTGTTTATTTGGAGTTAGGAGTTATTGCTGTGTTTAAAAACACAATCTAAACGATTATCTTAATTACTTGTAATGCCCAAATCGAAAATGTAAAAAAAATATTATTTTCCCATCAATAATTAAAAATGCATCGAACCTTAAAAATCGAAATATCTCAAAAACGGCTAACTATAACGAAAACTCACAGGAGAGCCTTTTTATGCAGAAGAGTGCGAAGAATCAGTTTTTTTATTCAAAAAGCAAAAAATTGCACTAAGAAAAATTTTTCGGTCATTTTAATACACTACAGATACAGTAGAGAGCGCCCTCTAGCCGCTACAGTAAAACTATGCCCATGGTTCGTTTTGCCGTACCAAAAAACCCTTGTATACCAATTTTCACTGTTATACATCAAATATTGTTCGAAATATTTAAAAAAAAACTATTTTAGAAAGTAAATTTATACACCTTGTATTTCGGAAGCCACGCATCTTTCGACCCATGTTTATATAGACTTTATGCATTAATTTTAAAAGTTCAATCGAATCTTAAAGTTATGCAACAATAAACTGAAACACCCTGTATAAAGGAAGTGGCTTCGCGTCCGTTGGTTTCTGCCGCTCTTCGCCCCCTCTCCGGTGCTCCCCTCCCGTCGGAACGTGTGAACGACATTTTAAGTGTGTAAATAATTTTTTTCTGTGACATTAATGGTTCATGCTTATAATAACTTACATCATCAAATTCCTAAATATTGTATGATATAATGCATATGCAATGAAATGTAGTTTGTGTAAAATTAGTGTAAAGCAGGGCATTTTCACACCTACCCTATTTATGTGAGGCTGGGTGTTAACGGTTATTTGTGATCGAGAATTTGTACTTTTTGTCAAAAATATTATCATTTGAGTGTATTTCGTATAACACGATAGAATAATGCTTTTTGTTTTGGCAAATAAATGTATTTGAGTTTGAATTTTAATATGCTCAGCACAAACTAGACTAGAAAAAAGTCAGTCACACAGGCCACACAATTAGTCCATAGATGAAATGCGAAAGGCTTTCGCGGCCATCATTCAATGTTATTTGGTTGGTTTTTGGGTTGTTAGGCCATCGTAAAATATTTTTATTTGACGTTTCGCCAATGCGAGAGGTTGGCATCTTCAGAAGGTGGTCACAGTTCGGAGACCTGTGAGCTACTAATATCTCCGCGGTCTTAGCTCATTTTTATATGCGGCGGCTCTCCCCACCACTCGAGCCGCCTCGTATGTTTATACGATTTTAATGATTTTTGGCATATATGTTCAGTGTCCCTTATTAGTAAAATGATTAAATTTTCAGCTTGATTCGTCAACTGACTGCAGAAACTGGTTCAATGTGTTGAGGATCCACAATTTCTTATACACTCACTGACACGCTTGGGCATCGTGCTGATAAGATGGTCGATATCCTGCTGGAAAATCTCATTCCAGGTCACTGCAACTTCGTGAGTAAGAGCTGCTAAAGTCTGTGGAGGGTATTGCAAATCCAAGAGCCTGCGAATTATCATGTCCCAGACATGTTCAATTGGAAATAGGTCAGGCGATCGTGACGGCCAAGGTAAAGAGTCGAGTTTCCCAGCTTTAGTTCGTTATCCACCGAGACCAAGCCAAATTGTCAAATAGCACGATACAGCTGTCCATGATATCTCTAAATATATATCTACACGGCTTATCTGACTTCAACAAGTTTTGTTGCAATATAAAGGGTGGGCCATCTGTTGGTTTCTTTTTTAAATTGGTATTCAAACTACACTCTTCAATAATATGTAACACTCGACACTTTATTCAAAAGAATACACCTTCCGATTATTTATGAAAAACACTTTCAGTTAAATGGCTGCCGCGGCTGGCCAGGCAGTAATCCATCCTCTTAATCCAATTTTGAAGCACATTCTCGATAGTTTGTGGGTCTATTTCATTAATAGCTCGACGGATATTTTCCTTAAGAACATCAATTGTTTGAGGATTTGAGTGTAACAGCGGTCCTTAACGGTACCCCATAGGAAGTAATTCATGGGCGTCAAATCACAGCTGCGGGCTGGCCAATGAACGTCTCCACAACGGCTGATAACGCGATGACCGAACTTGGTGTAAAAGATCGATTGTTTCACGGCTGGTGTGGCATGTTGGGCCATTCTGCTGGTGCATGTCGTTTAATAGTGGCCACAAAAAAATCCTTAACATGTCTCTATGGCGTTCCCCGTTTACCGTCACGCTGTGTCCATCTTCATTTTGAAAAAAGTAGGTACCAATAATGTCACCATTTCAAAAGCCAACACAAAACAGTCTGTTTGGATGCAGATGGAAATGGACTCCGTCCGACAAGATGATTTGGCGACCAAAATTGACGTCCGTTTCCAACTGATTTAGAGCCCACACAGAGAAACGATATCGAAGCGGATGGTCATTTTGTTTCAACTCTTGCGCAAGTTGCACCTTGTAAGGAAATAATCCCGGGTCGTGATGCAATATTCTCCGCACAGAAGTGCGACTGATGCCCACTGTGACGAGTTGATATTATTTCGTTTCCACGCACACTCTGGGCAACAGCAAAGCTTCTGCAACATAGCACTCACTTGGAAAATAGTTTTTCAATATTTCTTACCTTTGTTAAAGATTAAAGCTATCCATTGTTCACAGCGGAAGTTTGACACAATATATCTGTCAATATGTCGAGCATGGAAGTGTTACCAACTGTCAAAATGATACCAACTTAAAAAAAAAAACAACTGATGGCCCTCCCTTTATTAGAAGCAGCTACTACTTTTGATCAACTGAACATTTGGCAAACAATTAACCTCTGTTTGGACCTTACCTTTAATAATAATAATAATAATAATAATAATAATAATAATAATAATAATAATAATAATAATAATAAGAATAATAATGATTTATTGGTCCTATTGCACATAACGTGCTTACACAAGTCAATGTAATAGAAGCGCTCAGTTACAAGAAGAAAATAAATGACAAACAATACAGATAATAACAAACAGTACAGATTACACACACATAAATATGGTTAAGAGGATGACAATAAAAGTTATAAAAGATAAAATTATTACAAACTACGTTAAAATCAATAAATAAATGGCATACAGGTAAGAGATAGATCTGAAATAAATATTTTATACATGGTTCGAATAAGTAGCAAAAAAAGGAATGTAGCTTGAAATATAACTACTGAGGAGAAGTTGTGGTTGAGGAACTCGTCAATGTGAAAAAAGCAGCCGATAAGAGCAATTTTTCCACAGCATTACTGAATTCTTTGTATGCTTGTGATCTTAGTTCCTTAGGTAAAATATTATAAAATTTTATGCCATGGTAGTTAACTCCATTCCTTGTTTTAACAAGTCTATGTTGTTTTGGGTACAAGTTGTCTCGGTGCCGGGTATTATACTAAGTGACATATAAATCCGAACACCCAGTTTAAATGGTTTTATTTTAATAAAAGTTGGTGAATGTATTTATCTTACTGTAAATAACAAGTGAAAAAATTTTCAGCCTTATCAGTTGGACATCCCGGTTTTTATACTGTTTTTTTTTAATTCACTAACGCTCTAAAAATGAATATTTCAGCCGCAGTAAAGAATCAACGTTGGCGGATTTTGGTTCTTGACATCCTTTACGATCGGTTACGATGCCTAGAGTACGGAGACCTGTACGATTTCGTCAACTTAGTGAGCTTGATAGGGGCCGTATAGTGGGACTTCGGGAAGCTGGACTTTCTTTTCGGGCAATTGCAGTTAGAGTGCAAAGAAGTGTAGACACTGTGGTTAGGTGTTGTCAGGCATGGCTTCGAGAAGGCCGTACGCAAAGAGCAAGGGGCACTGGTCGCCGCCGTAGAACAACAGACCGTGAAGATCGCCGCCTAAGATTATTGGCCTTAAGGGACCGTTTCTCCACTACCAGGTCCATTGTAAATGAATGGTTTGCAGAACACGGAAGACCTATTCGCATGCGAAGTGTTTACCGACGAATGAGAAGTTTTGGCTTGTTTTCATACCGGCCACACTGGGTCCTCCCTTTTACTCGAGAACACCGACGTAATCGCCTTGAGTGGTGCAGACAACGGTCACTCTGGGATCAGGAATGGAACAGTATTGTCTTTAGTGATGAGTCTCGATTTTGTTTAGGCATGCACGATGGTCGTGCCAGGGTTAGAAGGCGACGTGGTGAAAGGAGGAATCCACAGTTTTTTGTTGAAAGACATGTTAATCACATTGTTGGAGTTATGGTTTAGGGTGCTATAGCTTATGGTTCCAGGTCACATTTAATCTTCATCAGAGGTAACATGAACGCGCAGCGTTATATCCACGAAGTTCTAGAACCCCATCTTTTACCCTATCTTGACACCCTGGCAGATCCAACTTTCCAACAAGATAATGCCCGACCACATGTTGCAAGAGTCACAATAGACTTCTTTCAACATAATGATGTCACATTGTTACCATGGCCACCAAGATCTCCCGACTTATCCCCAATTGAGCACGTGTGGGATATGATGGGTAGGAGATTGCTCAATTTGCAACGTCCTCCTCAGACTCTAGAAGCACTTCGAGAGGAGTTGGTGGTTGCCTGGAATGAGATACCACAGGAGGACATTGACCACCTGATCAGAAGCGTGCCAAGGCGCGTTGGAGAATGCGTAGCACATCAGGGTGCATCCACATATTATTAAAGGTCAAAGGGCTTTAAAGCAGTGCAATCATTTTGAAATTTTTTTTTTGAAATCATTTACTTATTATGCTTCATTAAGTACTTATACAAAGTTTTATTAAAATAAAACCATTTAAACTGGGTGTTCGGATTAGTATATATGAATGAGTTTCATGGTGGCTTGTATAAAGGTCAGGATTTGACTTGACATGCAAGAGGCAGCTCAATATATTTGCGCCAGGCAAAGTCATGATCTTTAGTTTAATAATGTATCGATAGAGCTTTGGACTCATAAAGGCCCTCAATCAAGGTTGAAACAATATAGAAAATGTTCAGGAATGTGATGCTTTCCAGTGGAACACTTTGTTTACCCCTCCATTATCCATAATTTTCTCAAGATACCCATATTCCTTTGCGAGGTTTTAGCCTATATACTGGGATTAATTTAATCATGTTCTATTAAGTGAGGTGAACGCAGCAAATATGATGAGCCCTAATAAAGTGATATGGAGCAGGAAAGAATGTTTCTCAACCCTCGCCGATTCGATTGGAAGGGTGCCTTTACCCTCCGACGATGCGGAGCTTTGAATAGATGGGGACTGTTGATTTCATTTGCCCTTTATCAGGAAAAGTAAATGTTTATTTATGATTTGACAGGTATCCATTTGCAAATAGGATGCGGGTAAGTATTTTTTAGCTGTTTGACGAGTCTATTTAGCATGCTTAAAGAACGCCCTCAAACTACAGGCTGGCCCAACATTAACTTATGGTTTGAATTGTCGGTAACTCCGCGTTTGCTGACCGTTAAATAAAACCATGTATGTCAGATTAACTTTCTTTAAACGTTTTCCAAAATAAAAATCAAAAATGGCAATGAAAGATCTGTCAGAGGGTGAATCTTTGTTCAAAATTATGAAAAAAGTGTCTATAAAGTTCGGTGCGGAGAGTTTTTTTTCAAATTTAAGAAACGTTTTTAATTAAAATCTTAAAAAATATTTAATCGATTCTTTTGAAATTTGGCAATATTATTTGTTATATCAAGAAACTAATTTAGCTCTGAATGGAATAAAATTATTAGGTCCAGTGGCGTCCCGGGGGGCACCTTAGCGAATATTATTGACAAAAAATGTACGCCACTGCCTTTTTTGAAACTTTAATATTTGTTGTTTCATTAAGCATGTAAAAAGACAACTTCTTTGCCTCTTGTATTTTTTTCGTATCTCTTCGTTTTCGACCAAAAAAAAATTAAAACCGTTTTACTGCACGTCACTGGACAAAATTGCTTTATTAATTTTTGCTAAAAAAATCACATGTGCCTTGGAAAACAAAAATAAAAAAAAAGATTCTAGCAAAGCAAGTTTTCTAGTAGATACCATGACATAAAGTACACTACAACAGATATTGGAAATGTAGCGTAAACCATCGTCTTAAGTTGCCTTCATAAATAAAAATCTAATGGATTCAAGTCAGGAGAGCGAGGTGGCCAGTGAATTGATCCACCTCTTCCAACCCAGTTTTCACCAAAGGTGTTATTCAGATGCGTTCTGACAGGTATACTGAAATGAGGAGGAGCTCCATCGTGCATAAAAGTTATTTGATTACGTACATTTAGAGGAACTTCTTCTAGCACTACGGGTAATTCTTGTTGAAGAAACTCTAAGTAAGACTCGCCGTTTAATCTTAAGGGTAGAAAGAAAGGACAAATTGAATTGTCACCAACAATACCCATCCACACATTTAAAGCAAATTGTTGCTGGTGGCGACATTGTACGTAAGCATATTTCGTCACTCCATACATGAGTGTTATGGTAATGAACAATACCATCCCGCCTAAATCCTGCTTCGTCCGTAAAGAGTATGTATGGTATCATTAAAATTCCTATTATTATTAACCTTTTGGTAATACCATTGGCTGTAAACGGGGTAGAAAATCTCTTGGTAATAATGCTTGCACACGTTGGACATGATAGGGATGCAAAAGTTGCTCGGAGAGAACCTGCCACACAGTGCTGTCGGACTGAATACCCCTAATGTAGTTGCTATAGTCCTGGTACTAATACCAGGATTTTGTTCTATGGCACAAATAAATAAAAATAAAATAATATTATTGTCAAAAACATCACGAAAAATAAATAAGCAAGTGTACATTTTTCCCGTGATCTACAGTCTACGCTTTTGGAGTTTTACTATTTTTTTTTTTATATCGAAGCAGCCGCGCAGGCAGAAGCCTAACTGCCGGAACACCGCGGCTGCTATGATGATCCCAAAGAAATTTTGTTAATACGACTTTTGACTTGCCTAAGGTTAGTAGAAGTAGAAGTAGAAGTTAGGATGGGACGCCAAAGTCAGGCGGGTCTGTCTGGCAGGCACATCGTGCGGCGGCATCATGGAAGAGAGCTCTGAGGAGCAAAGCGGTAGAAAAGAGCTAGATCGCCGACGGCCCGCCGGTGCGAAATAGTCCCGAGGCTGAAGAGTCATCGATCAGTCGGACCGCCTTCCTCTGTACAGCATCGAGCATAGATAATGTAGTCGGGGCGGCAGCACCCCAAACGTGTGAGCAATACTCGAGGCTAGGCCTTATCTGGACCTTGTACAGAGTGAGAAGGTCATGCGGAGAAAAGTACTTCTTAGCTCTAAGCAAATAGCCTAGCACTTTCCTAGCAGCTGCAGCGATTGCCATCTGGAAGTTGCTGATTGGGAAACGCTTCTCTATGCAGTTACTATAAGCACGTGCATAGATGTCTGCCATTTCCTCAAAAGCGCAATTTTCCATCACAAAAACCGATACAAAAGCTTTATAGAGAAATTTCGCAAAGAAAATTAGGTGAATAATTCTTTTCCAGGAGAAATGACGTGAAAATGTCAAACCTCCATGCAGATATGATTTTTTGTTTTCCAAGGCAAAATTGATAAACCAATTTTGTCCAGTGACATGCCATAAAGCGGTTTTTATTTTTTTTCTCGATAACGAGGTGAGATACAAAAAAATACAAAAAGGAACGAAGTTGTATTTTTAGATTCTTAAACGAACAACAAATATTAAAGTTACAAAAAGGGCAGTGGCGTACCTTTTGTTGCCAATAATATTCGATAAGGTACCCCCGGGGCGCTACTGGACCTAATAATTTCGATCTACTCAGAGCTAAATTAGCATCTTAATAGAGCAAATAATATTGCCAAATTTCAACAGAATCGAGTGAATACTTTTCAAGATATTAATAATTACTTTTTAAATCTATCGCCCTCTTTTTTTCAAATTTTTTAACAAAGAATCACCCTCTAAAATATCTCCATCTATTTTTCGAACACCCTGTATATCATTTTCATTAAACAGGAGCCCCTAATGTGCCAAAAGCTCACTGAAAAATTCAGTCGAACTACGGTGTGATATACAGAAGCAACAGATGGAGACTTATTGGAAAATATTATTAATACAACTTCCATACGTTCTACAAATTTGTTTTATTTAAAAACAAAATCCCGAAGTACCTATTGGGGCACCCTTTATAGCCCAGAAATCAGTTAATTCTCAAGTAAGCCTTAACTTTTGGTTTCGAAAATTACTACAAACGTGTGTCAAACACAGAAAAACATGAAAAAAACCGTAGAACTATTTATACTTCAAGATACAACACACATATTACTGCCTGTGCAGTTTCAGGTCACCTTGATACCATTTTCTCATCATGCATTGCTGAGGCGACATATTTCAATTCAACTATTGATTTTTGTTTCAGCGCGTAATGGGCTTCAATTCGAATAACAACTAGATAAGAAACAAAGCGCACAGCAAAAAAATCCAAGAAGCAAGATTCAAAATTATTGTGGTGATAATTCCCACCACCGTACCAGATGGATGATATAGTTTTATGACAAATGATTTTGATTGGCTTAGTCCGAGAAATTTAGACATGAACATATTGGTAAAGCACCTACTGTTTGAACCATAGGCGGCGATACGGTATAATAGGAAGGCTAGTGGCCAAAAAGTTGAACGAGCGACGAAGATTGAGATTTTCGCATGTTTTCCGTAGAATACTGTGATAGTAACATCAAATCGTCACAACAAATAACACAATGGCTCAAATGTCGACCTTGTAAACCGTGCAGTTTTATTGCAGAAGCTCTAAGGATATGGTATTAGAGGGCAACCACTAAAATAGATTAGTAGTTATCTAGGCAATAAAACTCAGTGTGATGAAATTGATAGGCACGGCAAGGTTCAATTCTATGCCCACTCCTATACCTAATCTTTGTCAACGATTTCCGTAGCATCACATAATAAAATCTGATGACACATCCATCCCAATAAGGGCCTCCAACACGCCTCAGCTTGTGCAAAAAGGCACAACTGAGCTGAGAAAGGCGCAACAGTGGTAGTATTAAATGTAGTAGTATTAAATACTACAAGCCTTCTGATCATTATCTAGCAAGTTCAGTCAGTGAAATTTCTAAGTGCACCACTGTCAGAAAACTGTAGGTGGAAGACATAATATTAAACTTTTTTGCAAAAAGCTTGCGTCTGCCATCTTCTGTACAAGCCAGCTGCGATTTCAAGCAGAATAATCAGTCGTACCTAAATTCTACTTCGCTCATTTTGATTCGTTGATATCATCGTTTGGGGAGCATCTAGTACAGCCATTAGGCGATAACAGACAAAGTTGCAGAGACATATTATTCAGATCTGGAATAATGACAGCAATAAATAATGGATCATTCACGGCATTGAGCAGCCACGGACCGATGGTGACGAAGAACAAATTCCTGAACATAGGTTATACATAATAGAAACTAGGTATACGGGCATCAAATGTTTTAATAAAGTGCCGTCAAACGTAAAGGTACTCCCCAAAAGAAGGATAAAAGCAGTTTTAATACAAAAGAGCTACTATTCAGTCAGTTAATATCTCAGTGATTTCAACACTTGCCAGTGTTGGTGCTGTAATAACTATTTTACTTTTACTTGTTTATGTATTTTATTTACTTGTTCTTCTTTTCAAGCTGCTTCTGTCATACTGTATTCTATTCATTTTAAGCTTGTAGCTTGTTTGTATAATGTCATGTATGCATTTGAATGTTTGTTGCTCTGACGAATTTCTTTCTCATTATTGTTTTAATTTTTTTCCTGACTTTATTAGTAGTGGGATTTTAAAATAACTTGGACACTAACATTGGAACTTCCTCTGCAAGATGGCATAATTGGAATTTCAATACGACGTTTTGTTTCTTGTGCTCCAGCATCAACTTTATTTTTTCTTACGGATGCCATATTGGATTTTTGCACAGATGAATAGAGTTTTTAATTATGATGGATAATACGTAGAATATTGGCATTGTTAAACCGTATTTGAAAAAAATGTTATCATAGTTGCTTATTCTCTTGTACAATATGGCGTAGTCAAATTTCCATTTCGACATATTTGGATGAACATTTATAAGGAAATAAAAAGGTACGGTGCAACCTGAACACAACATCAAAATGTTATTGATGGCAATAACAATAATAATCATAAATAAGCAGAGATAAATCATAGCAGATGTTCAAAATGTCCGTTATTTTGTAAGCATAGCCTGACTTCTCTCTGTACATTGCTCACTGCTCGATTAACGATTAACTAATCGTAAACAAAAGGTGAAGACAGTTAGAGGTGTCTCTCTTCTGTTGCCGTTTCTTCAGGTGTCCCTCACGGCTCTGTCTTAGGTCCTTTGCTGTATTTGATATATACTTTTGATTTACATTCATGTATTGAGCATTGTGCTATACAAACTTACGCGGATGAAACGCAGCTTTCTTTTCATTTTGACTTGTCTCATCTGGATGAAGTGTCATATAAGATAAATTGTGATCTTGCTAACATCACTGATTTTTGTAAAAGACACATGTTGAAGATTAATCCGGATAAAAGTACTTGCATACTTTTTTATCCTAAACATTTGCATAATAGAGTAAGGGACAGAATTGCATTGAGCATCAACAACGAGCTCATTCCTATTGTGGAACAAGCAAAAAATCTTGTTGTCATCTTCGACGATAGTTTAAGATTTGACAGACATATGTGTCATCTAACGAAGTCCACCTACATCAAATTGAGACTGCTATATGCTAATAGATCCATTTTGAATTTTAAAACGCGTAAGAAGCTAGTTGAAAGTTTGATAATGTCCAGCCTCAACTACGCTTTAACCTTATACTATCCTTGTCTTGACTCGATGAATCGGTGTAGGATCCAAAGAATGCAAAACAACTGCTGTACGTTTGAGTATGTTCTTCGAAAATATAGTCATGTCTCCTCAAAGATCAAGGAGTTGAAATGCCTGAAAATGGATCAACAATTTGAATATAGTCTTATGGTATTTGTGCATAAGATATTGTGTACTAAAAAGCCCATCTATCTCCATAGTAAATTGGTAACTAGAGGAATCATTAATCTTAGAGATCTGAGGCATAATAATAATAATCTGACAATGCCTTTGCACTACACCGCATTGTTTCAAAAATGTTTCACTTTCAATACTGTGAGGTTATAAAACTCAACCGACCCTGCTTGGAGAAGCAAAAGTGTAGTAACATTCAGGAAGCTGCTTAAAAATCCGCTGTTAGATGTATCATAATTAGTTGTTATCTTTATGTTTTTTTTTTGTTGTCATCCGTTCAGTGTTGGTTCTTGACTGTTTCCTTTTTGGTAAACCAATATAGCGCGGATTTATCAACTGATTGTATTTTTTCCCTTTATTATTAGCTCACTTAGTTGAAAGCCAGATCGATGTATTTATTTTTATTATATATTTAATCACACAATAGGGTTGGATGTAAGAGTAGCCAACTGGCTACACTTCGCCCTATTGTTGTGTTGCTAATCAAGACATCTATTATTATTATTATTGTTATTTATTTCTCGTCTTGTCAGTCTTCCAAACTCTGTTGCTTTGTCCAATTTGAGGTCTGGTCTGGTATACGAGACAGGTGAAATCTGATAATTTCAAGGCCCATCTAGAAACTTATGTTTTTCTGGAATAACTAGGGTTTGGAAACATCCATGTATGACATATTATTTTTTTCGAATTCAAAATCAGCAACTCTATTCTTCTGCGCAAAAATCCAATAGGGCGTCCATTAGGAAAAATAAAGCTGCTGCTGGAGGATACGAGATGGAACGTCATGTTGAAATTGAAAAAGTGGTAATAATATTATGCAATTTATTTTAACATCCCACTACAAATAAAATCAAGAAAAATTTAAAACGATTTCAGGATAACTCGTTTTTTCCACCTGTCTCCGCAAGTAATTTGAATCTCGAAACTTTCTAAGCGGCATTTTGTGACTATCTAAATATGCAACTTTGCCCCCATTGGAGCGACTACTAAATGCGGTGTAATCATGGTTTATCCAATATCAAGTGAATAAACATCTATCTATTTATCTATTTGTCTATCTATTACTCTTGACATGGTCTCCAGCATAACGAATCCTTCCAACGGCAAAGGAACTAGGAGAAGAATCTCTTGGGGAACATTTTTTCTCCACAAAAATAAGGAATACAAAAATTGACTACCGTAAAATCGACCAACGCCGTCTATGGTGCTACCTCCCCACCTGAGTCAGTCTCAAAACTTAGTTCTGCATAATTTCACTTGCCTAATTTATCCAGACCTGCACGAGTGCAGGTAAAAGAAAAGTACAGTCGTTCCCGTGCATCTAAGCGTTAAACAGCAATCGGTGATTAGTCGTGATTGATTAGCAGTGATCGAAATGGTTCGTCCAAGCGACATTATCTGGAATGTAGTAGCTCCCGCTGGGAACTACCTCAATGATGTCGATTGTGGGTTCAGGATCCTCCCTTCCAAGGTTTCCAATTGGTTGAAGCTGCAAAGGTTGGTTAGATTGGGGTATTTTGTGATAGTACTCGCCATGTTGGGCTTTGTCCACGGAGTACTATTGAACTACGTGAGAGGAACCGCCGAACTTTGGGGAGAGCATTACGATATGCCCAAGAATGTTGTTGGTAAATATTTTAACCTAATAAGTTATGATATCCATTACATTATTTTCGTTTTGAGAAAGTTTACTGTAATATAAAGTCTATGATTTCCAGAACACTGCGATTCAAAAAAAAAGAAGCCAAGTAGACTTCACAGTTCCTTTCAAAAAGCTGTTAAATTAAACGACTAAATTTTGTTTAAGTGTAGTCATACAAAAGGTCACTTTGTAACGTATTTCAAGCAATATGTTTTCTAATTTTAATGCATCAAGTATTTTAGAGCAAAAACTGGCTTAAACAGGGCGTAAGCAGATTATCATGTAGAGGATAAAGGAACGGGGTAGTCCTCCTCTAGGTTATGAATTACTTAGAACTATTTCATAGCCGAAAGTTTCCTAAATTTCGTTATCTAAAGGGAGGCGTTTCGCTACTTTAAGTTTGTGTTTCCAATTTCTTCGGATTCTTGAGATAAATCAACAGGTGTCAAAAAGTATCTTCAATCAAATTGCTACCGTTTCGGCGTGCATTTTATCCCTCCCTCAGGGCTACAAAGAATGTGAAAAAGTACATAAGGAATTCAAAATCGTAAATACAATAATGAAGTGAAAAAAGCCCGCTAAAGAATTCACTAGGAAAGTACACAAGCATATAGACACCATAGAAGAAACAAATAAAAACTATGGTAATAAACGTGAATACATATTAAAAGTTATCATAGAAAAAATCATACTCCAACGATTTTTCTTCAAAAATGGTACCAACCTTTCCGCGATCTTTTTGATCTCTTTCCTTTAAGAATTTTTAACTTCATTTACACATAACCCAGCTACTGATAGTAACATGTCGTCTTGGTGCAACTTTTGTTCACTCTTGTGTCGGGCAGTTTGTTAATGAAATCAACATAACATAGAATTCTTTTTATCTTTTCCATGAAAAACTCCCTTAAATGCACAGCATGGATGATATGGTCTTGAATTCACTACTGTGACTGTATTTATGGGCCTGAACTAAGATCGATTGAGATAAGGAGACTTCAGACTATTCAAAATGCGTCTTAGATTTTCTTGTGGAGTGAGAAAATTTGAGACAGTATCACATAAATATCGTGAGCTGGGTGTTCAAGAAATATACTAAGTGACATATAAATCCGAACACCCAGTTTAAATGGTTTTATTTTAATAAAATTTTGTATAAGTACTTAATGAAGCATAATAAGTAGATGATAAAAATTTCAAAATGATTGCACTGCTTTAAAGCCATTTAACCTTTAATAATGTGTGGATGCACCCTGATGTGCAACGCATTCTCCAACGCGCCTAGGCATGCTTCTGATCAGGTGGTCAATGTCCTCCTGTGGTATCTCATTCCAGGCAACCACCAACTCCTCTCGAAGTGCTTCTAGACTCTGAGGAGGACGTTGCAAATTGAGCAATTTCCTACCCATCATATCCCACACGTGCTCAATTGGGGATAAGTCGGGAGATCTTGGTGGCCATGGTAACAATGTGACATCATTATGTTGAAAGAAGTCTATTGTCACTCTTGCAACATGTGGTCGGGCATGATCTTGTTGGAAAGTTGGATTTGACAGGGTGTCAAGATAGGGTAAAAGATGGGGTTCTAGAACTTCGTGGATATAACGCTGCGCGTTCATGTTACCTTTGATGAAGATTAAAGGTGACCTGGAACCATAAGCTATAGCACCCCAAACCATAACTCCAACACTGTGATGAACATGTCTTTCAACAAAAAACTGTGGATTCCTCCTTTCACCACGTCGCCTTCTAACCCTGGCACGACCATCGTGCATGCCTAAACAAAATCGAGACTTGTCACTAAAGACAATACTGTTCCATTCCTGATCCCAGAGTGACCGTTGTCAAACAAACCAAAACTTCTCATTCGTCGGTAAACACTTCGCATGCCAATAGGGCTTCCGTGTTCTGCAAACCATTCATTTGCAATGGACCTGGTAGTGGAGAAACGGTCCCTTAAGTCCAATAATCTTAGGCGGCGATCTTCACGGTCTGATGTTCTACGGCGGCGTCCAGTGCCCCTTGCTCTTTGCGTACGGCCTTCTCGAAGCCATGCCTGACAACACCTAACCACAGTGTCTACACTTCTTTGCACTCTAAACTGCAATTGCCCGAACAGAAAGTCCAGCTTCCTGAAGTCCCACTATACGGCCCCTATCAAACTCACTAAGTTGACGAAATCGTACAGGTCTCCGTACTCTAGGCATCGTAACCGATCGTAAAGGATGTCAAGAACCAAAATCCGCCAACGTTGATTCTTTACTGCGGCTGAAATATTCATTTTTAGAGCGTTAGTGAATTAAAAAAAAGCAGTATAAAAACCGGAATGTTCAACTCATAAGGCTGAAAATTTTTTCACTTGTTATTTACAGTAAGATAAATACATTCACCAACTTTTATTAAAATAAAACCATTTAAACTGGGTGTTCGGATTTATATGTCACTTAGTAGTAGAAGAGCTTAAAAAAAATGCACGTATTGACCTTGACCCATAAAGTAATCACAACATAAGTCCCTCCATATCTATCAACCAAATTTACCAGATACTCAGATGTTAATCAACTGAACACAAATAATAAGCATATCTTGATTGTCCCGAGACATCTCTATACTAAGTGATATATAAATCCGAGCACCCAGTTTAAATGGTTTTATTTTAATAAAAGTTGGTGAATGCATTTATCTTACTGTAAATAACAAGTGAAAAAAATTTCAGCCTTATCAGTCGGACATTCCGGTTTTTATACTGCTTTTTTTAATTCACTAACGCTCTAAAAATGAATATTTCAGCCGCAGTAAAGAATCAACGTTGGCGGATTTTGGTTCTTGGCATCCTTTACGATCGGTTACGATGCTTAGAGTACGGAGACCTGTACGATTTCGTCAACTTAGTGAGTTTGATAGGGGCCGTATAGTGGGACTTCGGTGAGCTGGACATTCTTTTCGGGCAATTGCAGTTAGAGTGCAAAGAAGTGTAGACACTGTGGTTAGGTGTTGTCAGGCATGGCTTCGAGAAGGCCGTACGCAAACAGCAAGGGGCACTGGACGCCGCCGTAGAACAACATACCGTGAAGATCGCCGCCTAAGATTATTGGCCTTAAGGGACCGTTTCTCCACTACCAGGTCTATTGCAAATGAATGGTTTGCAGAACACGGAAGAATGAGAAGTTTTGGCTTGTTTTCACACCGGCCACACTGGGTCCTCCCTTTAACTCGAGAACACCAACGTAATCGCCTTGAGTGGTGCAGACAACGGTCACTCTGGGGTCAGGAATGGAACAGTATTGTCTTTAGTGACGAGTCTCTATTTTGTTTAGGCATGCACGATGGTCGTGCCAGGGTTAGAAGGCGACGTGGTGAAAGGAGGAATCCACAGTTTTTTGTTGAAAGACATGTTCATCACACTGTTGGAGTTATGGTTTGGGGTGCTATAGCTTATGGTTCCAGGTCACCTGTAATCTCCATCAGAGGTAACATGAACGCGCAGCGTTATATCCACGAAGTTCTAGAACCCCATCTTTTACCCTATCTTGACACCCTGGCAGATCCAACTTTCCAACAAGATAATGCCCGACCACATGTTGCAAGAGTCACAATAGACTTCTTTCAACATAATGATGTCACATTGTTACCATGGCCACCAAGATCTCCCGACTTATCCCCAATTGAGCACGTGTGGGATATGATGGGTAGGAGATTGCTCAATTTGCAACGTCCTCCTCAGACTCTAGATGCACTTCGAGAGGAGTTGGTGATCGCATGGAATGAGATACCACAGGAGGACATTGACCACCTGATCAGAAGCATGCCTAGGCGCGCTGGAGAATGTGTAGCACATCAGGGTGCATCCACACATTATTAAAGGTCAAAGGGCTTTAAAGCAGTGCAATCATTTTGAATTTTTTATTACTTATTATGCGTCATTAAGTACTTATACAAAATTTTATTAAAATAAAACCATTTAAACTGGGTGTTCGGATTTATATGTCACTTAGTATATTTAAGAGGTCGTACACATATACTGCTATACACTCACTACTCTATAAAGGGTTTCAAAAAAAGATTGAAGGATTTTATCTCCGATTTCATTGCCCAGTAAGTAGACCATGGCCATGAATAGGGACCCGTTACAGGTTTTTTTTAACTTTTTTGTTTTTATTGGGATTAGAAAATTTACACAAATATTTGTTGGGTTAAGTTGAAAAACGCTTTTTAGCGACACTTCGCCTTTTTATACTTTGTATAAATAAAGCCGGATTATTAAAATTATTATTATTATCATTGGCCCTTGGAACTTCTCTTAAACCGCGTAAACCGTGTTGGTGTCGATACAAACGTCGTGCAGTAATAACCGATTTATTGTTTTCATAATATGCTCGGACAAAAAATGCACGCTGCGCTCCCATGTAAGGCTCCATGGCGACTAAATTTATCACCCCTTAACCCGCGTTTCCGAGAAATTTGAGATTTAAATCGCCAACACTCTAATGGCCCACCGTGTGTTTTATCTGATACCCCCCGTACGGCAGTAATGCCGTTTGTGCGGATAAGGAGCCATCCTTCATACTTTTTCATTGTGTGAAAGTTTCATAACCATAACCATTAAAAGTTCGTCTCTCATTTCTTCAGGTTGGTTTATCTATGCCGGCGAAGTACAAGGCGGTATATTCGCATTTGCTGTGGCTTATTGGGGAAGCCGAACTCACCGCGCCTGTTGGATAGGAGGTTTAACGATATTTCTCGCCTTGGCGGCTGCAACTTTGGCTATTCCTGAGATTTATAAGCCTTACAATGCGACTGAAATAGATAGAGCCATTACAGGTAATTCCCAGGATATATTATTTTCACTCCTTCTGATTTACACACCTACATCTTATCTCGCCAAATACATTATACGATGGCAAGTTGGAAATTTCGCTGAAGGGCACTCACTTGTTCAGGAAATGGTCTCAAGTGGATTGACCTGGTACTCCCGCGTATTCACATATCGTCTGACATCTGACAATACCTGCTATCTGAAATTTTTGCCCAATTTGAGGTATATGCACATTTTTGTTCGTCTACCGACAGCGCACATTGTGAAAGAGTCCGCTAACTGCAGAAAAATTTAGTTTTTGAATTATTCAGCTAAAAAAACACCTATCACTGGTAACACGTCTGTCAATGAGCGGCAATTCCAGCTATCTGACAATTACGCGTGCTATTTTTCTTAACTTTGCAATTATACACAACGTTGTGATTTCTCAGAAATATCTCACCAAAGGACACACCCAAATGGAATGTGACTCTGTACACAGTTGCATTTAAATAAAACTGAAAAATAGAGTTATTGAATTACTAAATGACTTTGTTAAAGCGTCAAAAGAAGCTAGGACAGAACCAGAGCCATATGAGGTGATCCAATTGAGTTACGACTTCTTCAAGGACTACTCTCGAACAGAGGTGCAGCAATAATTAACAATTAGACTAGGCAGGGACAATGTAGTCACAGACATCAAAGTACTATGTTATAATCCCGATGAAAAAATTGAAGTGAAACTAGACTCCAATGTAGAGCCTCAGGAGTTGCCTATGAGACCAAAACAGCTACCCATCATTTCAGACTATAAGTGTTATATCTAAGGGCTGTCACATGTTTTACAATTTGCCATATGCCAAGGAAAGAAGCTGAACGTTCATTTAAGGTGTAACTGTAAATGCATGCTATTATATATAATGAATAACAGTTTTTATAACACGAATCTCACTAAATCCATCTATGCATCATAGTACAATATCTGCTAACTGCAAAGAAAGTTAGCAGAAATATCAGCTATCTGCACTAATTTTGTCAATTAGAGCTTCATTTAGATAAAAACGCATTAAATGTGTTAAACGTCATTTATGTTTTGTGACCAAAGTTGTAGAGTCTTAAGACCGTTAGTATAAAATTGATAAGGTTTTTTCGTCCCCTGTAAAATTACGGTTCCTGCATATTTTATTTATTTATAATAATCCATACACTGCCTGAACAGAGTGATCCAATTAACAGGCAGGGAAAAAACAAAAAATGATACTAAAACAATTCTCTAAACAGTACATGATAAAAAAGACAAATATAAATTATCCAATTGTTAAAAAAGCTGTTATAGCAGGTACTGTCAGATGTCCGACGATATGCTTAATTTTCAAATTACCCATAACGTGTGTTTTAAAAGTTTTGGCGCAAAATTCATTGGCTTTAATTTTAAAAAACACAAAATAATATCAAGTTGCCTTTGGAAACAAAAGTTTGTTCACTTACTTTACTGTCAGTTGACATTTATTTATTCTGAAGTTTTCGCTTTAAGGTATCATATAAATTAGAAATAAGAAAAAGAATCTACAAGCTGGTTAAGAGGGTACCCAAATATAAATTATCCAATTGTTAAAAAAGCTGTTATTGCAGGTATTGTCAGATGTCCGACGATATGCTTAGTTTTCAAATTACCCATAACGTGTGTAAAGTTTTGGCACAAAATCCATTGGCTTTAATTTTAACAAACACAAAATAGTTGCCTTTGGAAACAAAAGTTTCTTCACTTACTCTACTGTCAGTTGACATTCATTTATTCTGAAGTTTTCGCTTTAAGGTGTCGTATAAATTAGAAATAAGAAAAAGAATCTACACGCAGGTTAAGCGGGTACCCCAAAGCTAAAATCTGTGGAATATTCCCGAATGAAAACATTTCACGCAGAACCATTTATCGAACAAAAGCGGAGTGTGTGCAGGGAATACCATGTCTGAATCTCCCAAAAAGTGGAAGAACACGTGCATTTGCTGCACAGAGGTCAGAGACATTGGTGAGAAGAGCAAAAAGTCAGGTTGGAATGTCAACATTGAGACAGCCTCGTCATTACAGATCTTTTAAGAGTACGATATCTTTGGAATTGAGGAGAAATGGTCTTTCGATAACTAGTGTATATTTGAATAAATTCTTCATTAAAAAAAGTCCGATAAATATTTTGTGCCAAAACGTTTAGGACATGCGTTACGTATACAATTGGAACTTCTTGTTACAAAATCATTATTGGTGTAAATAGGGCTTTTCAAATGTGAAAATTGATCTCTAAAGTGATTGGAATCGAATCGGCCGTTTCAAAAACAAAACTTATTTTTTTAGGAGACAGTTTTTAAAGAGCATTTTCGGGCTTAATACAGTTCATAAATAATAATGATGGAAAACGCTTGAAAAGCTGTTCTGGACTTGTGTTATTTCAGCAATAAATACGGATAGTGGTACATAACATGACTTCAGTAAAGGAATAACATTAATTATATTTTTTACTGCCTATTATCCAAAATGACTTCTAAATACTGACTTATTAAAATGTGACATGTTTTAATGTTGCACGTTTCTAATATAGTTACGGTAATTAGAAGTAAAGATCGATTTTCCCGTTTTGCATCCAAACCATGAATCGGCCAACGTGAAAACCTACATAGTCTTATTCCTTCAACTTTCTTGAATATTCGGCGATTGATTGTAGAAGAACCTGCTTAGTTGCATAATTTATTTTTCCAACAAAAAGAAATTGAAAGGTATTTTTTTTATCTACACGAGTAGTTTTTGAAATATTTGGAGTATATTTGAAGAACTTTCTCAGCCATAAAAATAGATTGAGTCGATGGTCTTTGTAGTAAACAAGAGAAATCAGACGTAGCCTTTATCCAAAAATTCACTTTACTGAAAATCAAATTCCATGAACATTTCTATCTTTAAATGTTTTAATTATTCCAAAACACCACAAAACATACAAAAAGGATATTTGGGAACGATCTGGAATATTTTTATTTTCTACTTAGAAATCCGTCCACATGTCCAAATTTCAAATCGGGGTTGGAAAAATGTCTAAAAGATATGGAAATGAACATGGATTTTCTTGATGCAGAAGTTATACAATACAAAAAAATCTTATGGTATTTGGATTTGCGATCACATTATCTACTACAGTCATGCGTTATAGTCTCATCATATTAGACGAACATTCATCATAACTGCAAAGTCTGGTTTTATTGCTGCAAGTTGTCCAAGGGTGTATTTAAAACATGGACGCATAAAATGGGTACAACAATTTTTGTGGGAAAACTTTTTATTCGACTACAAAAAATGAGAAAACGTGTTTTTTCGGAAGTGTTGGCAGGAACGAAAAAACTCTTTATATAAGATTTTTAGGTAATGAGAAACCTACAAAATGACACAACACGTAAAAAGATCCGACTACTAGCAAAAAAGTTATGGTCGAAAACCGAGGCATGCTGCAGATTTTGGCACTTGTTGGTAATGCGACGATGGTTTCTCGCAGGTACGTGAAATTCTTCAACGTAGGATTCATACTTCTAGATAACCACAACAAAATTGGAATAGATTGGTAAAGTAGTTTTTGAAAATTTCTAATTGTTTATGCCAAAAAAAACTCCTGTTTTCCGGCCACCAATACTAGTTTATTGAGGAATATACAGGGTGGCGGGAAAATAGATGCGGAGCCGATGGGGGGAAATAGTACAAGCCAATCTGAGTCGATTTTACTATAGGAACTACTGTCCGAAAATTAGCCGTTTTCGAATTATACTAACTTTTAAGACTTTATAAAATTAACGTCCTTTATACGTTAACCAAGTCATAAAACTTGAAAATTGGGTGTTTCATGTGATTTTTTTTTGGTTTTACAATAAAAATATTCTGAAATACGAAAATTGATAGTCAAATGTACATTATTGACGTTATCTCATGCAGTAAGCTTCAAAATAGTTAAATTTTTGTTAAAAAAATCTTCGTTCATCTCAAAAGCTTCAGTTTACTAGAAAAGGTCGCATCAAATTTTTCATTCAAAATAATTAGAAAACATCTACGTTTCATTACCTTCCAAATGTGGTATGAAAATCAAAAATCGATTAAGAATTGGCAAAAATATGACTATTATAAAAGGAGGAAGGAAAAAGCAATACAAATACTACACTTACAAAATCATACCTTAATACAAGACGATTTGTTTGAAACTACATTTTTTATTTTTAAAATACATTTTCAATATGGCGCCCTCTATTTCTAATGCACACACGTGCTCTTCTTATGACAGCTGATTTTACTACCGCCGAATTCCTAAGACAGGCTTGAATTTCTTGTGCTGCATGTATTATCCTGTTTCTGAGGTCTTCTATTGTGGGTACAGGATTTTGAACAGAGTATTCTAAAGTTTTCATGCGACCCCACACAAAAAAGTCCATACGTGTGAGATCGGGACTGCGTGCTGGCCATGGGATTGGTCCGCCTCTACCGATCCATCGATTCGGAAACTGCTCATTTAATCAATTTCTAAGACTTAGTCTGAAATGTGCTGGGTATCCTTCATGCTGAAAAATCAAGGCGGACCAATCCCATGGCCAGCACGCAGTCCCGATCTCACAACTATAGACTTTTTTGTGTGGAGTCGCATGAAAACTTTAGTATACTGTGATCAAAATCCTGTACCCACAATAGAAGACCTCAGAAACAGGATAATACATGCAGCACAAGAAATTCAAGCCTCTCTTAGGAATTCGGCGGTAGTAAAATCAGCTGTCATAAGAAGAGCACATGTGTGCATTAGAAATAGAGGGCGCAATATTGAAAATGTATTTTAAAAATAAAAAAATGTAGTTTCAAACAAATTATCCTGTATTAGAGTATGATTTTGTAAGTGTAGCATTTTTATTGCGTTTTCCTTCCTCCTCTTATAATAGTCATATTTTTGCCAATTCTTAATTGATTTGTGACTTTGATACCTCATTTGAAAGGTAATGAAACGTAGATGTTTTCTAATTATTTTGTACGAAAAATTTGTATGCGACTTTTTCTAGTAAACTGAAGCTTTTGAGATGAACGAAGATTTGTTTAACAAAAATCGAACTATTTTGAAGCTTACTATAGTTTATAGCAAAATACACTAGTTTACATTGCCGATTTATGAATTGCAAACCATTCCGGAAGATAAATGTTATTTTTATGCAAAAAAGGGTGGTTTACGTTTTTTCTTCTAAACAAATTCAAACATCTCGTATTTGTGAGTAATTCGCAACAACAGATGATAGACACATGCGCTTTGTTTTAAAATGTGTTATGTTTTTTGAATATCATAGCGCATTTGTTAAATTACTCACAAATACGAAATGCTTGAATTTGTTTAGAAGAAAAAAACGTAACCTTTGTTTTTCGCGAACACAAACCTGTATATTGCTCAATAAACTAGTAGTGATCGCTGGAAGAGAGGTGTTTTGGGATAAACAATTAGAAATTCCCAAAAACTACTTGACCAATATATTCCAATTTTGTTGTTGTTATTTAGAAGCATGAATCCTACGGGTTTGAAGAATTTCACGTAGTTGCGTGAAATTATTTTTGTTCCTGTCAACACTTTCGCTTCAATCCCAAAAAACACGTTTTCTCATTATTTGTTGTCGAATAGAAAGTTTTCCCACAAAAATTGGTGTATCCATTTTTTACGTCTGTTTAAATTTGCTAATATGATTAAACTATTATCGCTACTATAATCTAGAAATGAATAAGAAAGCGTTTTCCAACTTCTCCCCCGTAGAGCAGACATTCCTGAGTCCTAGCTTACACGCAATTCTTATAATTTCAGCGCTCACCTTTTGTAGTAAGAACACAAGTCGAGTCATTGAGATCCAAGTCAAAAGGAACTTCACCATAGACATGAACACTGTTATGGCTCATCTATTCCAACTTGCTATGGGACTTGCCAGTGTCGCATATTATTCATTGGGAGTCACTTATATTGACGACCATGTCACACCACAACATACTCCTGGATATATCGGTATTCACGCAACATCCGAAAAGGCTTAGGGATGAATGCATTGTCATAGTCCTTCTTGACGGTGATATTTTCGTTTGATTACAATTTATAGATATGTATGAAAATCATGACTCTATTGGCATATTTTATTGCGAAGTTTGAATGAAATTGACAATTTAGTTCCTCTAGCATTAGTATGGACTCTCACGTGAAACGCTACATGCCCCTTTCACCAGAAGCAAATTCTTAGGAATGTTCAGTCAATTGATCATGTGACACTTAAAGGGTTACCACAAATTTGTGAAAAAACATCGTCGACTCATTTTTTAAAATATTTGGTTCAAAGGCAGCCTATTGGCAAGCAATTAAGAAAAACCGTGAGGCGTTTCCAGTTTAAGAGAACCTTCAAGAAAGACTCCAGTAGGTTGACTCGGCATGCAACGCCGCCATCAGTTCATAAAGTATTAAGTTCAGAGCAATTTAAATCCTCTGAGAAAAAAGTCAGCTACGAACATGTACAACAGAGAAATTAATTGGATCAAGTCAGTCGAACAGGCCCATACAATTACTCCTTAGACATTTTACCCCTACCCTACCGGTAATTACTGTCCATTTGACAACGTTGTCCCTTTCCACGCCTGCGCGGAATCGTTGCATCGAGATTTGGATATGGACAACGGAAATGCAAGTCGTACAATGTGAAAAAAAAAATTTTTTAGTTTTTAATAATTTGATTAATCTTTCCAAATTTTAATCCGTTCGGGTTTATAAAAAAAAGTTTGTTGCGCATAACTATGTGTTCCGTACTTAACAACAAACCCAATCTGTCCAGTTTTTTGTCTTTATAATACTAACAAGCAGTCTCATCTACGTATTTTTATAAAAAACCATTTAGCAGAAACCTCACCAAATAACTCCTGAATATGACAGCATACTCTGTCAGAAGCTCGAGATTTAAGTCACTACGCTTTAAATTTGTCGATTCCCTATATACAGGGTGTCTGCGAAAGGTAGGAAAATCTCGAAACCTTAGCATACCTTAGTCCAACAGTTGATAGTTTGCGAGATACAGGGTGCCAAAAATAAAATTTATTTCCGATTTTTCTTTATTGCTCGAGAAGTGTTTCAGATTTATACTATATATATATGTTCGGTTCGCCGAGCGGTGAGGTTAAGCAGACCATGTTCTAAAGGCAAATGTACGAGGAAATCTATGAGTGAAATATGGCTAATAGGTGCATAGAATTAGCCAACTAGGAGCGTATAAATATACTGATATCAAACATTTTTTGTATACCCTCTCTCATCCCTACAAGCCCAACACATGAATTTCAACCACTACGAATTTCTTTTTCGAAAATGTTTAGGAGCCTCTAAGACGTCAAAAAGTATCAGCGATTTTTTTCTTCGTTTTGTGGCCCCCTACTCCACCGCCACTGGACCGATTTTGAAAAACTACAAAGCCTTTTCGTCCTTGGCATAGTACGAGCCCAAACAATTAAATATTCGGACACCTTTACATTTTGTTCAAATGGATCATAAATTAACTGCTGCTGTCTCAAAATGTATAGCAAAAATGTATAATGGTGGATAAGTATAATAAACATCTATTTATGCATACCGATATTAAATTATCTAGGTACCACATGAGAAAAACTATACATATTTTATTTTGGTGTAATATATAAAACCTTTGTATACATCGCCATCACTTTGTAATATAATGTATTGTATTGTATTGGGTTTTCCATAGCGGCACCTCTGTTTTCATATTAATGTATTACTTTAAAACAAACAGAATCTTTAGTTGCCATATATTTTTGTAAAGTTTTTTTTTTCATTGAAATTAATTATCAAGGAAAACATGATACTATTGAAAATATATCACAATTTGTATATACTACCAATAAAAGTTTTCGGTACAAGTTTACAATCTTGTTCAGTTATTTTATAGGACGATTTGGTCAAAATATAAAGGTGTCCGAATATTTAGTTGTGTGAAAATTTCATCAAAAGCCGAGCGGTCCTTTTCAAGTTATAGAAGGGTCATAGATTAGCGGATAGACAGACAGACAAACCAACAGACCGACGGAAACAAGTTACATGGTTTTCCGTAATCTACATGTCCAGTAATATCCAAAAAACATAATTTCTCATTTTCCAATTTCTTCGCGGTTCCAATACCTCCTTGCCCTGTGGCGTATGAGGTAAAAGAAAACGTTTTCGATTTAACATCTTCTTACCTTGACACACCTCAATCTCAAGGCTTCTTTGTTTCTAAAAAATACGGAGTGTTATCAGAATTTGCAGAACTCTCCTGGTAACACCAGCTCCCAAGTAACAAAGCCAAAAAACAGGTGTTTTTATATTAAGTCTTGAAGTGAACTACAGACTATGCATTCGGCCCTTAGATCTGAGTCAGTGTTGCGCTAATTATTGAGTTTTTTAAAAATTGTAAATTGTGGCAATATGCGAATATTTAAGGGTGTGAATCTAGATGAAAAATTAATGTTAGTTTGCTTTATAAACTATGGTCCAAAACTCGGGCTGTTGAAGTTTTAGGAAAAAAAATGGAAATTAATTAATATTTTCAGACCCGCTTCAGATATTTCACTGATATTTAGTACGTGGTGAAAGTTGACGAAGTTGCATATTTTTCAATGCAAAAATAATTTTTAACTTTAACAGTGGCGTGCGTACGGGTATTGACTTCAATATTTTTGAAGAAAAAAGTGGTACGCCAATAGTTTTTTGCACAAATAAAAGTCCCCGTTCAATTTAAAAGAAATAATCTCTCTCGAGTTGCTTTCCTTCGATGCGCCATTTTTGAGTAAAAAAATGAAAACCATTCAATTGTCTAACTTGCAAAATTATTATTAATTTAATTGGAAAAATTAAACGCATTAGGGGTAATGAACAACAACAACTGACAACATAAACATAACATTAAAACCAACGAAATGATTACAAAAATTGTTGAAAATGGCCCCCTTCACTTAGTATGCGTGCTTCCGCCCTCCTTCTCATGGAATTGCGCACTCGTTGAAATATCCCTGGAGTGTTTTTTATTTTATCTCAAGCTGCAACTGTTCTTTCTCTTAATTCCTCTACAGTGTTAATGAGACTTGTGTACACTAGTGTCTTAAGATAGCCTCACAAAAAGAAATCTAAACTGTTGAGGTCTGCGAACCTTGGTGACCATTCTTGTGACCCACCGCGGCCAATCCAACGATTTTGATAAATAGTTTATAAATAATTACGAACCGCTACACTGAAATGCGCTGGTGCACCATCATGCATGTACCACATATTGTTTCTTATTACTAACGGAACATCATCAAGCAGCAAAGGCAACTGTTGTTGAAGAAAATTGAGGTAAGTCTGTCCGTCAAGTCGTCCCGGCAAGAAGAATGGGCCAATAAAGTGGTTGCCATTAACTCCTGCTCATACGTTAACCGAAAATTGGTGTTAGAAATGGGTTTCGGTTACGGCATAGGGATTTTTTTCTGCCCACAAATGATTATTGTGGAAATTCTGAATGGCATTTCGAGAAAAATTAACTTGGTCCGTGAACAGAATCATTGATTCAAATTGCGGATTTTGTGTAATTTTTTGAAGATACCACTGACAAAAAATCACACGCCTTGGAAAATCAATGGGAAGTAATGCCTGTACTCTTAAAATATGGTAAGGATACAACAAAAAATCCACTAAAATTCTCCAAACAATTTGATGGCAAATATTTAAGTATCTAGCGAGCTTCCTCGTACTCGTTTCAGGATGTTCTTCGACTTCGTGCAGCACTGCTTCTTCAATTTCAGGTGTTCTCACACTTAGAGGTCTACCTTCAGATGTTCCTTTTCGGACAGAACCAGTTTCAACAAGACGATGATGAATATTAGAAAAGGTTCGACTATCTGGCAAAGCACGATCGGGATATCTCTGGTGATAAATCCGTCTGGCTTGCTCACCATTACCGTCGGCAAGGCCATATACGTAATGCATTTCCGCCATTTATGCATTTGAATAGTTCACTATTATTAACAAAATCATGAAAAGATGTCACAGCGAACAGATTTGAATAACAGAAACTTGTCAGATGTCAAAAGCCAGTGACATGTTCCAGAGCAACTAGATATTTATTGCTAAATTGCATTCTTGAATTATTACATTAATTTTTTCGGACAATAGAACGGTTTTTATTTTTTTAACTCAAAAAGAGAGATCATTTGTTTTAAATTGCACGGGGAATTCAATAATAATTTTTATTTGGCAAAAAACCATTGGTGTACCATTTTTTTCTCAAAAAATGTCGAAGTCAATACCCGTACGCACGCCAAAATTATTTTGAATTGAAAAGTATGCAACTTTATCAACTTTCACTAGGTACTAAATATCTGTGAAGCGGTTCTGAAAATATTAATTAATTTCCATTTTTTTTCCTAAAACTTCAACACCCCGAGTTTTTGTAAGGAAATATTTTTGGACCATAGTTTATAAAGCAAACTAACATTAATTTTTCATGTAGATTGATACCCTTAAATATTCGCATATCATTAAGGAACACCCTGTATAGAATAAATATTCGTAGGAGTTGTAATTGCGGCGAAATCAGTTGGTAATCAGGTAGGAATATATAGTGCTTGGTGTCCATACGTATTAAGAAGAAACATATTTGGTACTGTAGGTAAGTTTGCACTCTAGGATGTAGGTTAAGATCTTTAATAAGATAGCTAGATGACAATTATTGATTTTATACTGCACTATAACTGAATACAGAGTTACATGTTTTTCAGTTTGGTTTTGGATGATTGCATTCACTCTTTTATTTGGACTCGTGATAATACTGTTTCCAAAAGAGCTACCGCAATTTGCAAGGGAAAGATCAGTAGATTCTCTGGTCACCGAAGTTACTGGAAGGAACCCCAACCCTAACCAGGAAGACTTAGTCGATGGTATTCGTTGTTTTGTACATACTTATAGCCCGCGCAATAAATACGGCGTTGTGAAAGCTGGAGCTTTCCATTCCAGAGGCGCCTAAGTTTGAAATAATAAAACTAATGAGCGATAAAACTCAAGCGAAAACTAGAACGATTTAAAGAGAAGTATTTGATAAAAATGTCAGTATCAACCTGTCACATATTTTTAAATACTTTTAGAAGTTATCGCTGTTGTATTCAAAAACACAACGCGAACCTCCAGGAGAACGATCTGAAAACACTCGCAATGCTACAGCATTATCTTGAAGACCTTAACCGTAAACACCAAATCAACAGCCACATTATTGCCTTTCTGAATTTTTTTAAAATACAATTTACGTTCAAACAGCTCGGTTTACTCATTACGCGCACAGCGTCTCGATCGGATACTGACTTAGGTCGTATCTTTTAACCAAAAGGTGTCCAGGGGGAAAGTTCACTTTTTAATTTAAAAAAAAACAAACATAAAAATAAATTATTTATTACTATAAACATATCTGTAAATTCGGCGGGTTTTATTACTTAAATATCTTTCCGTCCCAATATTTGCCATGCTGTCGGATTCACTTTTCTAATCACGCGCGCAAATTCTGAAACACTCTCTTGTAGAGTTCCGGAGTGATGTTGTTTATTTCTCGTCGAATGTTGTCTTTAAGCTCTTCCAGTGTTCGTGGATTATTGCAATACATCTTCGACTTTAGATAACCCACAAAAAATAATCACATGGCGTGAGGTCTGGTGACCTAGGAGGCCAGTGAATGGCTCGAAACTTCGATATAACTTTTTGAGGAAAAAGTGCTTTCAGGATATGGCGCACCAAACAGTCACCTTTGGACTATGTAGCTATTGTTGATGTTTCTCTTTTGGGTTCGGTGGAACCCAATTTCTGCAATTTTGCTTGTTCACATAACCGTCTAAGTGAAAATGGGCATATGATTCACCACTCTTAAAGTAAGCTTCGATAGCAAAAGCACGTTGCGCCCCGGTCCAACGTTCCATTGTGAGTATTTAACCCGCACGCCGAACGTGTCCCACTGGACACCCTATACTTTGCTGAATATACAGTCAGATTTGATATCGCAGACTTGAGATTTTGATTATTAGGAAAATATGATTATTTTTGCAAAACTATACGCTGCGTTATCGAAAGTCCCAACTTTATGAACACCCTGTATTGATATCCACATTATTTTCGTAAAAAATCTTTAAGTTGATCTGGCCGCTAAATAAGACCACATATGTTGAGAAAATCATTTCACTTTATACCAAGTTAATTCATAGTATACCAATTTCCATACATCTGTGGTTTCATTTTAGTCTAATCATATTAGACGAAAACACCCCTGGTTTGCGAAATAATTTTAAAGTCAGGTATTCAAAGCATGGACGCATAAAATGTTTACACCAATTCTTGTGAGAAAACTTTTTATTCGACAACAAAGAATGAGAAAACGTGTTTTTTGGGGTTCAATCGAAAGAGTTTGTAGGAACGAAATATCTCTTCATATAAGATATTTAGGCATCTATTAGACCTACAAAATGGGTCTACACGTGAAACAATCCGACTGATAGCAAAAAAGTTATGGCCGAAAACCGAGGCATAGTGCAGGTTTTGGCACTTGTTGGTAATGGGCCGATGGTTTCTCACAAAAATTTGGAATTTTTCACATTCATAGGTATCCTACTTTTAAACAACCTCAAAAATATTGGAGTGGATTGGTCAAGCAGATTTGAGAATTTCTAACTGTTTATCCCAAAACCCTGTTTTCCGGTCATCACTACTAGTCTATTGAGCAGTATACAGGATTAGTTCAAAGGGCATTTTATAGGAAAATACACTAGTATACCTTGCCGATATGAATCGCAAAGCATTCCGGAAGATAAATGTTATTTTCATGCAAAAAAGGATGGATTGCGTTTTTTCTCCTAACAAATTCAAACATTTCGTATTTGTGAGTAATTCGCGACAAAAGATGATAGACAGATCCGATTTGTTTTAAAATGCGTATAGTCATGTATGTTTTTTGAATATCGTAGCGCATTTGTTCAATTAGTCACAAATACGAAATGTTTGAATTTGCTTAGAAGACAAAAACGTAACCTTTGTTTTTCACATAAAAATAATATTTATCTTTCTGAATGGTTTGTGATTCACGTGTTTTTGCTATTAAATGCTCTTTGAACGAATCCGGTATATTGCTCACTAGCAGTGATGGCCGGAAAACAGGTGTTTTGGGATAAACAATTAAGAATGCTTAAAAGGCCAATATACTCCAATTTTGTTGTTGTTATTTAGAAGTATGAATCCTACGGATTTGTAGAATTTTAAGTAGTTGCTTGAAATCATCGTCGCATTACCGACAAGTGCCAAAACCTTTTTGCCTCGTTTTTCGGCCATAACATTTTTGCTATTAGTCGGATCTTTTTACGTGTGGTCTCACTTTGTAGGCTTCATAAATACCTAAAAATCTCATATGGAAAGTTTTTTTGGTTCCTGTCAACAAAAAACGTTTTCTCATATTTTGTTATCAAATAAAAAGTTTTCCCACAAAAATTGGTGTACCCATTTTATGCTTCCATGTTTTAAATACCCTCTTGTACAAGTTGCACCAATAAAACCAGACTCTACAATTATTTCGGGGAAATTTGCTAACATGATCAGACTATTTAGCGATCAGATTAACATGGCACCTCAATTTCAGGATTTTTCAAAAGCATAAGACGAATCTTGAAAAACAAATTTTTGCTATTGAACCTACTGGCATACACACTGATCCAGACGGCTTTGATCAATTTCCGATTATTCGAGAACGGTTTCAACCAATCGAAATATCACTCGACACTACATCCTTTTGCTACAAGTTTCAACGGTTTAGACAGAGACCAATTCACAAGCCAGCTCCTGGAACAACCAATGGTGGCAGTCTTCTCGATGACTACTGGGCTGGTCATGGCTAAAATTAAACCAAGGGCCAAAGAGTTAGTTACTTCGAATATAATTATTTTTCTGTTGATTGGTATGATGTTTTCAATGACAGTATTCTGGGAATGCGTGGATGATCACGAAGTCAAGGTAGGTTTGAAGTTCATAACTAGGTTGGTTATTCCCCAATTTTCAACTACTCTGAAAGATTTACAGAAAGTATTAAAAACTTTCATCCTGTGTTCCATGCCGTACCATTACAAACAGTGTGTAACAACAGTCTGGAACACATCAAATACCTGACAAATGACTCACCTATTTTTTTTAAATTGCTAGGCGGATCCATTGATGATATTCGCGATGTTGCCAAATCTAAAGTTTTCCTGAAACTGATAGCAAATTTTATTTTTCTTATGTAATGAACATTTTATTCGATATTTGTGTTCTGCGAGAAATCAAACATAATTTGACGTAGACCTCATAGTTTTCGAAATAACAATGAAAGGTATTTTTTTCACCTAAGCAATGCTCGGTATGGAAAATAATTTCCTGTCATTTCTGACATTGAAGAGTCCATTGAATTTTGTTAGAAGAATTAATACAATATGATATATACTAAGTGACATATAAATTCGAACACCCAGTTTAAATGGTTTTATTTTAATAAAAGTTGGTGAATGTATTTATCTTACTGTAAATAACAAGTGAAAAAATTTTCAGCCTTATCAGTTGGACATTCCGGTTTTTATACTGCTTTTTTTTAATTCACTAACGCTCTAAAAATGAATATTTCAGCCGCAGTAAAGAATCAACGTTGGCGGATTTTGGTTCTTGACATCCTTTACGATCGGTTACGATGCCTAGAGTACGGAGACCTGTACGATTTCGTCAACTTAGTGAGTTTGATAGGGGCCGTATAGTGGGACTTCGGGGAGCTGGACTTTCTTTTCGGGCAATTGCAGTTAGAGTGCAAAGAAGTGTAGACACTGTGGTTAGGTGTTGTCAGGCATGGCTTCGAGAAGGCCGTACGCAAAGAGCAAGGGGCACTGGACGCCGCCGTAGAACAACAGACCGTGAAGATCGCCGCCTAAGATTATTGGCCTTAAGGAACCGTTTCTCCACTACCAGGTCCATTGCAAAATGAATGGTTTGCAGAACACGGAGGACCTTTTGGCATGCGAAGTGTTTACCGACGAATGAGAAGCTTTGGCTTGTTTTCATACCGGCCACACTGGGTCCTCCCTTTAACTCGAGAACACCGACGTAATCGCCTTGAGTGGTGCAGACAACGGTCACTCTGGGATCAGGAATGGAACAGTATTGTCTTTAGTGACGAGTCTCGATTTTGTTTAGGCATGCACGATGGTCGTGCCAGGGTTAGAAGGCGACGTGGTGAAAGGAGGAATCCACAGTTTTTTGTTGAAAGACATGTTCATCATACTGTTGGAGTTATGGTTTGGGGTGCTATAGCTTATGGTTCCAGGTCACCTTTAATCTTCATCAGAGGTAACATGAACGCGCAGCGTTATATCCACGAAGTTCTAGAACCCCATCTTTTACCCTATCTTGACGCCCTGGCAGATCCAACTTTCCAACAAGATAATGCCCGACCACATGTTGCAAGAGTCACAATAGATTTTTTTCAACATAATGATGTCACATTGTTACCATGGCCACCAAGATCTCTCGACTTATCCCCAATTGAGCACGTGTGGGATATGATGGGTAGGAGATTGCTCAATTTGCAACGTCCTCCTCAGACTCTAGAAGCACTTCAAGAGGAGTTGGTGGTTGCCTGGAATGAGATACCACAGGAGGACATTGAACACCTGATCAGAAGCATGCCTAGGCGCGTTGGAGAATGCGTAGCACATCAGGGTGCATCCACACATTATTAAAGATCAAAGGGCTTTAAAGTAGTGCAATCATTTTGAAATTTTTATCATTTACTTATTATGCTTCATTAAGTACTTATACAAAATTTTATTAAAATAAAACTATTTAAACTGGGTGTTCGGATTTATATGTCACTTAGTATATTTAACTAAAACCAAAAATAGTGTATTTGATATTCCAAGGGAACAAGAGAAAGAATAAAAACAAAGAAAACGATAAAACCTAGTTATTAATTTAAACTCAAAACAAGATAAAAATCATATTAAATGTTCCAACTGTCGTCCATATGCTTCTTGGCGATGAGCTAGATATTGCGGAAATGCGTTTAGAACATTTTGAAGACATCGATTCTTCTGCATTCATTTCCTATTCGTTATTTTAGTTCCTCCAAATCAAATGATTTGGTTTTGTATACTACATTTTTGTGCCCCCACAAAATATAGTCGAGGGGTGTGAGGTCAGGAGACCGAGGTGGCCATTCAATCGTACCTCTTCTACCTATCCATCTTCCAAGAAATGTTTGATCGAAAAATTCGCGAACATTTCAAGTGTAATGCGGAGGTGCACCATTTTGTTGAAGCCATATTCTATCGTTATGCACCCTTTTATTTACTAAAAGAAAACAATATTGATATTTTTTATAGTTTGTGGTGATGAAAGGACTGTGAAATACAGGGTGTAAACGGCATGATAGTCATTATTTAAATGCGTGATAGAGAGGGTTAAACGAAGCAAAATTTTTCATATAACATGGGGGTCAAAATGGCATTTTTTTAGAGAAAAGCGACCATAAAGTAAAATAAAATCTGCAGTATAAATAAAGATGGAGCAAAATTTTTCATATAACATGGGGGTCAAAATGGCATTTTTTTAGAGAAAAGCGACCATAAAGTAAAATAAAATCTGCAGTATAAATAAAGATGGAGTTTGTTATTTTTAGCTGTAAGGTATTATTTCATTATTTGATAATGTTAACTTCTGTTAACACTAACAAGACTGAAAATAAATTAAAATTTCAACAATATACTAGGTAATTAATACTGGTAACTATAAAATTTGGATACTGGTTACTATAAAATTTGCTTGACATATTTTTTCTACTTATATACCTATATTATAAACTTCAATCTCTATTCTAAAAAAGTTTGTTCTGATTTGTATTTAGCAAATATTTCTTATATTGTATTTTGAAACTTGAAAGAGAAAGATTAAGGAACTGGTTGGGAATTGAATTAAATTGTTTAACAGCATTGTATGAGAATGATCGTTGAAACAATGCACTACTATGAAGCGGAATTGTTAATTTTTTTAAATATCTTACATTTATATCGTGAACAGAATGTCGGAAAATTAGGCGTTCTCTTTCAGAATCAGGTGAACCTGCAGTGATTATAATTTTTAATAAGAAACTAGAAAAATGGAGAGTGCGACGCTCATTTATTTTTAGCCATTGATATATGATCAAACCCACGCAGACCATAGATAAACCTGAGGCACGCATTTTGCACCTTCTGAATACGACCTCTACTTGCCTTATCTAAGCAAAACCCATTTGATAAAATCGCAATAATTGAAATTGGAAAGAATTAGGAATTCACACTTTTTTTTTAGTGATCTGTTTAGTATGTGTCTGTTATTATAGAAAACTTTTAGAGAACAAAATGATTTTTGCATAAGATTTTTTAGGTGATCTTTAAATCTAAGCTGAGAATCTAAAACTATACCGAGATTTTTTGTACTTTCGACAAAATTCAATTTTGAATTATTAGTCATTATATTGAGATTAGCTTTCAAAATCTTAGATTTGTTACCAAAAATCATTACATGCGATTTTTCCGGATTAAGTTTTAAGCTTGCGACTTAATGAGAGATTGTTCAAGGTGTTAATGTCCTCATTTATACAATTTTCGTAATATTTGTAATCCTCAACATCAAAAAAACAATAAACCTGGGTGTCATCCGCGAAGGCCTGAACTTTACAAAACTTTAAAGATTCAAAATAACAAGGGGTCCAATATTGATCCCTGAGGAACTCCCGATATGATCTCCGCTTTGTCTGAAAATATGATAGAATCGATTGATACCTTCCTGTCAAATATGATTTTAAAAAAAGATCTTTTGAAGTTTATTCCACAAAAATGATAGACTACTGGGCATGAATCTTTTAAAAATATTATTTCTTCCGAGAAGATTCCAATATCGAAAATGGTAGGCTTGACAACCGATGGCGCTCCAGCTGTGGTGCGTCGTGATAAGGATCTCGTGGGGTTATGTCGTAAGGATTAAATTTTTCAGCAATGTCTCTGTTACCACTGCATTATCCATCAGCAAGCATTTTGTGGATATTTTCTAACACTAAACAACGTTATGAAATTGGTTGTAAAAATTGTGAACAAGATTAGAGCTCAAGCGTTACAAAGAAGATTATTCAATCTGGCTTAGAGGTTGTAGTTTTCTTGTGGATATCACAGAAAAATTGAATGAGCTTAATTTGCAGCTTCAGGGAAGAGACAATGAACTAGCAGAAACGATTTCTGATATAAAAGCGTTTATGAAAAAGCTTGAGTTTTGGGAACAAAGCTTAATCGATGGCGATAACAGGCATTTTACTGTTCTTTCAAAAAAGATATCTCAAAGTCAATTAGAACCATATGACAGTAAATATCATGTAGAAATAGTCTCTAGCTTAAAGGACAACTTCAAAAATCGTTTCAAGGATTTCAACGGAATTGCTATAGTGCCACAACTTGTTGTTTCACTCTTCATGGAAGTTGATATACAATGGTTAGCAGCTTATGCTACGCAGAATTTTAGCGAAGACATCGCTGCGACAGAAAAGGAAGTAATTGCATTAATCTCAAATACAAAATGTATCTGGTGATGAAAAAAATTATGTTTTATATCGTGTTGACTTGAAAGTGAAAGCATTATTTAGTTCAACCTATTTTTGAATCTTCTTTGTCAAATATGAAGTTTATTAAAAACAAATACTGTAATCGACTTTTGGATAATGAATGTATTCGAATGGCGGTATCAAATCATACTCCAAACATTAAGAAAATTCTCATTGAACGCGCATTTTTTATCAGGACATGTTTTTGTTTAAAATAGCACGTTGCTTTTTTCATTTTTAGTTATTTTTATTAAATCGTATGTGACATGCCATTGTAGCTCACGAAACATTGAGTGATATGCATAAAGGTGAGCGGGTTCTCAGAACTGGCGACTCCATATTGTAGCGTAGTTACTCCTGTTAGGGAGAGCCTGCTCGGTTTTGATATGCATAAAATATTTGTCAAGAAACGGAGAGGCTACTCAAGTGCTAATGACTTGAGTAGGCACTCTGGTTTTCGAGTTCCGACTTGTATTTTGTTGTCTCGCCGAATTGGCAATTTCTCTATTGCGAGCAGTTGCTACTGTATACCGGTAAACGTTTGTGTCGGTGGTGTTTAGGTCGATTATTATTTGTTCATTTACATGATGTCAACCTATTCTGAAGATCATTCATCTGAAAATCAAACAGTATTTGTTAATAGAATTAAACAGTATCCTGTTTTGTCGGAAAAATCTAACATCCCGGAAATCAAAAATAAACGACGTAAGGCGGTTGAAGAAATAACAGAAAGGGTAGAAGCCGAATTAGGAGTTAAATATAATGAAGGGCAGATTTGGAAGAAGATTCAAAACATAAAAACCAGATTAAAAGCGAAGACAGACAGAAATCAAACCAGAAACAAACCAATAAAATTGACATGATGGGAACAAGAACTGTTCAATTTTCTACAAGGAGAATCAAATCCTAGTATTTCTCGATTGCAATGTTAGTTGTATTTTTTTGTTTTTCCATACAGTAGGTATAAGATGTGATTGAGTATAATATATATACACGTCAATAAATATAAATAGCATATATTTTAAATTTTAGGTGTTGTGGCAGGTTGCCCACAAAAAAGCGTTGATTACACTCCAACAGCCTGTGCTGAAAAAGAAACAATCACCGAAGAAGCATCTGGAAGTTCAGGACCAGTACTGAAAGCTACCACAATGAAAGATGGACCCAGTAAGGAGCCTTCTAAAAAAAAGGAAAACGAGGATTAGTGGAAACCGATGAAACACGAGATTTATCAATAACAGAGCTCCAACGTCTCGTTTTACTTGAACAACTGCAAGTGTTTCGGCTAGCTAAGGAACTGCTACTTCACAAGAGAAATATTAATGAATCTGATCCAAATTTATCAACTTTAAATGAAAGTGCAGAAACTGGAAATCCAATTTCCATGAGCCTATTTCCAGGACAGAACTGACAGAAATACTTCATGTTTCACAAATGTTATTTTTTATTAGTTTTAAGAACTTTCTCTTAAGTTACCATTTTGAAAGTGTTATTAATTTTGTTATGAGTCATTAAACATCGTTCTTTAACGTATATCTACATACTTTGTAAATCTGGATCATGCTAGATACTTACTTAGACCCGAAAGCCATGAATAATTCTTGATATTGCATCTCTTCTAAATTGACCTCTCTGACGTATCACTCCATCTGCATAGTCGGCAGCATGTTGATTATGGATTTCTTCTTGTTCGCCATCTCCCGGTATACCAACAGCAAAATCTTCATCATTAAGGTGCTTAGCCACATTATGCAAGATAAAACAACTCATGACAAGGGAGGGCGCTTTTTCTGTATCGACGCATATTTTGTTATGTAGAATGGGAAAACGCTGTTTTAGTTGCCCGAAACATCTCTCTATTATAACTCGCTCTCTCGTAAACAGCCGATTGTATGATCTTTATTCCGCTGTTTCTGCAATCCTAAAAGGAGTCATGAGCCAAGGAGCTAAACCATACCCAGAGTCTCCCAACAGAACAGCACTAGTCCTATTCCATTTCATAACGTTGTATATATCAGAATTCTTCCATATCTGAGAGTCGTGTACATATCCTGGCCAAGAAACATCCACACTTGTGAACTCTTCGTTTGAATTGCACGTTGCTTGTACATTTATACTAGCAAAGTTCTTTCTGTTCACATATTCGTCTGCATGAATAAACGGCTTCAGAATAGGTATATGGGTGCAGTCGATAGCACCAATAGCTGAAGGAAAATGGAACTTCTTGCCACTTATTTTTAGCATTGTGTAGATCTTCACATGAGGTTGGGAATCTAATCCAAATATTCGACTGCACAATATCTTCTCCTATGCCAATGTGAAATCCTACATCACCCACATATCGTAAAAAACCCTCATTCTTTCTATATGGCTCAAAGCACCTCCCCTATATTCTTCTATCTCTCCAAGAAAATGGTTACTTATCCGCTCAACATTAACCTTACGAAACCGATATAAAGCCCGATAGTCTTCTTCCCTTGATTCCCTACGATCTTTAAATACCTTCGAAGGCTGATAAATAGGCATAAATTCGGCCATTTCGTGAACACATCCACTTCTTATAAAGCTTACTACTAAGGTATCTCGCATTTCTTTAAGTATGTACTCAGCGGTCGGAGTGGACGCTCACTTTTATGCATATAAAAATTAAAGTCGACACTCAAGGAGCGAGTACAGCCTCACGGAAAGAGTAGAAACTTATGAGTGTGAGCTTCTACTTACATTTTTATGCATATCAAATGGAGTGGCTACTTTAAAAATGCGAGTCAAAAGTAGCCACTCGCCTTTATGCATATCACCCATGTGATATTTTTCAAACAGCTACTGTTGGTAGGAATGAATGTTGTTATGTAATATGTATTCGTTATTAATTTATTTAAGTTCATTAGTATATATCAGTATACAACTGTGTATTTCATTTAAGTTGACTTCATTGCTTACGACTAGATAGCTCACTGTGTATTCCAAAATTATCAAAGGATTGAACACAAAGAAAAGGTTGGCGACCACTGGGCTAGTCCCTATTTATTAGATGCAACCGTACTTTTCTGAACGATTTCATTTCGTTTAAATTCCTAGGAACGTTGCTATAGTCTAAATCACGAAAGATGACGATTACGGCATCATTTTAGTCTGTAGTAAAGACAAACGACAGCGATTTGTCTATATTTTTAATGAAGTTTCAGATATGTTAGACATAGACAAACATAATTTTATTGTCTAAACAAGCTGTATTGCTAATTTGCGTGTATCCGACAAAGATAGATGATGTGTTCATGTTGCATGATCGATCATATTTGAAAGATGAATAGTTAGGTTATGTTAAAGCAGGTTAGGTTGTTTTTGAATAATACTTTGGTCTTTGGTGTTCCTGTCTCAGGGTGTATTCTACTCATAACTGTGTTTTCCAAAACAAAAACTTCCCACTAAAATTATTATTAAAACCATGAAATAAAATGAAAATAAAAATAATCAGTAAAATAACCTAACTTCGCAAAATCATAATATAAATTTATTGTCATAATGTGTTCCTGACATCGTGATTTTATCATCGACATGCGTCCGATTACTTCAGTACAATTTATGGTATGACGTAAAAGTCATCTTTCGTGATTTTGACTGTATTTCAATTTTAAATTTTTTGCAGATTTTTCAACATTATTTACAACGATAATATAGGAAAACAGTGACTGTGAGAGGAAATTAAATTGGTACCTTTCGTTTTTAACTGCGCATCCACCATTTATGAAAATGTTATCTTGCAATGAAAACTCTGACACATCTACCATATTTTCAAATATTTCCAGATACTGGGCAACGCTACTTATGTCAGAATCATAGACACCTCTATGAATGAACACAATTGCAAGTTGGTGCAATCAATGGGTCAAGTACATAATGTTATAATTACCGGTCTAATGGCATCGGTGTTTATGAGTAACACTATGCTAAACATGAAAAGTGTCGACTCTAAGGACACATCACTAGCCATTGGTCTCCAGTTTACTTTCGTCGGAATTATCCCCTATCTTATAGTCAGAAGTATTTATTACTTCACTGCAGGTAATATTAGTTTAAAAACATATTTTTGCAGCTCAATAATATTTCGTCGTCAATGCGAAACCTGAATACTGGAGTACTGCGAGTGCTTACCAAGTAGTTGAATAGACTTTACCCTGATATAAGGTTTTGCTAGCTGAGACAGAAAAAATGTGAAGCCAAAGCTTGAGGGATGTGCGTTCTACTTCTTCTTCTGAGATGATCGATTCATATCCAGTTCAGCTTCTTGACTCCTGGTACTCCCGACACTGTTCCTCCTTTCAAATTTCAAATCCTTTATTCATCCTGCTGATCTCAATGAGATATAGAACAAGTCATACTTAAATTAGGAAAAAACGAAACCAAAAAAGGGACAAAAAATAAATAATAAATAAATTCATAGGGAAATGATATTCGTCACTTTAAGAGGTGATTCCTTGCATTATTCCAAACAAAAAAGTTCATTATAACTTATGTCCGAAAATCAATCGTTTTCGAGGAAAGTGAGTCATAAATAATTGAATTTTCTCAAACATTTGGCAACGCTGTAACGCAACCGCGATACGAACGCACGACGACCGCAACTGATTCATCGAATGGTTTACGTTTGTATGATATTTTTGTTGAAAATATGCCTCGAATTATTGAATACTTTTACGCAATTTTTAGTGGCTAATATATTTTATTGAATAACGCTTTCAGTACAATACATTTACTTAAAAAAAATGACAGAACTTACCGGAACGTGGCGATACACACCACCAATTTTTAAACGATGCGATGCACGAAAAAAAGAAAAAAACAACATTCGTAAATCACATAAAGTTACAATTAAATGTATTAGTAATCACAACAACACGCGATGATACATGCAGTGCAGCTGGAATACGACGTTGCCAGTTGTGTGAGGGATTTTGTATTGTTTGTTTTTCTTTCGAAAATTGTATTTAATAAGCAAGAAAATTACTTCTTCGTAAATGCGCTTAGCCTCTTCAGAATTGCAATGAGCCTCTCCGTAAATAATAAGCATATCGTGATACTCGCGTACTGAAAACATCTCTTTCGTAGCAAAATGCATGCACTCATACAGTAATACATACTGAATAATAAAATGTGATTTCAGTTCGGGTATACATTACATGCATTAACGTATGCAAGAAACTATCAAATACGTTTTTCCCGATGTAGATATTTATATACGATGTCGGTCGTGGGCAACACGCGATGATGCATGCAGTGCAGACGGAGTACGACGTTGCCAGTTTTGTGAGGGATTTTGTTTGCTGTTTTTCTTCGGAAAATTGTATTTAATAAGCAAGAAAGACAGACAGAGAGACAGTTAATTAATAAATAGATGTATTGATACATTTTACGCTATTAGGCATATAAATTTAAATTATTAAGGTGTAAAATTATTTTATTTCATGACCAAAAAGAAATAAGTTCAGCTTTTTTTTGCTCCGAAACGGTTGATTTTCGGACATAGGTTATAATGAACCTTTTTGCTCAGAATAATGCAAGGAATCACGTCTTAAAGCTACGAATATTATTTCCCTAACACCCTGTATAAAACTCGTCATATAAACATAAAAGCTCACATCTATATGATTGAAAACAGGAACTAATTTGAAAGTGCGGAAACATATTTTTTGTACAGATGGTATGGTGTTTACTTGATGACAGCTGTCATGGAGCAGTATTCAAAGGAGCAACGTTTAATTATTGTGGAAGCTCTCTAAAAAAATGGAGAAAATGCTTCCAAAACACAGTACTGTACCTTGACGAAGAAAAAGCGTGCTAGCGCTCATCCGGTTTCGATTGATGACTGAGTTCTGCCAAAAGAGCGATTCACTTCGGCTGGTCCAGATCAACGAGGTATTGATCTGACTCGAACACATCTCGCAGCTAGCTAGGGTATTTGTTTGGGGCTAATAAATGCTATATACGTAGCCTTGAGTATTGCTCACATGTTTGGGCTGCTGCCGCCCCGACTACATTATCAATGCTCGATCCTGTTCAGAGGAGGGCTGTCCGACTAATCGATCACTCCTCACTAACTTACAGTCTCGGTATCCTTTCGCACCGACAAGCCGTCGACGATCTAGCTCTCTGCTGCTGCTACATCAATGGGCTTTGCTCCTCAGAGCTCTTCTCCATAATGCTACTGCGCGATGTGCCTGCCAAGCAGACCCGCCTGGCTTCCGCATCCTATCCTAACCGTGTCAAACTTCGTAGATCCAGAACTGGTCGATACGACCGCCTAGACTGTCGGGATTGTGGAACAATCCACAAGAGGAGGATTTTCCCAGTTCTACTAGCTTTAGGGAGTTCAAAAATCGGATTAACAAAGTTTTTTGGAATCCTTATAGCAGCCGCGGTGCCCTGGCATTTAGACTTCTGCCTGTGCGGCGGCTTCGGTGTAAGAAAAGTTGAATACTATCGAATAGTTGGATATTTTAGCTGCTCCAGCCATCGGCGGGCAGTCGATGATCTGTCTTTATTTTGCCGTTGTGCCAACAGGCTTTGTTCCTCTGGGCTACCTTCATGATGCCGCCACGCAAAGGCCTGCCAAACAAACCGCTATCAGTCTCTGTCGAATATCTAGAACTGGCAGCTACTACAGATGCTGTTTTGTGATTACTAACCTGAGAAATAGATTTTACTTATCGCAGTCAAATAAGGGGAAGTCACATTTTCCCATCTAGGTAAATAATGAGTGTGTGAATTCTTTGTCTTGTTGGGCACAGAACTTGAACAGTAAAACCTTTATCCATTTTTGAATATTCTAATAATTACCTATTGTTGACTTCATGTGATTACAGAGTCTATTTTGTGTGAAATTATTGCTGTTACTTGTATTTATTTATTCCACTATTTTGACAGCTTCAAAGCCGTATGCTACTTGATGAATTGGAGTGTCTAAAAATGAGTGGACAACGAATGATGTGTCGATGTACGTAACACCTTCTATCCTTGTCGGATTCTCACATGTAGCGGTAGCGTGCCTCTCCTACGTACAGCTTTCTGACGCAGACATTGCCTCGGCTTTATTCTGACAGTGTTGCAAGACCTTCAGGAAATTCTCAGATGTGCTATATTTTAAAGTCTATGCAAACTAAATTTGGTAACGTCATACTTAATAGTGAAAAAATCTATACATACCTTGGTGCAGAAGACCATCATTGACCTCGGATATTTTTTGCCACCATGTGTCTCAGGATCTAAAAGTGCTCAGCCAATAATGGTATATTTCCCCACAAAGGTACTTACCTAATATACTAAATGATAGAAAATGCAACACCGACTACGAGTGCTGTAATTATAAGCATACTTTTACAAGTTTTAAGTCTATCGATAAATAGAAAGTGATTAAAATTTTAATATATATACAGGGTGGCGCATCGGAAACGAACGATTTTGTTTTCGAGGGGGAAACAAGTTTGGCAAAACATCACGTTAGCACGTGCAGTCCCCTGGGCGGGGGTGACACCAACCCTAAAATCTTGAATGGAAAGGGGGGGTCGAGTGATACCTTATTTTAAAGGTCTTTTAATTCCCTTTATAATGATATAAAATTAATTTTTTTTATACTCCAACTACCACGAAGGCCTAAGGCCTAAACACCCATTGGGTACCATGGGGCTAATGTACTTCAGTTCAGTAGTTTTGAAGATTTATTGATTTAAAGCTTAAATAAAAGTAATACATCATCATTAGTGGAGATCAATACATTTGCCAGCAAAGTAATTTAAAAATGAAGAATGAACTGACCCGTTAGGCAAGTAAATGTTGAAAATGGTCACCATGACTCTCCATGCAATATTAAAGATTTGAGGAGTAATTTGAAGGCACTCATTCACAATTCTTTGTCGCAGGCCTTCTAATGATGTTGGCTGAGTAGCATAGATTTTGCTTTTTAAATGACCCCACATAAAGAAATCCAAAGGTGATAAATCTGGCGATCTTGGGAGCCATTCAATGGCACCCCTTCTACCAATCCATCGATCTGGAAACGTCTGATCTAAATATTGTCGAACGCGTAATGCGTAATGTGGTGGGGCACCATCCGGTTGGAACATCAACCTATTCGCAATGTACCGCCGATCATTCTGATGTTCAATTATGGCTGTTAATGCAGGATCTATGGCGTCTTCCAGTAATTCCAAATACATTTCACCGGTCAAATTTCCCGGTAAGAAAAAAGGACCAACTAAATGATCGCGAAAAATACCAGCCCAGACATTTAATATTTGTGGCTGCTGTGTATGAACCTCATGATAAATTCTGGGATTAGAATCGGACCAATATCGGCAGTTATGACGATTTACTACGCCATTTAAGAAAAAGGAACATTCGTCGGAAAAGCAAGTGTTGAATAGAAAACTTTCATCGTTTATAATTCGTTCACTCATATCTTCACAAAATTGTAATCGCCGATCAAAATCGTCTTCATTAAGTTCTTGTACCAGGTGAATTTTATACGGATGAAAGCTATGGGCCTTTAGAATCCGTTGGGCAGTACGTCGACTAACACCACACACACTCTCCAATTTGCGGGTACTTAACGTAGGATCTACATAAACTTGCCCTAAAACCCCCACTTCTATTGCTGCGTTCCTTATGGGATTTTCAATGTTGCGTTTTTTATTGGCAACTGACCCAGTTTCCCGAAAATTAGCTAGGAGTTCTAGAACATATTTTCGATGCACGTTACTGTTCTCATGTCGCTCATTAAATATTTCTGCTGTTCTATTAGCGCACTGATTATTTCCGAAAAATACTTCGATAATTTCAACTCTTCCTGCTGTGGAATATACCATGGTTAATTTATGTAAAAAAGTGTTACAAGTTAATTTAGCAACAAAGTTTGGTCAAATATATCGTAAACTATGTACTAAATTCCTATTTAAAATAAGTACCAGATATGTCCTTATCTTTCTTCAAGAAATAACTTTTTTGCCACAAAAAACCGCTCCAATAGCTATTTTCAACAAGAAAATGATAAACAAACCATGAGCGTAGTGAAGAAAAGCATTTACTTATTAAGTAAATTCTTTTAGTCAAATTTCTTCTGAAACTAGTACAAACTAATCTGATGCACCTATTAAAGTCTACTTTAAGCTTTGAATCAATAAATCTTACTCGTACTCAACTGAAGTACATTAATTTTATATCACTATAAAGGGAATTGAAAGACCTTTAAAATAAGGTATCACTCGACCCCCCTTTCCATTGAAGATTTTAGGGTTGGTGTCACCCCCCACCAGGGGGCTGCACGTGTTAACGCGATTTTTGCCGAACTTGTGTCCCCCTCGAAGACAAAATCGACGGGTCTGAGCGTTTTTCCAAAAAAAAAGCTGAGCTGCCAGTAAATGCGTCTGTTTCGTTTTCGATGCGCCACCCTGTATACAGGGTGACTTCGAAGTTGAGTCATTTATTTTAACAGTGAGTAGATCTGATCAAAAGAAATGTTTTTTTCCTTTACCATTTTCCTGGTAAAATTAAAGTAACAAAGTTATAGCCCTTTGGAAGTTTGAGTACCGCCTGTCTCAATAACAATATTATGTGGTCGTGTTTGGCGACAACGGATATAATCCGCCGTATGGGTTCATCGCATCGGAAACAAAAAAGCGAAAGAATTTGGAACGATGTTTTTACAAGTATCTCATTCATTTGTATACAATCAGTGTCAGTGAATGGTGGTATCTGTTGCGTGGCTCAAACGAAATAAAAAATGGCACATGTTTATGCGGATCGGTTTCCCAATCGAGTGCAACCAACCCCTCGTGCCTTTGTTAATGTAGTACAACGGGCTCGTGAATCAGGTGACTTAAGACCTCAGAGAGGACCTCACGATCAAATACAGGTCCGCACTGAAATACTTGTCGGGAGGATACTTTACGTTATAAAACAAGGTAAAAATTTTTTTTTATTTTTTTTTTATTTTTACACACATATTTTGGTTTATCTTCCTTCTACAATCATTATCTGAAAATTAATGACTCAACTTCAAAGTCACCCTGTATATCCCACCTTAATGTTAGTGATGTGGTGAAGCTCCCCTGTTCGCGGCATTGATTGGATTAGGTGATTGATGTCTTCTTGTTTCAATGCTTATGGAAAAGCGGTGAATTTTGAAACCTTTTTCCCATCATGTCCCATACATGTTCGATAGGGGAAATGTCTGGAGATCGAGGAGACCACTGGAGCAGATTTACTCCGAATGCTTCTAAAAAGTCTAAACTAACACGTGGGACATGAGGTGTTGCGTTGTCCTGCTGAAAAAGTGGATCTTGCAATGTTTCCAGAAAGGGAAGCAGATGTGGTTGTAAAACTTATATAATATAGCGCTGGGCAGTCATGCTACCTCGAATGAATACTAATCGTGACCTGCTGCCGTAAGCAATGGCACCCCATATCATAACACCCATGATGAATATGCCGTTCGATCTTTCACCACGTCTCCTCCTTACTCTTGCACGGCCATCCTGTGTGCCCAAACAGAATCTGGACTCATCGCTGAACACGATTGTGTTCCATTCCATATTCCACTCAAGTCTCTCCCTACTCTATACCAATCGTTGCTGACGATGCTGTGGGGTCGGAGGCAGTACAAGATGGGGACGGTATGAAAACAGTCCAAAAGGCGTTATTCGGCGTTAAACTATCCTCATTTGTATTGCTCTTCGGACAGCATCAAACCACTGGTTCGCAACTGACTTTGTTGTCGAAAATCGAAAGCGCTAGTTGCCTCAAATAATGATCCTCTCATGACAGTAGCTTCGTTTCAATCAAACTCGGAAAGTTGAGTGAAATTAGCGCATCTGCGAACTCTAGGCATGATAATGCAATGAAACAACAATGAAACAAATGGAACCAACACAGAAAAATCACTGAATATTAATTAAACATGTTCATATTGTTCGGATCCTGATATGGCAAAAAAGCCTTTACAAAAAAGTACGGCTTCAACATTTTATCAGCGAATACTTCTATGGTAGCAAAAAATGTTTACAAGTTTTAGTATATATCTTTGTAGTAATCGCGGCACCTTGGCATTCAGGTTTCTGACTCCACGACTAGTCAAGTATAAAAAACTCTAAGCAATTAACTCCAATTTTTCTTTCAGAAGTGCTCTTCTGTCTGATACACGGCGCGAATGGATGCGAGTACTACTCAGAAGGTCTTGCGAGATTTTTATCAGCTGTTACTGTGTTACTCATATTTCTGGCAGCATTGGTATCAGGGGTAGTACTATTCTCACTACACGACATCCAGCTATACCGAAGGAAAAAATATTGTGATAGTAGGGACATCGATATTGTCCATCTTACATTAGCATCATCACTCGAGGGGGATAGTGGATCAACTGTTGAAATCTTCAACGGACCAGCTTATCAACTGAGGGATATGATGCGGGATATCCACCAGGTTCAGATCCATGAGGTTAATAAGCCAAATGAGGAACCGGAGCCGACTGCGATATTCGAAATGTGCAAAGGTAATTTCCAGTACTACAACAGCTTCTGGATTAGTTGAAAAAAAAGTAAGCCCATTAGCTTCTGCTTGCAAGCTTATTTACACTGCTGAAATTTTCAGGGTTTCTTCTACATACGCTGAAATAGTTTTTACAATAAAATGAATAATGTTGAGGGATGGAGGAGATTTTTCACAAAAAAAAAATGAATGTATGACTTTTTTCGTTGATTTCTAATTAGCTCTGTTGAAAAGTGACATGACCACTGCTAAAACTAACCATTTAGCTCATCTCAAAAAAATCACAGCCCTAAACCTAATGGCTTAGTTGTAATTGCAATTGAAGCGGTCCACACACATACAGGGGATCATTCGATATGTTTTGAGGCGCTGTAACACCTGACTTCCGTTGATCCACTACTAACTTCCCTGTATAGTCATTATAGTAGATGTAGATTCACAAAAAGGTATGAGCTTTCAAAATTTCCTGTCTATGAAAATAATTTGAATATGACTGAAAATATTCGGCGTCTGAACCTCAATCCTTTGCATGCGCCTTTAATTAACGAGGAAATTGAAAGGCATCAAGATATGAAGCATTTCAAACCAAACCAACATTGCGACCTTGAGACGAGTATTTGCTATAGGAATTATAACTTGCATTATTATTCACCATATGTTGAGTAGACGTCCAAGTATTTTGTCCCGATTATTCCAACTACAACAAGTATTCACTTCATTTTTCGTAAAAGCATCTACTATAGTCGAATACCAGAACTGATGACAGTAGCAGAAGTCATCGTGCGCCACTGCTTTGACGCTGTACCTTTTGATTACAGCGACGTTTACCGACGTAATAGCAGTGGCGTACGTTGAGTTTCGCTACTGTCATCAATTTTGGTATTCTACTATAGTTATTCGAAAAACTTTTTTCAACCATAGATACGATTTTATCTCGTTAATCATTTGATCCATCTCACACATTTTCAGTGAAACCTCGGCCTTCGACAAGTCAAACCCAAGAAACACAAGTTCACCAGAACGAAGATGAAATCACCATTGAAGAAATACTGGATACCCTACGTGAGCTGGACTCCGAGTATGAAGACGAGTCGGACGAAGATCCAGAAAAGATTGACAAGAAACATGAAGATGACGATGACGTGATTGAAGAAGAGAGCAAATGTTAAAGAAACTTATGGGAAATATATGTTAGAATAAATATTATAAATATATATTATAACCTACGTGTCATCTTATTCCATCTGACCGAAACTGTGCTCTCCTCAGCTCCTATTCTGGGTAAATCAGGTGCGGAGATTGCGAAGGCCAATATATAACTGACTGATCTAAAATGGGCGCCATTTTTGATAGACTCATTTCAGTAGGTGGCACCGTAGTAGTTGTTTAAAGCTCATGAGTCCAATTCATCATGGAACGCTACACGACCCCACAACGCGTGCGTATTGTTACAACGTTTTACTTCAATAAGTCGATTGTTTCAACGATTCGGAAGCTACGACAAGATTTCGGTCGAAATAATGTGGCCAGTGTCAACACGATTCATCAGTTGGTTGAATTTAAGGACTTGCCAAGGTCGGGCCGTGTTCGAACTATTCGTACTCCGGAAAATATCGAGAGAGTTCGTGAAGGTATAGTGGAGCGCCCTGAGACATCTACCAGACATTGTTCTAAGAGCTGGGTATTTGTCGCACGTCATTATGCACTATTTTAAAAAAATACTTGCATTTGCGGTCATACAAAATTCAGTTAAGCCAAGAACTACAGCCTAGTGACCATGAAAGTGGCCGACAATACAGTCATGCAATATTACAGCTTAATACCCAAAAATAACGATTTTTACCGACAACTGATTTGTTAATAAGCAGACTTGTCGTATCTGGGCATTAGAGAATCCTCGTGTCATCCATCAACGACCACTACATCCTCGTCGAGTCACAGTTTGGTGCGGTGTTTGGTATGGAGGTGTCATTGGACCTGGTGTTGCAAATTCAAGAGCCTGCGACCTATCGGGTCCCAGACATGTTCAATTGGAGATAGGTCAGGCAGCAGGTAAACGGTTGATGCGACGTTGAAAACCTTGTAACGTGCCAAAATCACGTAACCTTTTTTTTCTATTTATCACTTATCAGTAATTTGAATGTCTCTTCATTGATAATAGAGTGCCCATTCCTAGGCCAAACCCTTTTCAATGATTTTCTTTATAAAATTTAATAGTTTATTCATTATATAATTTCACTCGTATTATATCTTTCTTTCTCAGCGATTCAGTATGGTGTTGACGATCAGCAAAAAACTGTAGTTTTTCTCTGTTGATTTTCTATAAAATATATCTTCTTCAAGGCCACTCAAGATACCTTCTCTCTACTTGTGACCATTCATGAGTATATGTACATCACACCGACTAGCGGGTTGATGTTAGTTTAAATTTCTAGGGTTGAACATCCGTGAAAATTTTTTGAGTCTCTACTTTGTTATGTGAAGTGTGTATGTGCGTGAATTATTGAATAGTTCAGCTGTTTTCGAACCTGTAGCACCTTGCAGGATTCTTTTTCCTTATTACCTGTGCGGTAATCGCCTAACACGTAGATTCAGTTTTGCACATGTAGTTTTGTAGTTAGCTGAGCAAAAAACACATTCTTCATTTGTTTTCCTAACAGATAGTCCAGGTATATTAGGTCCATTCAATTGTCATGGCACCTGATGTAGATGTCTGTAACTTCTGCGAGGACAATTTCATTGTTAAAACCAATCTTGTCAAATGCAGTTTATGTAGCGGTAAATTCCAGTGCCATTGTGTTTCCTTTAAAGATGCTTGGCTTAAAATATTTTCAGATTGTGATAACATCCACTGGGTATGCAGCGATTGCAAAATTGTAATGCAATCAAAAGCGTCTTGTACTAGAATCAGTATTGAATCTATGCAGAGGGAAATTGATCAATTGAATCGTGAAATTAGTATAACTAAGAACCATCTTGATGACTTGCAGTACACAGTGTCCCTTCAAAAATCTGTCATTGAGTCTCATGAGAAGATTTCTTCGCCTTCTGTTAGCACTGACCAATCTGCTATCATTCCTGGACCGAGCAAGTACAGCGATGTAGTGAAGAGAACTAAAGTAATTTCTTCGACCCTCCTGATTAAGGCTGATAACGAGGCAGATGTGAACTCAATTCTCAGGGAAGTAAAAGTCTTCTGTTAATCCAGCCAGCCTTAATGTTTGCATCAATAATACTCGAAAAATTCGTAATGGTATTGCTGTGGACTGCAAAGATGGCAGTTTCCTGAGCACACTGAAAGATAACTTTTGGAATAAATTGGGTTCTAAATATTCAATATCTGAAGCTAAGAAGCTGCATCCACGCCTGCTTATAAGAAACGTTAATTTGGATGGTCTTGACAATCCTGATGATTTGATTTCGAACATAGCTTCTCTCAACAACATTGATGGTTCTCTACTTAAGTTTGTCACTAAGCTCAAATCCTCCCGCGGAATCAACATCGTAATTGAAGTCACTCCTACTCTAAGATCGGAATTATTAAAGACAGGATTTTTATATACTGGTTGGAAAAAGTCACCTATCTCTGATCACTTTTGCATATTAAAGTGTTTCAAGTGCTGTACGTTTGGTCATTCTGAAGCATCTTGTAAAGCTGATCTGTCCTGCCCAAGGTGTACGCGAAATCATAAAATCAAGGAGTGTAACTCGAGCGCCCTACAATGCGTAAATTGCCTGAACCATAACAAGGTATACAAGAAGATTCTACCAGTTGATCATTCAGCTAATTTTCCAAACTGTTCTGTGTTTCTCAATTATGTTCAAACTCTAAAAGAAAGGGTGGATTATGGCTAACACTATAAAAAGTGTCTTGAAACTATGTCACTTAAATGTGCGTTCTCTAACAGCTCACTTTAATGATTTTGCCTCTTTTGTTCAATATAAGTTTGATGTTGTAGCAGTCACTGAAACATGGCTGCATTCCAGTATTGACAGCACTGTAGTCAATATACTTGGGTATAATTTCTTCCGTAAGGACCGTGGGAGCAGAGGGGGTGGCATCGGTCCCTATGTTAAATTAGATATTAGCACTAATCTTATCCCAGTTGAGCTCGATGACTTTATAAATCCTCTTGAAATGTTATGCTATAAATTTAAACTGCACGGGTCCAGTATGTTAATTGTTGTTATATATAGGCCACCACATTGCTCTATACATCAAGCCATCCAGTGTTTAGAAAATCTTATCTCATTTTTCACTCCCCAATATGACAACATTATATTCTTGGGCGATATGAATGTCGACTTGCTTGCTCATAACAACATCCTCAGCAGCTGCTTTGATTCATTCAATTTCATTCAAGTCATTGATGAGCCTACACGTGTTAGAGCCTTCAGTTCCACATTACTTGATCCAATATTTGTTAGTGACAATACTATCGTCAAAAGGTCAGGGACACTCAATGCAGACTCAATTAGTGATCATCGGCTCACATACTGTGATATTTCCGTTTGTTATAAAAAAATAGAGCCTAAATTTGTAACATATACCTACGTATAGAAATCTTAATAGCATTGATATTCAAAGTTTTAAGACGCAGATTGCATCAATGCAGCTTAATGACATTTATTTCCTGAATGATGTGGATATTAAAGTCTCTATTTTTACTGGCCGTCTTCTTTATCTATTCGATCTCTACGCTCCGCTACGTACAGTACGTGTCACAAAACCTGCTGCGCCCTGGCTCACTCCTAACTTGAAAATGATTTTTCAACTCAGAGATGAGGCATTCGCTGTCTATCAGCATAACAGATCTGATCAGAATTGGGCCAGCTACAAAGATTTGAGAAATTATGCCCTTGCATCGCTTAGAAGAGAGAAAAAAGCATATATGTCACGTTTCCGGAATCTTAACTCTAGTCAAGCTTGGAAACACCTGAGGAGGATGAATGTGGTAGCCCAGAAACATGTTGCGATACCTCCCAGTCTCCTTGAGCCTAACATTTTAAATAATTATTTTCTTTCAATTTTCCAGACAGCTGCAGCTGATACAAATTAATTTGATTGATAGTGTCTCTAACTCTTATAGCGATAGACGCCATACACCGGATGCACCTCTGTTTGCTTTTAAACTCCTTACTCAGCAAGACATCGTCAATATAATCTCTCACATTAAGTCTACGGCATGTGGCTTTGATGGTCTAACTTCAAATATGGTTTGCTTATGTTTACCTGATACCATAGACCATATAACTCACATTATTAATGTCTGTCTCGAAACAGGTTACTTTCCTGCCAGTTGGAAAAATGGTATTATTATTCATAAATAATCATCCAGAACAATATTCGGACCTCAGGCCAATTACCTTATTATGCTTTCTATCAAAAATACTCGAAAGAGCTGTCTACTCACAACTAGTGGAGTTTTTCGAACAAAACCACTTATTTCCTCTACATCAGTCAGGTTTCAGAGCTGGTTACAGCACTACTTCATCTTTATTACAACTTACTGATTCCATCATTCACAATTTAGATAATTACATCAACACCGTCTTGGTACTGTTAGATTTCTCGAAAGCCTTTGACATGGTCAATCACCAGATACTACTAGGTAAGTTATCTCATTATGGAATGTCAGATATAGTTCTAAGGTTCTTTGAGTCATACTTGCTAAATCGTCAACAAACAGTGAAAACTGATCAGGGAATTTCCTCCTCTGAGCCAGTTCCTTCAGGAGGTCCTCATGGCTCAGTATTAGGTCCCTTACTATATCTGATTTATACGATCGATCTGCAAGAGTGTTTAGTCCACTGTAGTATGCAAACTTATGCAGATGATACTCAGTTAGTGTTTGGTTTCGATCCATCAAAGGTTGATGAAGTTTCTTTTAAAGTTAATTTAGATTTGGCTAACATCGGTGATTACTGTAACAAACACTGCTTGAAGATCAATCCTAATAAAACTACTGCAATGTTGTACTGTTCGAAGAACTCCTACCGTGAAATGAAGCAGAGGATTTGTGTTTTTTTGGATGAGACACTCATCCCTTTTGTGGATTACGCCAAGAATCTCGGTGTTACCCTTGACTTAAATATGAGATTCGATCGGCATGTCTCTTTCTTATCTAGAGTAGCGTATTTGCGTTTGAAACTCATCTACTCTAATCGATACATCTTGAATTTTAAAACCCGAAAAAAGCTTGCTGAAAGTCTTGTGTTGTCTGTCATTTCTTACTCTCTTGTTCTGTATTACCCATGTTTAGACTACGTCCACAAAAGGAAACTCCAGAAAATTCAGAACAGCTGTTGTAGGTTTATTTTTGGATTGCGCAAGTTTAGTCGCGTCTCAGATAAAATCAAAGAACTCAACTGGTTGCGAATTGATAAGTTATTTTTATATCTTTTGACCGTCTTCACGCATAAAGTTCTATTATCTAACAGACCAGCTTACCTCGCTAGCAAATTAGCTCAATGAGGTAGTTTTGTTACCAGAGCTCTTAGATTTAATGCTAGTTTTAACATGCCTCCTCACAATACCTCGGTCTTTGAAAGAAGTTACACCTATAATGCTGTCAAGCATTACAATGCAGTCAACAGTGGCTATCGATCCAAACCGGTTGTTTCTTTTAAGAAATTAATGAAAAGTCAGCTGCTGGAGTCCATTTAGTTCAGTTTTTCTTGTTTGAGTATTTTCTACTATTTTTGTTTCAAATTTAAAACTCTCGCAATGCTATCTGCATTTGTTTCGTGCAATCAATGTTGTCATTCTTATGAATTTTATTTTTTTTTTGGTTTGTAATTATTTTGTTTATGTGTGTAAGTATTCTTTTTCCTGTTGTGGGGTTGAGTGTAAGAGTAGCCGTCTGGCTTCGCCTCACTGCAATTAATAAAGGCATTATTATTATTGTTATTATTATTATTATTATTATTATTCTAGAACGTTAAGTGTTCTGCGTGATTCGCTTTTCTCTTTTCGTTGAGGTCGTGGTGCAGGGGTCGCTTCGTCATTTTCCGGACTCTGGGATATTAGGCCCCAAGCGCCAATTCATGGACTAGCACCTTTTTTTGTGCAACTTAAGTTTAGTCATTTTAGTTTGGGTGCTACGTCTTCCATTTTTTGTATGGGATTTTGACCCTCAGCGGTAAGTTCTTTTTTATATACCTTCGGACCACGTGCCCTAATGCGTGTCCTGATGACGTTCGTTCAATATCTGCTTTCTTTTAGTCAATAGAGATAGAAGAGAATCATCATCCTTTCGCCTCCAGTTGGTTGCATCTTGTTGCAGTTTTGCAAATTGGTGGAAGCCATCCCCTTGAAAAAAAAAACCTGATGTGAACAGGTGAAATATCATTCTAATTAACAATTTCATAGATCTTTATACATTTATTATTGCTTATTGAAATTCTTAGAGGCTTCTTGATTTTATTGGACATTCTACGTATTCAAGTATGGGGGCAGTGCCTACATGACACCTTCTATTACATTTATCATGATTTTGATTTTTGAGCTGCCATAACTTTTTAGAACAAGGGCATATTAGTTTAGTACATTTTTTTTGCCTTTGCTTTACCTTTCTTGTACAAAAAAATGTACATGGTTTTGCTTCAAGTGGTTTTCAATGAGTAGTTTTATCTCAGACAGAGAGTAGAGTAGGTTTTTAAACAGTCTTTCTCTCTCTAGGGTTTTTTTACTACCATAATTTTTGCCAACGAGGCAAGCAGCCCCTGCCCAGTAACGTGCCCACTACTGGCCACTTTTTGACCAGAGTTGAGGACATCTCGGCCGCGCCTGACAACGAAGACCTACAGATAAGTTTAATATTTAGGCGCAAAATATCTGTAAATACTTCGGGCGTATACCATGGTAGACGTTTCGCGGGGTTATCTCAAATAATAATTTTGTCAGGTTGTATTTAAGATTTATAACATCCTTGCTTTTTTTTATTACTCGCACTCCAGTAGTGGAGCACATGTGCGTTTTTTTATTAATCAATATATTGTGATTCATTTAATATCTTGTTTTATTTGGCTCTCTCTGTGTGTACTGTTACTTAAATTTCGTCATCTCTGTTAGATTCTCCTTTTGTGTGGTGCTCAAGCAAAACAAGTTCGGATTAACATCTCGGGGAGTTGTGCCTTAATCCGTCCTAAGTCACTGGGTAAAGAGCCCCCCTACTCTCCGCATTGTTGAGCTAGGAGCCTAAATTTGCACGCCACTAGACAACTGTTATGCTTGGACCAACCGTTAGATTTATAATTGTGTTTTATTAACTAACTAAAAAAAGGCGTGGCAACCTGACCATTTTATCACTTGTTGTTTATGGCAAGAGAAATCGATATGTAAAAAATCCTTGAATTCTAATAAACATGCGTAGGTGTTTACCTTTTTTTGTCACTCAGTATAGTTCAATATGCAAAAGTAGAAGATTCATGGTACGTAAGTGTACCTACCTAGTCACGATTCGATCTCGCATTTTGAAACGATTTAACCCATCAATTTTTTTGAAGGTGTGAGTAGTATAGAGTCAATCTACTGCACACCATTTTTTGATTTACGACAGCTGAAGACGAAATGTCATTTATTTTAGGTCTCGACAATAATTATTATGCGATATCATATTTAAATGACTCTCTATAGAGTCATGTAACTTTGGAATATCCATTCACTATTGTTGTGATGTAATAATAATATAATTAAAGCATCAAGCAACCATATATCTTTGACATTAGTTGTCAGATCGACGGATGTGATACCGCCTTGGAGCATCATTTCGGTGAAGTTATTCAGTTGTACATTCAAAACAACTTCTCAATCATTAAAACTAAAAGTACGTTTCGTAAAAAAAATAAAGTTAAAAGTGCTCCAGCTGATAACACTATCAGATGTTTATACGCAAAATTTGTGAACACCGGTAGTCTTAATAATGCCAGTCACCTATCCAGACAACGAACAAGACGTTCCGATGAAAATGTCGAAGCTCTACGAGCCAGTGTTGAATTGACTCCATCAACATCCGGTCGTCATCCTTCTCAAATGTTAGGCATCGCTTGAACCACTCTCCGACGCATAATTCGTAAGGATTTGAAGATGGGGCATTGAAATGGCCGAAAATGAAGATGACTTTTGGAGCAATATCATTCTGTCCGACGAGGCACATTTTTCGTTACATGGAGGCGTAAGTAAACAAAATTATCGGTTATATGCTACCGCAAACCCTCAATTAATCGAACAGCAGCCTCTTTATGACCAAAAGGTTACTGTTTGGTACGATGTGTGCGCGAATATGGTCATCACGCCGTATTTTTTTTTGAGGACGATGATGGAGCTGCGGTAACTGTCAATGATGAGCATTATCGAGCCATGACAACAAATTTTTTGATGCTAATTGTTTGTGAAAACGACATGGACGATGACTGGTTCCATCAGGATGGCATCACATGCCACACAGCTCAAGTAACAATCAATTTATTGCGACCATTGTTCCCTGGACGACTGATATTGAAAAATGGCGATTTTGACTGGCCACCGAGATCACCTGATTTGACGCCACCAGACTTTTATTTGTGGGGCTACCTGAAATCCAAGGTATACGCTAACAAGGCAAGGACTCTAGCTGCCTTCAAGAACAATATTCGTCAAGAAATTGCAGCCATATCCGCCGAAACATCGGCCAACGTGATGGAAAACGCCGAAAAAAGGGCACATTTGATTATCAAGGCCAGGGGTGGCCATTTGCGCGATATCATTTTTGAAAAGTAATTACAACATATCTCCTTGGATCAAAACAGAAGATATTCAAATGAACAACAAAAAATGTCTTTTTAACGTCTTTTTTTTATAAGCGAATGCTTCCACTTTAAATGGCCCACCCTGTACTTACGTACTTTCAAAGAATGCAAGGTTTGAGCTCAATTTTCTCCACCTTCGATTTTTACGCTTTACTACCGTTTACCTAGGTACGGTAGCACAGCTCTTTCGCTTTCTAAATTATATGAACCATGCTTTAATCATATTGCTCTGAAAAGCTTGAAATCACTAAAATGTACTTCGGCTAGCTATGCATTAACGGGAGGCTAGACGCCCCTGGCGTCCCATCTGCTTATCTTAGGAACCGTAGCGACAACCAGGGAAGTTTTATCGCTAATACACGAACAATCGGAAAATAAGTTTGACCCATTTCCGACCTCAGCGCGCGGTATGCAACTGCCTCGACCTGACATGCGGATGTTAGCGTTGTCTTCCCATCCATGCAGCAAACTGGGTTGTATTTGACGTAATCGTAGTTGCACTACGAGTTGCACCCCGATATGAGCGCATTCTAAAAACAGACGCTGTATTTCAAACAGTGGAGTACATGTGAGGTTCAATCAGTAATACAGAAAAGATATCCTTGATTCTAATAGGCGTGACAAAAAAAGGTAAACACCTACGTATGTTTATTAGAATTCGCGTATTTTTTACATATCGATTTGCCATGAACAACAAGTGATAAAATGGTCAGGTTTATCTGTTAAGTTTTTCTGGTGGCTGCGTGTATTGTTTGGTGATAAAGCATTCAGTTTTCGTACATTTTCGGTGTCAGTTAAGTGTTAAATTTCGTGTAGGTTATTGAAAAGCCTTTTTGTGATTGCTCAAAATGCCTAGAGTGCGTAGGATTCGTCGGGTGTCCCAGCTAAGTGACTTTGAGAGGGGTCGAATTGTCGGGTTGCGTGAAGCCGCATCAACCGTTTACCCTGGCCACCACGATTGCCTGACCTATCTCCAATTGAACATGTCTGGGACATGATAGGTCGCAGGCCCTTGAATTTGCAACACCCTCCACAGACTTTAGCAGCTCTTACTCATGATGTTGCAGTAGCCTGGAATGAGATACCCCAACAATCGACCACCATATCAGCACGATGCCCAGGCGTGCCAATAAGTGTATAAGAAATCGTGGATCCTCAACACATCATTGAACCAGCTTCTGCAGTCAGTTGACGAATGAAGCTGAAAATTTAATCATTTTACTAGTAAGGGACACTGAACATATATGCAAGTTTAGCCTTAATTTTATTATCATTTTTATATTTAATGCAAAAAAATGCAGTTATCAGAGAATTAGTCAGCGATAACGTAACTACGAGGGATGTCTTTTAAGTTTTGCATATGGAAATAAAACAACACGGTAGGTAGTTTTACGTGACTTTATTGTTTTTCGAAGTATTCTCCACGAAGATTAATACACATCTGCATGCGCTCGAACCAATTTTCGAAGCAGTTATTCCACTCGTTTGGTGGCAGATCCAAAACGGCATTTCTGAATGCGTCAACTGCTTCTTCTGGTGACTGGAACCTTTGACCACGCAGTCTGTTTTTAATTTTCGGGAAAGTAAAGAAATCGTTAGGACTTAGATCGGGACTATGTGGAGGATGGTCCAATAACTCCACGTTTTTTTTTTTTTGTTAAATACTGCCTTGTTTTTTGGGCTGTGTGCATTGTGTGTTGCATTGTCTTGGTGGAGGATGAATCTTCTTTCGGAGTTGATTTTTCGAAGCTCGGTGATGACTTTTGGCAAACAAATGGTGGTATACCAGTTCTTTGCTCATTAAGAGGAATTGTTGCAATATGACCGACCCGCTTTTGACACAAATGTCGCGACCATCTTTTTCGAAACACTTCGAGAACGGATGACTTTTGTTGGCTTTTCTTTCTGCCGAAAACAGACAGTAACTAAGCAAGGCATTCTTGTTGCGAGAATTGTCTCTGAAAGTTGTAATAAATTATGGCGCGAAAATGTTCTCGTTTGAGTTCCATTTTTCTAATCACTTGGTGACACTTAAAAATTCACTGTAGTGAGAACACTGTACGAATCGTTGTGAAACTTTGAATTTAAGTTTACTAAAGAGTGAGGTTAATATTCAGTACTGACGTTCGATCCGCGCGGCCTACTATGTTTCTATATGCAAAACTTAAAAGACATCCCTCGTATAACCAACGCTACTGATATCGCCAACTTTTTTGGAAAATATGTATTCACTGTAATTGGCAAGAAAATGGCCAACAATTTTACCGTTTTGTCGGATTTCTGCATTACTGGTGAGACAGCCAAACAATCAATGTTTTTCGCCCACGTCACTACTGATGACGTTATATTGGTGATAAGTAATATGTCAGACAAGAAATCTATAGGGCCGGATAAAATTCCAATCTATTTAGTAAAACAGAATATGGATATATTTAATTATGATATTTAAAAAGGTGAAAATTGTGATGTTGAAAACTATAGGCCAATCGCGCTATTAAGTATTTTCTCGAAAATCATTGAAAAAGTGCAATGAAAATTGAAAATTACTTTCTTAAATTTGCTATTATCACATATGCTCAACATGGTTTCAGGGCAGGCTACTCAACTGAAACATGCATTATCGAGTATGTTCAGTATGTTTGTGATAAACTTGATTTAGGTAATTACGTAGTGAGTATCCAATTTGACTTGCCTCAGGCCTTTCTGTAAGTTCGTCATTTGTGGCCCATAAACTTCATCATATCGGCATTCGCGGATGTTTGAATCAATGGCTAGTTAGCTTTTTAGAGAATAGAAAATTTTATGTTACTGTCGCTGATAAAAAATCTGATGAATTCAATTTGGATTGGGGCACACCTCAAGGCAACGTCTTGGGACCACTCATTTTCTCGATTTTCATAGATGATTTGCCTGCACACTTGTCCTACGGAAAATTACTTTTGTATGCAGACGACACAAATATCATTTTAGCTGACTCATCGCAAGATCGGCTTCAAGAAAAAAATAATGATTCGGTTAATGAGTTCAGTCAATGGTGCTTCAAAAACAGACTAATAATAAATACAAAAAGACCGTTCTAGTTAAATATTTTATGAAACCAAAAATTCCGTCAAATTTTAATTTCAGTCTTCGATGCAAGACAGTTATAACTTCCAAAAAACCTGTTTTTTTTTAGGTGTAAGCTTTGATTGCAATTTAAGATGGACAGAGCAAATTGATTCCGTATGTAAGAAGCTTAGAAAAAGTCTGTATCTAATACTTACGCTAGGGAGGATGTTAAACACCTTAGCATTAATGGATGCCTACTATGTGTGTGTACACTCTGTTATTTCATATGGCACTGCTGCGTGGGGCCAGGCTAGTGAAATCTCTAGTGTTTGTCTTACAAACAAGAATCGTTCGCATTATATTCAAAATACGGTCCAGATCTTCTTGCCGTGAGATATTTGTCAAACACAAAATACTTACAGTAGCATGTATATATCTTTATAAACTATTAACATATATTTTTCAGCACAGAAATGATTATCTTAAGCATACTGACATCCATGACTACAGCATTCGTAATAAAAATAGTATAGTTAGGCATGTGTCATATCATACCTTTCATTCAAAATCTCCCATAACAGCAGGAATATACTTTTTTAACCTATTACCTCCGGAGATCCAATACCTGAACTCCATAGGGCTGGTCAAAAGACGTTTGCGGAACGAGCTGTCGGATTAAGGTTTTTATGACTTAGGTGAATTTGTCACACTCCACAGTGCTTCTGATAGATCTTAATAAATAATTTAGTGCCATGTGTGTATGTATCATATTGTTTGTTATAAGGATAAGTTGATAGTTATAAGCACAAGGTATTTCTCATTTTTATTTGAATAAAAATAAATAAGTTTATTCTGAAAAGTTAATACTAGAGAAATCTCCTACACCTAATTTTTTTCTTATAAGTATTTACTTAATCCATTCATAATTATAAGTATTCGTGCCGCAGCTAAAGATTAAAAAATCTGTCAGCCTAGGAACCTGGGCATCGATCTTCCAGGCAGAGTTATATTTTTCCAGATAGTCAAGCCGCACTTAAAGCAATTGGCTCCACCTACTCGACATCGAAATTAGTGTGTTATTAAAAAGAAGCTCACGGTGGCATAGGGAAGGGAAATGAAGTCCGTCTCATATGGATACCAGAACACAGGTCTAGAGGGAAACGAGACAGCTGACACTGTGGCAAAGTGTGAGGCTAGCACACCCTTCATAGGGCCTGAGCCAGCGAATGGGATCGCATACAGTACGGCTAAACAAATAATCTCTGCAGAGATGGACAGAAAGACCCACCAATACTGGGAGGGATTAGCAAGGTTAACCCATGCTAAGGCAACTATACCAATCTTGACAAAGAAAGTAGCAGACTCTTTGCTATGGCTGAACAGGAATATTCTCAAAGCTCTAGTAGGACTGTACAATGGCAAATTGCGTCACCACATGAGCAGGCTGAGCATGGTGGAAGACGCTGAGTGCAGACTGTACATGGAGAGAGACGAAATGGTCAAGCATGTATTGTGCAGATGCCCTGCAGTTGCCAGAATCAGGTATGTACAACATACTTGGAGACGTAGAGACTCTACTACTACTGAAGGATATTTCTCCAAACAAGTTGATCGACTTTCTCAGGAGGTCGGAGCTACTGGGGAAATATAAATAGGTGTGAGCCATAATAGACTAGAGAGCGGCAGTTAAGGATCGTTATTGATGCACTCACAAGAAGCCTAACCTAACCTAACCTAAGAATTTACTTGGATATCGGTGTTAACGGTTGCGTTTGCAAGACGACAAGTCAGTATCTTTTTGATACGTGTACAATGTTAGTTGTCGATCAAGATTTAGAGGTATTGCTATAATCATGTCATCGAGTGAGAAAGAATTACCTGTCCAGATTGGCTGTCAGAGACATATTCGCCAGGTTATTAAAAAATCACAGGCGTCTTTTGAAGAAATAAATGATTCCGTCGATAATCCAAGCTAAAGAAAAGGCCGAATATCAAACACGAATTTGTGAAGACTTCAATAACATGACAACAGATGTAAAGAAAAAAAAATGATAAGAAAACGACAGGTAACAAAAAAATTAAACTACGTTCGTAAAAGTTCCTGGGGGTAGTTCCAATGGAAGTAAGAACGGAAAAACAGATACTCCCGAAAATAATGGATCAACTAGAATGAGTTCCTTTACCTACAGAAACGATAGACAAGCGTCCAAGACAGAAAAAAATCAAGCAAGAAACTAAAGAAACCGAAAACTTGTCAGCACAAGAGCTACAACGACAATTAAATGTTGCTAGACTTCCGGCGAAAAAAAACAGCTCTTGATAGAAAAACTGACATATACTGTGCCAAACCGTAGTCCTACAAATAGTTCCGAGAAAGAGGAAAATACTGGCGGTATTATCAACGAGTTGCGAGAATTCATAGATTTGTAATACACAAATATGTACTTCATTCTCATTTCAACCATTTTTTTTGGATCTTGTATTCAAGGGTTCATTAAATTAAATACTACAACTACAGACACTTGTTACTTATTTCAATGTTATCATAAATAATTTAAAAAAAAAGGTATAACAACTGGAAAACGTCGATTTATGGTGCACAACAGGAAACGTGCCGACTCTCAGACTGCGATCGCCAAGAAGTTCAAAATATTAAGATAAGAGAAAAAACATCGAATAACTCTACCGAGATTAATGTTAGATGCATATTTATAATAATATAATATAATAATTTACATAATTAAAATGCTCATTAAAAAACAAATATTTATTATGAACTGTACTGATACTATACTACAATAACGCCGTTGCAGTATTCACAAAGTAAAGTTGAAGTATGGAAAAGTGTGAATGTTTTTTCTAATAAAGTATAGCTTCTGGTCAATAAATAAAAAGAAAAAGAAACAACACAAACAGGTTTACGGCTCTTCTCAAACATTGTCTATATTTATGCAGCTGGTACATTTGGGCTTGGAACACTGAAAACAGAGATTTGGCCATTCGATGTTGTTTTGTGACACAAAAGTCAGGCTTTTCTCCTTTTTAAGCCAAACGTGGAGTTTCTGGCACTGGATGCGATTTAATGCAATTTTTTTTGTTATAAATGTTCGTAGCTAGATCTTTTCCCAGACCCAACATACTTTATGACCCATGCGTAGGAAGTGTAGAATAACCTACTTGACGTCATTTTCTTATCTCGTCACAGCGGGAGGTTATAGGACGTGTTTTTTAGCGACTGGCTATCTATAGTATTAAAAAAATGCGAATAGAAATTGTTTCCTCTGCCTATTTTTTACTACTTTCTGTAAATGCACGCCAATGTCGGTCCCTGTATCGTTCCCTGGAAGGCTTCTTATACATGGACGGCAGGCAATATTAGAAAGTCTAAAACCCCCGCACTTTTGAGTAAGTCCATCGCTTTAATTTCATAAGCTCGGGACATTGTTTCAATTAGAGAAGACGCTAAGGCTGTCGCGTAACCTTTTGGATAATTAAGCTTTCAGTGAGATGGCAAAAATTTGATTTCGCTCAAAGGGTTTCAGACTACGCTTCTTAACCTTTTCTCGCAGTCGTAAATGATTTGATGCAAAATACCGGGCAGAACGCATTGCGGTCAAATTACATACCATCTTCAGTGTTCTGCAAGGAACATTGTATATCGACCGAAGACCATTACAATAACTCTTTGCTTTAATTCAAAAGTAGCTTTGTCTAAAAATGGAAGTTTACAGGAAATATTTTTTTGGCCACATGCGTAACCCTTTTGTGGTCATTTCTTATTCTGAAATCCTTTAATTTTTTACAGGGTGTCCCATTTTAATCTCCCCACCTGAATATTTCGAAAACTACACATTCTAGAAGAACAATATATACTAAGTGACATATAAATCCGAACACCCAGTTTAAATGGTTTTATTTTAATAAAAGTTGGTGAATGTATTTATCTTACTGTAAATAACAGGTGAAAAAATTTTCAGCCTTATCAGTTGGACATTACGGTTTTAATATTGTTTTTTTTTAATTCACTAACGCTCTAAAAATGAATATTTCAGCCGCAGTAAAGAATCAACGTTGGTGGATTTTGGTTCTTGACATCCTTTACGATCGGTTACGATGCCTAGAGTACGGAGATCTGTACGATTTCGTCAACTTAGTGAGTTTGATAGGGGCCGTATAGTGGGACTTCGGTGAGCTGGACATTCTTTTCGGGCCATTGCAGTTACAGTGCAAAGAAGTGTAGACACTGTGGTTAGGTGTTGTCAGGCATGGCTTCGAGCAAGGGGCACTGGACGCCGCCATAGAACAACAGACCGTGAAGATCGCCGCCTAAGATTATTGGCCTTAAGGGACCGTTTCTCCACTACCAGGTCCATTGCAAATGAATGGTTTGCGGAACACGGAAGACCTATTGGCATGCGAAGTGTTTACCGACGAATGAGAAGTTTTGGCTTGTTTTCATACCGGCCACACTGGGTCCTCCCTTTAACTCGAGAACACCGACGTAATCGCCTTGAGTGGTGCAGACAACGGTCACTCTGGGATCAGGAATGGAACAGTATTGTCTTTAGTGACGAGTCTCGATTTTGTTTAGGCATGCACGATGGTCGTGCCAGAGTTAGAAGGCGACGTGGTGAAAGGAGGAATCCACAGTTTTTTGTTGAAAGACATGTTCATCACACTGTTGGAGTTATGGTTTGGGGTGTTATAGCTTACGGTTCCAAGTCACCATTAATCTTCATCAGAGGTAACATGAACGCGCAGCGTTAAATCCACGAAGTTCTAGAACCCCATCTTTTACCCTATCTTGACACCCTGGCAGATCCAACTTTCCAACAAGATAATGCCCGACCACATGTTGCAAGAGTCACAATAGACTTCTTTCAACATAATGATGTCACATTGTTACCATGGCCATCAAGATCCCCCGACTTATCCCCAATTGAGCACGTGTGGGATATGATGGGTGGGAGATTGCTCAATTTGCAACGTCCTCCTCAGACTCTAGAAGCACGTCGAGAGGAGTTGGTGGTTGCCTGGAATGAGATACCACAGGAGGACATTGACCACCTGCTCAGAAGCATGCCTAGGCGCGTTGGAGAATGCGTAGCACATCAGGATGCATCCACACATTATTAAAGGTCAAAGGGCTTTAAAGCAGTGCAATCATTTTGAAATTTTTATCATTTACTATTATGCTTCATTAAGTACTTATACAAAATTTTATTAAAATAAAACCATTTAAACTGGGTGTTCGGATATATATGTCACTTAGTATATAAAAGTTGTAGGGCTTCGAGGAGGCAAAATGACCTTGAGCATGAACTTGGCCGTAACCTTCAAGGTTATGTCAAGGACAAGAGAATATATTCAAATGGCACTCTCCCTTTTTTACAGCCAAATTGGAAACAGGGGGAAACCTTACGTCCGAATATGACCTTGAATATAACCATCACATTCAAGGCCATGTAGCAAAATTTTTCTCGTTTGATTATCACATTTCTTATTCTCTGTAATGTTAGCATAGGAACCAAGGTGTTGTCTTACAAATAACGTTCCAGATTAGCATGGCCTTGGGAGGTTTCCCTCGGAAATGTTGACTTGACCTTGAAGGTCATGGACATGGTCAGTTTTGGGTGACCTCCTCAAACCTCACAACTCAGTGCACTCTAGGAAAAAACATAAGAGTAAAATTAAAAAAATTTGCGTTTAAAAAAAACAGTGGCGTACTATTTTTATTTGGAAAAATAATGCCACTAATCCCCTGTATCTGCGCCACTGGTGCACGTTGATTTTAAATAAAGACTTTTGAATGTGGAAGATACTTAGGTAAATCCGGATACCAAATTTTAGTTTATTCCAGTTGACGGATTGGAAGATATAATAAAATGTTTTTTATTCGTAAACTTCAACACCCCGTATCTTTTTAATGAAGCTCTCGAGAAAAAAATGTTACATAGAAGGCCCCCCTTAAAATGCGGTCCTGTGTATAATGTTTCATTTTTGGTCACGACTTGTGAATCACCCTGTATAGTTTTCACTAATACTAGAAAACGTACCTACATGGATAGTGAAAGTTGATGTTTTTTGCATTCGAACCAGCTGGCATTGTTTTTCGTTAATGAATTGAATTGCAGAAATCTCCCATTTTGTTATATCACAGTTGGTTGAAGCAATGTAACAAAAACCTTTCCATTTTCCTCGTCGTTCATGTTTTCATTCATGTTCCAGATTTGTATTCTAAGTTCAGCATCTAAAAGTTCTGAATGTGCTTTGCATCTAGTTAAATATGGAGTTGGATTCAGTTGTCATCTAGATAAAATTACCGAACCTCAAAACTATTCCCTTTAGCGGCGAAACTCACGTTGCTTCTATACACAAAATGAGTTTACGAGGATATTAGACAAATGCGGCTTCTGAATGGTTAGAAAACTGTGTTAAACAATAAGAATTTCAGGACATTATAATATATCACTCTCCTTGCCAATCGGCTAGAGGAAGTTTTGTAACCGCGAAAACACGTTTTGAAAATGAAATATTATGATATTTACGTCGATCTGTCTGTCTGTTGGTTTGTCTGCTAATCCTTGAGTCCCCTATGCCTACAGTAGGCTCATTCGAATTTTGATGAAATTTTGAGACAAGGCTACTACTATGTCAATGATAAAAGAGCGTTGAAAAGCGGAAAAAATGTCGTTCAAAAGTTTTCGACGTTTTCCAAGTCGATTGAGGGCTAATTCTGAGCTTCTATCAAATATTCCATATTCAACACATAAATTTGCCAGTACATTTGTCCTTAATAACAACGAAAATAGAAGAAACTTATAATGAGCTGTCCGCTGACGAAGTTTATGCATCGTAACTGGGATTACAACGTCGTCAGATGGCCGGTAGGGCATAAGAGAAACTTCTAGACTACGGGGGCAGCGAAATAATTATTGTATGACCCTGTTCCACAGGCCTGACCCATTTGATTCCTTCGTTCCACATGGTTGTGGATAACTTTTCTTGTGCCGAACCTTTTATGAATTGATGTTATCGTTGCGTGAGGGGTGCAGAGTCCACCTACTTGACGCCATTTTGTCTATTCAATTGTCTAGGTCAGGAGTTCCCAACCAGGGGGCGCATCTCCCTAGGGGGGCGGAAAGCGTTAGAATTTTGGAAAGAAAAAGAAACAACATTAACAAATAACATTACAATGTAATGTTTAATTTACACGCATAAAATTAGAAATCAAATATCATATTCACTTATTCTGTCAACTGCTGTTTCAAAACCTGGCGTCGTCAATCGCAGTTTATACAAGTTTCGACAAGTCACAACATGAACTCTACGCGCACCCCCGCCGCGCTCTGCTTAACATTCATCACATAGAAAACAATTGTGTACCTACCAGACGTGGACGAACATCTGTGACATTCATTCCCACAAACATGCGAAAAATTTTACGTTTTCGATGTACATGTTTTGTCTCACTGTTAAAAGGTAAGTTTGTGTATTTACAAACTCCAGTTAACACTTTTATTTAATTTACTAAATTGTCTATTGAGTGGAGACGCGTTCATAGATCGGCCATTGGGACTTTTTGACCACATCACAATTAAACCAACGTGGCGAAATAATTTTGAAACGATGAACTTTAAGTAGCTAATATTGATTCCAAATGTATTTAAAATTACTATTATAATGTCAACCTGCCTACAAAAATATAAATCTCCCGGTTGCCAATATAGTGTTGAATAACATTACGTTATCAAGATAAAATAATGGGCATATAATTAGTAATCACATGTAGGTATTTTGCTTATTTATTACTTATTTGTTTTATTGTTATAGATGCAAAATGGCAGCGAAAAAAATAAAGTTTTCCGAAGATGACGTTAAGTTTGTATTTACCTTCATAGAAAAAGACCAGTTACAATTGCCTCAGTGTGTGATATGTATGAAAGTTTTAAGTAATGCTAGCATGAGGCCCAATCGTCTTGAAAGGCATTTGAAGCAACAACATCCTACTCTGGTTTTGAAGACGAAAGAGTTTTTTTCTTCTAAAGCAGACTCACTCAAGCGGATGAGACTGGATAAATCGGGAAGTTATGACACACGTGTATCGCAGCATCTCAAAGCTTCATTTGAAATAGCTCTTATGATAGCAAAGCAAAAGAAACCTCATACTAGCGGCGAAGAATTAATAAAACCATGTGTCCTAAAAGCCACGCAGATAATTTTAGGAGAAGACGCAGCGCAAAAAATGAAGTCTATTTCTCTTTCGAATAACACAGTCAAGCGTAGAATCGATGACATTGCAGCGGACATAAAGTCACAAATAATTAACAAAGTAAAATTATAGCCATTTTTTTCCCATTAGTTGCGATGAATTCACCGACATCGTTGATTGTGCACAGTTAATAGTTTATGTTCGTTACATCGGCGGAGATATCATTCAAGAAGAGATTTTGTACTCCCAATCTTTGACAGCAGGTACTACATCTGAAGATATATTTAATTCAATATCAAATTTTGTTGAAAAAAATTATTTTGATTGGAAAAAACTGATGGGGCACATGCAATGATAAGTGTACGATCAGGCTTAGCTAAGAAGCTTAAGGAAAAAATCCCGCAATGGTTAGTACACATTGTGCTATTCATCGGTAAGATTTGGCTTCCAAAACATTGCCACAGAAATTACGCCAGACTTTGGACTCGGCTATAAGTATTGTAACCTACATCAAGAGCAGCGCTTTGAACAGTCGTTTATTTACTTTGCTTTGCGAGGATCTCGATTCTGATCATAAAGTTCTTCTGTTCCATAAGAAGTACACTGGCTATCCAAAGGCCACATGTTGGCTCGTCTTTATGAATTGAAAGAAGAGGTAATTCTTTTTCTTCAGTTCAAAGAAAAATACGGTTTCTTGACAATGTTCAAAGATGACACATTTCAATGGAGGTTGGCTTACTTAACTGACATTTGACTCCTTGAATGAGCTAAACTTGAAACTTCAGGGCAGAAACCACACTATAATAAGCAATTATGATTACTTTCAGGCACTCATATCAAAGCTTCAACTTTGGAATCGAAAAGTGTCAACAAAAAAAAAGGTTGGGAAAGGAACTCTGATCAGATCCCACAGGTAGGATTTTTGGTACATACGAGGGTGGATAAAATATAAACCGGAATTCTTTTTTAATATTTACTCATTTATAAAACAACTCAACAATGCTGTTGATTATTTTTCGTTGAGCATTTTAGCTAAGCCCGATCGTACACCTATCATTGCAGGTGCGCCATCTGTGCAAAGTCCAATGAGTTTTTCCAAACCAAATCATTTTTTTCAACAAAATTTGATATTGAATTAAATATATCTTTAGAAGTAGTACCTGCTGTCAAAGATTGGGAGTACCAAATCTCTTCTTGGATGATATCTTCGCCGACGTAACGAACATAAACTGTTAACTATGCACAGTTAACGATGTCGGTGGATTCTACGCTTGACTGTGTTATTTAAACGAGAAAGAGACTTCATTTTTTCCTCTGCATCTTCTACTAAATTTACCTGCGTGGCTTTTAGGACACATTTATTAATTCTTCACCGATAGTATGAGGTTTCTTTTGCCTTGCTATCAGAAAAGCTATTTCAAATGAAGCTTTGAGATGTTGCGATACACCTGTGTGATAACTTCCCGATTTATCCAGTGTCATCCGCTTGAGTGATTCTGCTTTAGAAGAAAAAAACTCTTTCGTCTTTAAAACCAGAGTAGGATGTTGCCTTTCAAGGCGATTTGCGCTCATGTTATCATTACCTGAAACTTTCATACATATCATCATACACTGAGGCAATTGTAACTCGTCCTTTTCCATGAAGGTAAATCAAAACATAATGTAATATTCGGAAAACTTTTTTTTTCCTTGCCATTTTGCAACTATAACAATAAGACAAATAAAAAATAAATAAGCAAAATACCTACATGTAGTTACTAATTATACTAAGTGACATATAAATCCGAACACCCAGTTTAAATGGTTTTATTTTAATAAAACTTTGTATAAGTACTTAATGAAGCATTATAAAGCTTTAAAGCCCTTTGACCTTTAATAATGTGTGGATGCACCCTGATGTGCTACGCATTCTCCAACGCGCCTAGGCATGCTTCTGATCAGGTGGTCAATGTCCTCCTGTGGTATCTCATTCCAGGCAACCACCAACTCCTCTCGAAGTGCTTCTAGAGTCTGAGGAGGACGTTGCAAATTGAGCAATATCCTACCCATCATATCCCACACGTGCTCAATTGGGGATAAGTCGGGAGATCTTGGTGGCCATGGTAACAATGTGACATCATTATGTTAAAAGAAGTCTATTGTGACTCTTGCAACATGGGGTCGGGCATTATCTTGTTGGAAAGTTGGATCTGCCAGGGTGTCAAGGTAGGGTAAAAGATGGGGTTCTAGAACTTCGTGGATATAACGCTGCGCGTTCATGTTACCTCTGATGAAGATTAAAGGTGACCTGGAACCATAAGCTATAGCACCCCAAACCATAACTCCAACAGTGTGATGAACATGTCTTTCAACAAAAAACTGTGGATTCCTCCTTTCACCACGTCGCCTTCTAACCGTGGCACGACCATCGTGCATGCCTAAACAAAATCGAGACTCGTCACTAAAGACAATACTGTTCCATTCCTGATCCCAGAGTGACCGTTGTCTGCATCACTCAAGGCGATTACGTCGGTGTTCTCGAGTTAAAGGGAGGACCCAGTGTGGCCGGTATGAAAACAAGCCAAAACTTCTCATTCGTCGGTAAACACTTCGCATGCCAATAGATCTTCTGCAAACCATTCATTTGCAATGGACCTGGTAGTGGAGAAACGGTCCCTTAAGGCCAATAATCTTAGGCGGCGATCTTCACGGTCTGTTGTTCTACGGCGGCGTCCAGTGCCCCTTGCTCTTTGCGTACGGCCTTCTCGAAGCCATGCATGACAACACCTAACCACAGTGTCTACACTTCTTTGCACTCTAACTGCAATTGCCCGAAAAGAAAGTCCAGCTTCCCGAAGTCCCACTATACGGCCCCTATCAAACTCAAGTTGACGAAATCGTACAGGTCTCCGTACTCTAGGCATCGTAACCGATCGTAAAGGATGTCAAGAACCAAAATCCGCCAACGTTGATTCTTTACTGCGGCTGAAATATTCATTTTTAGAGCGTTAGTGAATTAAAAAAAGCAGTATAAAAACTGGAATGTCCAACTGATAAGGCTGAAAATTTTTTCACTTGTTATTTACAGTAAGATACTAATACTAAATACATTCACCAACTTTTATTAAAATAAAACCATTTAAACTGGGTGTTCGGATTTATATGTCACTTAGTATATATGTCCATTATTTTATCTTAATAACGTAATGTATTCAACAGTATATTGACCACTGGGAGATTTTTATTTTTGTAGGCAGGTTGACGTTATAATAGTAATTTTAAATACATTCGGAATCAATATTAGGTATTTAAGGTTCGTCGTTTCAAAATTATTTTGTCACATTGGTTTGATTGTGATGTGGTAAAAAAGTCCCAATGGCCGATCTATGAACGCGTCTCCACTCAATCAACAATTTAGTAAATTAAATAAAAATGGTAACAAGTTTGTAAATACACAAACTTGCGTTTTACTAGTGACACAAAAACATGTACATCGAAACGTCAAATTTTTCGCAAGTTTATGGGAATGAATGTCACAGATGCTCATCGGCGTCTGGTAGGTACACAATTGTTTTTTAAGTGATGAATGCGAATTTGCATGGGGGTACGCTACCCCCAGCTACCGCAAGCGACTTGCTGCTCTAGAGATGAAGCTACTCCGGATCGCCACCAGTGCACCATCCTACGTAAGAAACTCAACCTTGCGTAGAGACCTGCATTGGGACACCATCCACGAGTACATGAGGAAAAAAGCGGAGAAGACCATCGAGAAAGCTCAGGACCACCCGAACGAGCAGCTACGATTCCTCATGGACTACCATCCGGACGAGAGGCCTCGCAACCGCAGAACCAGGTACCCCAGACCAAGGTCCCAGTTGGCACCCGCTAACTGGAACCTTGACTAGGAGACTAGGAGAACTCGCAGTTGCTCCACCCCCCCCCCCCCCACGGTGTGGATGCAGAGGGCCAGGAACCACCGGGACCAGGACCAACCAGGACCAGGACCCGCCACGACCAGGACCCACCAGGACCAGGTCCCTTCAGGACCAGGACCAGGAACAACATATTGGTAAGAGGACTTGAAACTCTTGATTTTTCGAAAACAAGAGTTTCAAGAGAACCAGCAGACCCTCTATCGATGATCGCTTAACGACATCGATAGAATGTGCGAGGTAAAGGGAACCAATCCGGCGTTCCCAGAGACTGAAACACATGAGGAGACGTTGTAGCAGACCGCAGGTCACGCACAACACATGGCCTACCGAGACGCTGATGAGTCAGGCCACGCGGAGGTTTAGGGTTTAGTGGGTATTAGGTGATCTCCTCAAGACCCTGGAGTGCCACACACGTCGTAGCTCGGGCTATGATATGGTGCGTAAATGCATTCCCCCCTCACAAAAAAAAAAAAATAAAATGCGAATTTCATGTTGTGACTTGTCGAAACTTGCATAAACTGCGATTGACGACGCCGGGTTTTGAAACAGCGGTTGACAGAATAAGTGAATATGATATTTAATTTTTAATTTCATGCGTGTATATTAAACATTACATTGTAATGTTGTTTGTTTATTTTTTTTTTGTTTTTTCTGTCTAAAGTGCAAACGCTTTCTGCCCCCCATGACATCTCTCTATGCCCTCCTTAGGAGGCACGCCCTCCTGGTTGGGAGCTCCTGCTCTATACCTGCTCTATAGTGATTCCTTCTTTAATTACCTTCAAGCGTCTGTACTTCTCTCAAAGAAAAAATAATCACGAACAGGGTGGTAAATATTTTTAAGAATTTTGTTCGATGGCAACCGATCGAGGATTAGGTGTTCTTCCAAAGTATGAATATACCTTTTTTCAAGCGAAATCGGATTTGCCGTAATTCCAATACGAAATGATAAGGTGCAGTGAACTGAACTCTTAGCAATTAGTTTGCTCAAAGAATATTCCGTTTACGGTTTTTGTCGTTTCAGAAGGAGATTTTTATGATTCCAGGGCAAATCATTAGTAAGATTTATCAGTGATTTGTGGCGCTTTGATGTTACCAAAGACACTCTTTGCAGTGGCGGCCGAATAAATTAAGGTGAATTCAAAGAAAGCAAGCAGTTGAAAAATATTAAACCAGACGTACTGATTTAGTACTTTTCTCGCACTCCTTTTACTTCCCACGCTAATTGGTAAGGAAGTATGGTAAAATTTTTCGAAAATAAGATACGTTATTTTTTTGATGTCAAAATTTCTGACAGTATTTTGACACAAACTTGCTAAGGATGAAAAAGCTTTGTAGGTTTTGAAAATTGTTCTAATGGCGGCGGAGCTACCAGCTGAAAACTAAAAAATAAAAATCGCTTCATTTTTCGACATTTCAGGGAGTCTCGCACATTATTTAAAAGTGTTTCTGAAAGTGGGCTATAACGCGCCCTTGTGGATGCCGGGGATATACGGGGGTGGGGGAGCGGTAAAAAGCCCAAAGGTAGTTAGGGGGAGATAATTGATTTGGGCTCGGCGTAATGGTTAAGTTTTGTCCTCTGCCGTCTCAGAAGCTACCATTCTTCATTTTTCAGTAGCAGATACTCCCTCCCCGAGACGGACATCTTAAACAATTTCAGGGGGCGCATGAAAATAATTGATAAGTGGACAAAATAAGTTTGAGAACATTTGCTTTAAGGGATAAAAGATTGGCGAATGGAGGAGGGTATGTCTCAACTTTTTGCCGTTAGCATGTTTATACGCCTTTAGCCCCGGTAATTCTACGTACCGTTTAGAGATATTTCACACAGACTTGTCCCTGTACAATGAACAAACCCTTCGTAAGCTGACCGCTGCCGCTTGCGAGGTCTATTGGGATCAGGTAGGTTTATGTAGGCAGATCATTTCTTTGAATCGTAACATTGTCAAATGGATAGGTACTATGAGCTAATTATACTATGGGCTTATTTGACTGACATGATCTATTTAATTACATTGTTATATATGTTTCTGAAACTTGTGTTGGAAGCCCAGAATTAACCTATTTGACGCAGTTTTTGGAACACAGACATCCCAAGTGGTAGTGAAAAACAAAACTGACAATGAATATTTCTGTTGACCCATGAAGATATAAAATTTGGGGGTATCTCATTCTAGGCTACTGCAACTTCGTGAGTAGGAGCTGCTGAGGCCTGTGCAGGGTGTTGCAAATTCAAGAGCCTGCAACCTATCATATCCCAGATATGTTCAATTGGAGATAGGTCAGGCGATCGTGGTGGCCAAGGTGAACGGTTGATGCGATGTTGATGCATGAAGGCTAACGATGCTTTGGCAACATGCGGTCTGGCATTGTCTTGCTGAAAATCGGGTTTTGTATGATGTTTAGGTTAAGAATATTTTTTCTATCCTTCTTGCTTGTTTATTTCTGTTTCTGAAAAGGGAAGCCCCAACTTTCGGAACACCCTGTATACATTACGAGAGGCCGTCCGATATATGACCTTAGAAAATAATGCTAGGATTTCACTAAACATTTTCTACGTACCAAGGACAAAAAAGCTTTGTGGGTTTTGGAAGTTGTAGTGGCGGCGAAATTCTGAGAGATTCGAAACGTCCCCGAACTCCTCTTTTCGACGCATTTTGAGTTTGTGATGGTTTCCGGGCGTAGTCAAAAACTTTCCCAAGTTTTTTAAAAACGCACAAACTCAGTTTCTCTGTTAGTGCCAAACCCCTTTTTCTCGGCAAAACCTCACGGTGACTTCTATGCTAAGGGTAGTGTTTATATGCTGCTCTAAAGAGGGAGCCAGGGGAATTATTAAATCACGCTTCTCAAAACCATAACGATATTTAAATAGTCTCCAGGAGAAAAACTGTTAATAAGTCCGTCTTTCATTTGTAGAAATCCCAGCCAAAGATATGAGCTACCTTTTTACATTTTACAAACGACAAGTAGGCCAAACCGTTAAGGTACGGCTTTGATCTTTCCATAAAGGCATTAGATTGAATATGTATTTTCAAAACAGAATACAAGTCAAAACATATTATGAAATACCTCAAAATCTTAAACTTAAAGGTTTGTATATAAAAAACTTGCATGACCTTTTAGAAAAACAAAGGTATATATATATACATCAGGCTTTTTTGGATGAATCACCCTGTATATTTTTAGTCAAAATGGTAGTCACGCTTTTTCTGATATACAGGGTGTGGATCTACATGAAAAATTTATTGTTAGTTTGCTTTATAAACTATGGTCCAAAAATGTTTCCTTACAAAAACTAGGGGTGTTGAAGTTTTAGGAAAAAATGGAAATTAATTTATATTTTCAGAACCGCTTGAGATAGTTCACTGATATTTATTACGTAGTGAAAGTTAATGTAGTTGCATATTTTTCAATGCAAATATAATGTTTAGCTTTAACAGTGGCGTGCGTACGGGTATTGACATCGATATATTTTAAGAAAAAAATGGTACTTCAAAAGAAATGATCTCTCTTGAATTGTTTTCCTTCGATGCGCCATTTTTGAGTAAAAAATGAACACCGTTCTATTAACTACCTTGCAAAATTATTATTAATCTGATTAGAAAAAGAAAACACATTGGGGGTAATGAACAACAACAACTGACAACATACACATAACATTAAAACCAACGAAATGATTACAAAAATTGTTGAAAATTTCCCCCTTCACCTAGTATGCATGCTTCCGCCCTCCTTTTCATGGAATTGCGCACTCGTTGAAATATCTCCGGACTGGTTTTTATTCTATCACAAGCTGCAACTATTCTTCCTCTTAATTCCTCTACAGTGTTAATGGGACTTGTGTACACTAGTGCCTTAAGATAGCCCCACAAAAAGAAATCAAAACTGTTGAGGTCTGGGAACCTTGGTGGCCATTCTTGGGGCTCACCGCGGACAATCCAACGATTTGGATAAACAGTTTATAAATAATTACGAACCGCTATACTGAAATGCGCTGGTGCACCATCATGCACGTACCACATATTGTTTCTTATTACTAACGGAATATCATCAAGCAGCAAAGGCAACTGTTGTTGAAGAAAATTGAGGTAAGTGTGTCCGTCAAGTCGTCCCGGCAAAAAGAATGGGCCAATAAAGTGGTTGCCAATAATTCCTGCCCATACGTTAACCGAAAATTGGTGTTGGAAATGGGTTTCTGTTACAGCATAGGGATTTTCTTCTGCCCACAAATGATTATTTTGGAAATTCGGAATGGCATTTCGAGAAAAATTAGCTTCGTCCGTGAACAGAATCATTGATTCAAATTGCGGATTTTGTGTAATTTTTTGAAGATACCACTGACTTTGTGCAGCACTGCTTCCTCAATTTCAGGTGTTCTCACACTTAGAGGTCTCCCTTCAGTTGTTCCTTTTCGGACTGAACCAGTTTCAATAAAACGACGATGAATATTAGAAAAGGTTCGACTATCTGGCAAAGCACGATCGGGATATCTCTGGTGATAAATTCATCTGGCTTGCTCACCATTACCGTCGGCAAGGCCGCATACGTAATGCATTTCCGCCATTTCTGTATTTGAATAATTCACCATTATTAACAAGATTGTAAAAACTAAATTATGAAAAAGATGTCACAGCGGACATATTTGAATAACAGAGACTTGTCAAATGTCAAAAGCCAGTGACATAGACTAGATATTTATTGCTAAATTGCATTCTTCAATTATTAAATTAATTTTCTCGGACAATAGAACGGTTTTTATTTTTTTACTCAAAAATGGCGTATCGAAAGAAACCAACTCAAGAGAGATCATTTATTTCAAATTGAACGGAGAATTAAAAAATAACTTTTATTTGGCAAAAATCCGTTGGCGTACCATTTTTTTCTTAAAAAATATCGAAGTCAATACCCGTACGCACGCCACTGTTAAAGCTAAAAATTATTTTTGCATTGAAAAATATGCAATTTTATTAACATTAACTACATACTAAATATCAGTGGAATATCTCAAGCGGTTCTGAAAATATTAATTAATTTCCATTTTTTTCCTAGAACTTCAACACCCCGAGTTTTTGTAAGTAACGAAACATTTTTGGACCATGGCTTATAAAGCAAACTAACATATATTTTTTATGCAGATTCACACCCTTAAATATTCGCATATCATTAAGGAACACCCTAAAATATACACAGGGTGTTTTCAAAGTTGAGTCATTTATTTTTAATGCTTGTTGGAGTCTAAAGGAGTTGATATACCAAAAGTCACCTATATAAAAGTTGCATAATAAAAGACATAGTAAAAGACTAAACATTTTTCAAAATATGAGTGTTATATACATATTTTTTGAGATTCTCCACCACATTTTAGACGAGAAGTTCATGAACATCTAAATTCTATCCAGTCTCCGAATAGATCGATAGGGCGCAATGTACCCATTTTTTGTTAGACATGTTCGTAGGTAAAATTTTTCTCAAAGAGACTACCTTGTGTCGAACATAGTCGTTTATGAACTGGTGATAACGTTGCGTGGAAAGGGTGAAAGTCAACCTACTCGACGCTATTTTTTGTCTTCTGATGGTACATGCTTCCCTCAGTCTGTTACATCAATAATGGAATGGCCCATTCTGCAGCAGAGAATAACGATTCATTTATGTATAGGTAATATTCAAAATCCATACATTTCGGATACATAAAAATATAAAATACTGTTTACACAGCGAGCGTTTCCAATTCGAACTGTGCACGTATTCACCCGCTTCCTACCGAGAGATTTTGTAGGATTGAATTGATTTGTAGTTTTGAAATAGTATTGTTTCTGTTCTAAGGATCCACCGGCAATGTACTGAATAAGAGCCACCCCTTGAGGGTAGTTTCGTATAATATATTCATTTTAAATGTGATGGTAAAACCGAGCAAGGCGGCCAATCGTACCCCATATGTTATCATATTCGAGTTACAATCATTTTGCCACTTACGCAAAATTTATACTCTTCCCCGTTTTGGTTATACAGGCTGTTTCAGAATTAAGCGATCAAACTTGTAGGGGTTATTCTTTGTAACAGTAGAAAACATTTGAGTATAGGGACCCATATCCGGAAAAGTGTCACTTCGGCACTACGGCCCTAAGACGCGTTCAAATTTAGAAAACGATGAATTGCCTAAATAGGATTTAATGCATTTAAGTTTTGCCTTTTGTACATGATATCATCACAAAAGTTGTTCAAACATGATTTCGGCGGACTTGACTAGAAATATGATACCCGTTTTGAATGATTTCAAATGCTGCTGTAATTCATCAAATTAAGTCTTGCTCTGTTTCTGCTCTCTTCTTGCCGGTGCCGCTCGGTGGTCGGCCAGTATGCAAGCTTCAATGCCATCCAATGGTTTACTATTAAAATGTGGTCGGCCGTCCAAAATCGGTGTGTGTGCAACTAGCCTTACACTGAATAAGTCCTACAAGTTTGATCCCATAGTTCTGAAACACACTGTATAATCAAGACCTATGTAGCATTGCACATGTATACAGGCTCGGTAACTGTGAAAGAGTACAGTTGATAGCAGAAAATTCAAAGGGAGCCTCTCTTTAGAAACAGCAACCAAGCGCAAAAAATAGCTGTCAAGTATAAAACTTTACCTACATATATCCCTAGGTATATTATATTAGAGGAAATATGCATGGCATCAATATTAGATATAGAGATACTTTTTCAATTATTTTGATGGTACTGGGTATGCCCTTCGAAAAAAGCTTGAGGATTTTCATTGCTCCAATACCTGCAGTTATGCTTATTAACAAATTCAGTTAGATAAAATGTGCATTCATCAATGGTATTATGAATAATCGCTGCAGTCATTTGTTCACAAAACTCAAATCGCCTATCGAAATCATCTTCGGTTAACTCTTGCAATATATTCATTTTGAATATTTTTTTTATACTCCAACTACCACGAAGGCCTAAGGCCTAAACACCCATTGGGTACCGTGGGGCTATAGGGGGATACAGGGCAAAGGGGGAACGTCACACGGACTCTGGCGATGCAACATGTACACATTGTGGCTCCGCCTACGAGATCCGCCGGGTGGTACCTCCGCGTTCGACAGTCAGAGACCATCTACCACCTACGGACAATCGCAACATCCATAGCCAAGAGAAAAGTTTCTCCTGGGACGGGATTCGAACCCGCACAGCGCACGGCGTCTGATCAGGAGACCGAAGAGTCTACTACTGGGGCCACCGCTGCTGCCTGTGAATGGATGAAATTTATAGAGTTTAGTAAATGTGTGTACAGAGCCTAATGAAATATCAGTCGCAGCAACAATTTTGCGTAATGAAGTATTAGGATTTATTCCAAAATGACCCAAAACTTCAACTTGAGCGGCTTCATCCAAAACTCACCGATGATCACGTTTTTTATGTGCAAAAGATCCAGTTTGGGCAAATTTAGTAACAAGATCCAAAAATACCAATGCGAAGTTATCTTTCCTGAATGTCTGGTGTTAACGTGACGGCAGTGTAGATTTGGCAAACTCTAACAGGCAACATTTTGAACACTCACTGAAATTTGTCTTAGGGCATAAGTCTGTTTTGTTTTCCATACGTCTTTCAATATCATGAATTTTCATTTCAGGAATCTCTAAAATGTCTCTCTTATAAACGTTAATATTCAAATGTCCCTTCTTGTCACGTTTTCGGGGAGGAGACATCACTAAAGAGGAAGAACGGCTGAAGCATTCTGAGAAATATTCTCAGTTTCATCTGCTGTATGCGTAGATGACATGCTAACGTACTCGTATAAGCACACGCTATGTATGCACCGAATATGTGTCAAAGCCTGCACCCTTTCCCCTGTATCCCCCTATAGCCCCACGGTACCCAATGGGTGTTTAGGCCTTAGGCCTTCGTGGTAGTTGGAGTATAAAAACAAAAACTTGGTCGTAATTTTATGGCCGAATGACCACCGCTGCATCTTTATTGTGGCGGGGCGTAAATGGACTACGAATAGAGTATACGAGGGCGGTTCAATAAGTACCCGTGCTAGAAATGAAGACACCATTTTTCCAAAAAATTCTTTATATTTTATTTTTCAACATAATTCCGTTTTAGAAGGATACAGTTTTCCCAACGTTCCAGGTTTCTAACCCCCCTCCCCCCCAAAATAGGATTTGTCGAACTCTCCAAAATACGCCTCTGTCTCGGTGATGACTGCCTCGTTTGAGCTAAATTTTTCTCCGCGAGCCATTTCTTCATGTCAGGAAACAAGAAAAAGTCGCAGGGGGCCAGATCTGGTGAATACGGGGGGTGCAGCAGCACGTTATAACGCAATTCATGCAGTTTGGCGGCGACAACTCCGGATAAATGTGCTGGTCCGTTATCGTGGTGCAACAGCACCATTTTTTCGTCAAATATGGGCGTGTCTCCAATTTTTGTCGAAGCGGTCCAATAACTCACTGCAATACTGTCCAGTGATGGGTCTTCCTTTTTCTAAACAATCCACGAGGATGACGCCGTTCGCATCCCAAAAAATCGTCGCCATAGCCTTTCCTGACGATGGGACCGGCTTCCCCTTCTTTGGAGCAGATTCTCCGGGAGAAATCCATTGTCTTGTCTGTTGCTTAGTTTCTGGTGTGTAAAGATGAATCCAGGTTTCATCGACGCAAAAACTCCTTCGGATTTCGCTTCAATTGCTCCAAGCACTGATTCGAAGTTAACAGCCGCATCCGCTTGTTGTCCACCGTGAGCAATCGCGGCACCCATCGGGTCGACAATTCTTTCATAGCCAACAAATCATGTAAAATATTGATTGCCGTTCCGGTCGACACACCTACGGCCTCTGCTACTTCGCGCACTTTCGTTAGCCGATCAGCGAGAATCATGTCGTGGACTTTTTGAATGATTTCTACGGTAACCAAGTCTTCCGGGCGTCCTGCTCGCTCCTCATCAAAAACGGATGTTCGCCCAAGTTTAAATTCTGTGAATCGATATCTAACTGTGGTCATAGATGGCGAAGTGTCCCCATGAACTGCATCCAACTTTGCTTTTATCTCCTCGCATTTTTTCCCATCCAAAAACAAAAAGCGAATTACCGAACGATACTGCTCTTTTTCAATCTTAGCGAAAATCACGAAACACGTGTTACTCGAATTGCTGCCAAATGCAAACTAACCTATCAATCAGTCTGAAATTTGTTGTGCCGTCGTTTGATAGATGGCAGCACACGATGATAACATTAACTTTCCTCAGGAACGCCCTCTGTCGTCAAACACGGATACTTATTGAATCGCCCTCGTAGAATACATCAAACAGTAATTGATAGTAGAAGTGGAGCGTACCAGTATTTTATCGAACTACCTGTATCTAATGTTAAAAAGGTGAAATTTGATATGGTTATTATAGAACAACATTTATTTTATATAATAGCGGATTAACTTTATCGTCATATCCTAGGGCGGTATTATTTGGCCGGAAAAATCAAAAGAGTTCCAATTCGATGAGTTATAGAGTCCTAATCGGCACCTCCCTGCCAGTGGGTCTCGGAAAGGGGGTTCAGGGCGGGGCGAACCGCCT